>PYXC01001672.1:247500-315000 GCA_015244755.2 Tenualosa ilisha
CGGCCCCTTAGTGCTCTCTCAGAGACTGTGGCTTGCTGCATGAATGTTTGCGACTGCCTGGTCAAATGTTCTTCCTTTCGTTTAAAATAGTCTCCTGACTATTTGGCCTCCGCTGGATGTTTCTGATTCAAATGGCGTTAGAGTTTGGATGATTTTAAGGACTTGCTGTAGAGGATTTCAAAGCAGAGAACACATTTGAGGTACTCGTATCCATTTTCATGATTGTAAATCATGTCAATAAATCTGTACTCATGACTCCATCCTGTGTCATACTTGCGCAACTGCCTTGGCCAGTTCTTCTTACTTGCACTTACTTGCAAAAAAAGAACATCATACTCAGCAGTGATAAGCAGTGTGAGCGTGAGTGTGAGCACACTTGGTCTCTAATGAGTGCTTAGTACACTTGAAAACAAGGACACTAGAGGGGGCACCTTGCCTGGACACTTTAACACCTGGAGCGACAGGAGATCAGGTGACACAGACCAGGCTGATCTAACCGACACACAGACAGACACACACACAGACAGATTTAATGGATCAACAGACAGACACACACACACACACACAATGACTTGCAGCTGAGGGAAATTAGGAGGTGTGTGTGTGTGTGTGTGCCATCATGTTAGTGTAAAGGGACAAAACGGGAAGCCAATAACATTTGGTGGAAATGCTGCAGGTGTTTCCAGCTGTACACACACGCACGCACGCACACACACACACACAAACAAACACACGCACACACACACACTTTCAATCTGTAGATTCTTCCTCCTTTGGACACACACACGTGTGTGTTTCTGGCAAGGCCACGATGAGTCATCAAATGAACCTGATGGCTCTGCTGCCTTGCCCTCTCCATTTCTCCCTCTCTCTCTCTCTCTCTCCCTCTCTCTCTCTCTCTCTCTCCCCCCTCTCTCTCTCTCTCCCTGTGGTTCTTCCTCTCCTTTTATCTGTTCTTTTACACTCATGCTCTCTGCCTCTCACATGGGTCTCCCTGGAGACAACATGTGCTCCATGACGTCACAAAAAGAGAGAAAGAAATCAAACACTTGACCCTATGCTCCCTCCCCCAACCACACACACACACACACACACACACTCAAGACCACACACATACACAGACAGACAGAGTCACTCTAGATGCAGGGGCATCGACACACCTTGTGTGTCTGTGTGTGTGTGTGTGTGAAGGTGAAAGTGAACTATGAGGACTCAGGACTGTCCACTGAATACAGAGGTCACTGATCAAAGCTGGAAATCAGAACAATCTGACCTCCAGTTTATCACAGAAAGGTGACCAACGTCATCCAAGAGGCTGTGTGTGTGTGTGTGTGTGGCTGTTTGAGTATCCTCCTCAGTGACGTCACAAAACCAGTCTCCTCATCTCATCGAAAGCTGGCCTGGCAACGCAGGTCATTAGCCCTTATGAGCTGGCAGCACACACACACACCACACACACACACACACACACACACACACACACACACACACACACACACACCACACACACACACACACACACACACACACACACACACACACACCACACACACACACACACACACACACACACCTGTTCTTGTCCCTAAATGACTGGGATATCTTACTCACACAGAGACTGGAGATTCTTATCCACTCTCTCCCCCTCCTTTTTTAGTTCCGCGTCGAGTGTGTCCGCGTTCACGTAGAACACATCCAGCACACAGTCCAGCAAATTCCTTTGTCATGTTTTTATTTTGTTAACATGACTGTTAAAAGAGACCGTATATTTCAGCGACCTCGTTGTGCAAAAAATATTTCAGATATATCTATTTTATATCTGCTTCCAAGGTTTCTGGGCGGTTAGTTTATGTGCGGCTCACAGGCAAACTTCTCATGACTGCCTTGCAAGTACTGCCTCCTGACGAAGCAGACGGACACATTAGACTAGAGACGGCAGAGAAGAGGTGGAGCGGGCCACATTAAAACACATTAGACTAGAGACGGCAGAGAAGAGGTGAAGCGGGCCACATTAAAACACATTAGACTAGAGATGGCACCGAAGTCACTGCTAGCAGAGAAAGGTATACATTTGAGGTATGTATGTGTGTGTGTGTGTCATCTGTCTGTGTGCCTATGTGTAGTTATTATCCAGTATATCATACTTTATTTATACAGAAGGGAATGAAGGAGTCCAGTATCTTATACTTATTATGTCTGTGTCTGTCTGTCTCCACCCACACACTTCCCAGAGACAGCTCATGAGCAGCAAGTGGCGTGTGTGTGTGTGTGTGTGTTCTTCTGTGTGTGTCCTCTCTGTGTCTGTGGTCTTATGCGTGTGTTTGACTCGTGCTCTTTATGTAGAGTGCAGTGAGAAGCCACTGTGCCAGAACAGGGCCAGAACTGGGCCAGAACTGTCCAAATACATCAGTTTCCCACTTCCTTATTTATTCCTGTTGTTTGAGGCGCACAGTTTCTCACAGGCATGTGAGAGGAGGAGTGTCTTCTCTCTTTTCCTTCTCTTCTTTCAACACTGTAAAACCACAGGGACCTGCTCTCTCCCTCTCTCTTCCTCTCTGTCTAACACTCACTCACTCTTTCCCTTTCTTATCCTCTCTCCCTCTCGCTCTCCTTCCCTCCTCTCTTCATCTCTCTCTCCCTCCTTCTCTCTCTCTCTCTTTCCTTCTCATACTTACACTCTCTCTCTCACAAGCGCACACACATGTACACACACACACACACAGTCCCACTACACAAGCCCACTCTGATGGGAGCAGGTGTATGAGGCTAAACAGTGATGAATGTTTAACTTGCCTGTACCACTGCCTCATGTTCAAAACCTGCCCCCTGAGCCTGTATCGCCTCACACAGGCTGTGTGCGTGTGTGTGTGTGTGTGTGTGTGTGTGTGTGTGTGTTTGGGGGGGGGGGGGGGTTGAAAGAGTGAAAGAGTGAGAGAGTAAGAGAGAGAGAGTGAGAGATAGAGTGAGAGTGTGAAATGAGTCAATGAGTGAGAGAGTAAGAGAGCAAGAGAGTAACAGAGTGAGAGAGAGTGAGAGCGAGTGAGAGAGTGAGAGAGTAAGAGAGCGAGAGAGAGAGTACATGAGTGAGAGAGTGTGTGTGAGCAGACTGTCCCTTCACATTCCTTGGCACTGACAACAGGTCATATTTTTGTTGTTCCCTTGCTTTTACTGAGCAGTTGCCGCGTGTGTGTGTGTGTGCAGGAATATGTGTGTGTGTGTGTTTGTGTGTGTGTGTTTTATAATACTGTTTTGAGAGTGTCAGTATAACTGCAAGGCCATGCAGTCTGGCATTAGGCAAACATGAGCTGAAGCTAATTCAATAACTTTAAAGTGATTTGGTTTCAGCTCATGCCATAAGCAAGAGGCTGTGTGTGTGGACACTTGTGTTGGGTTGGTGTAATGGAGGACCCATCTGGTTTAAGCCTGTATCAGGCCCAATTGTAGCAACTACCTTGATTAGCAAAGCAGATGCTTGTGGGTGTGTGCGCGCCAATGTGTGTGTGTTTTTTGGCGTGTGCGTGCAGGTGTGTTTGGCATGTGTGTGGACCATAGTTTAAATGAATGGCAACAAAGTACAAATTGTATTTAGGCAAATCTGATTGATTGGCAACATCAATTTGCTAATTTAATGCCATGAACAAGATGCTAAGCACTTGTAGGACACACACACACACACACACACACACACACGCACACACACACACACACACACACACACTTCCGCCATCATATAGATTAGAGACCGAGGACAATCAACACAGAGTGTTTCAGACCTTTCTTCAACTACTGCTCAAGAGGTCTTAAAGAGAAAGAGAAAGAGAGAGAGAGAGGGAGAGATGAGATGAGAGAGACAAAGTGATAGAAAGAGAGAAGGAAAGACAGAGAGAGAGAGAGAAAGGGGAGAGAGAGAGAAGGAAGAGACAGACAGACAGAGAGAGAGAGACAGAGACAGAGAGTAAAAGGGGAGAGAGAAGGAAAGAGATAGAGATAGACAGAGAGAAGTACAGAGATAGAGAGAGAGAGAAAGAGAGAGAGAGAAAGAGAGATAGTGAGAGAGAGAGAGAGAGAGGGAGAAGGAGAGAGATAGAGGAGGGTGTGTGTGTGTGTGTGTGTGTGCGTGTGTGTGTGTGTGTGGTGGTGCGTGGTGCGTGGTGCGTGCGTGCGTGCGTGCGTGCGTGCGTGCGTGCGTGCGAAGAGGGCCTGAGACTAGCAGAAGGAACGAGAAGAAAGAGGGAAGTAATTCTGCTGAGTCTCTTGGCAGGAAACAGCAGAGAACAAAGTGAACACACACACACAGACAGACACACACACACACACCACACACACGCATACGTACACACACACACCACCGCAGTACGTACACACACACACACACACACACACACACACACACTGACCGACAGCCGAAGGTAGTCTGGAGTAGGGTGGTGATGCCCACACAGAAGAAGATGGTGCCAATTAGCTGACTGGTGGCCCACTGGTCGAAACCCACACACATGGCATCCGCCAACAGGAAGGGCACCGCTATGGTGCCACTGAAGCAGGTCAGATAGTGCTGTACTCAGAATACACAAACACAACACACACACACACAGAGGAGGGAAGTCAATATATGCATTTCTCTGAAATGTTGTAATTATGTGTGTGTGTGTGTGTGTGTGTGTGTGTGTGTGTGTGTGTGTTCACCTGTAAACCCAAGAAGATGCAGAGGTACCAGGGAGGTGTGTCCTCTAAAGTGTAGATCATGTCCATTCTCCGCGCATCAACACTGTCGGCACTGTCCATGGTGTCAGACATGGAGCACTGCAAAGACGCACACACACACGCACACAGACACACAGTTAATTGTCAAAGGACACTCACAGAGACAAATGTACCAGACTAACATATTGCCTAGATACAATCACTTAAACACACTATCACACACACACACACACACACACACACACACACACACACAGTTAATTGTCAAAGGACACTCACAGAGACAAATGTACCAGACTAACATATTGCCTAGATACAATCACTTAAACACACCATCACACACACACACACACACACAGTCGGATATTACTAAGACACAGTCACTTGTATCCTAGAGCTGAGCATCCATTAGACAGTAGCATGCAGTTGGTCAGCTGAACTGCATGTCATTCATTGTCTAGGTCTCCGCTGTTGTGTGTGTGTGTGTGTGTGTGTGTGTGTGTGTCTGTGTGTGTCTGTGTGTGTGTGCGCTAGACTCTTTGCGTCTCCTTTGCCAGACTGAGCGTCATCACATTGAACTGTGACTGCCAACTGTGCTCCAGGCAGGGGGAGCGCGTACCACATGGGTTACCATGGCAACCGCATCCACCTCGCCCTAGCAGCTCCGTAGGATGCAGAAGGCTCCATCTCCAACACCCCTCCCCGACACACACACTTCTTCAGTTTCCAAAATAGCTGAATGCATAATGATACTTCATGTTTACTGCACCTACTGTCAACACTTAAAGACAGCTGGGCTGCTATATTGCTGAAGATGAACGACTGAATGACAACTTTTCAACTGGAAATAATTAGCAACCTGTGCAAACAAAAGCTAAACTGAGATTCAATGAAACACCTCTCCTTCAGGCTCCACTGACGAGGAATCTACTCGTCTAGTACAGTGAAGCAGAGGAAGTTCCGTTGTGTGCGTGGGTGTGTGTGGCACACACACACACACACGCACACAAATACAACACACACTTCCTGCCTTTATTAGCAGTCGGGACTGGCCTCATGCTGAACAGAACACAGAACGCACATGCACACAATACTTCAGGACCATCCGGGTTCAAACATTCACTTCAGCAGTGCACGTGTGTCTGCTGGACTTCTTCAGAACACTCACAATGACTATGCACAAGGGACAATTATAATCATTCAGCATGACACAAACACATACAAGCTCGCACACACACGTTCAAAGAGACACACAAACACACACCCCTCAATGCAAACTAGCAGACAAAGCATGGGGGTTGGGCTCTGCTACCATTACATTGAGGTTTTGACTAGATGTGTGTGTCTGTGTGTATATGCGCGTGTGTGTGTGTGTGTGTGCGCTACAACTAAAAGCATTCCCTTGAGCAGGGCTGATGCACACAGACAGAGAGAGAGAATGGGTGTGTGAGAGAGAGAGAGAGAGAGAGAGAAAGAAAGAAAGAAAGAACAAAAGAACACAGAGAGTGACAGAAAAAACCCTGAAAAAAAACCCTGAATTACAGGATTACAGACACACACACTCATGTGACTAATTAAAACAACTGAGGGAGGAGAGAGAGAGAGAGAGAGGGAGGGAGAGAGGGAGAGAGAAAGGAGAGAGAGAGAAAGAGAGAGAGAGAGAGAGAGGGAGGGAGAGAGAGAGAGGGAGGAGAGAGAGGGAGAGAGAGGGAGAGAGAGAGAGGAGGAGAGAGAGGGGGCGAGAGAGAGAGAGAGAGAGAGGGAGAGGGCAAGAGAGAGAGAGGGAGGGAGAGAGGGAAAGAGTAAGCAAGGGGTTATGAGAGAGTGATTCAGCAGGGGAACGGGGAGGGGGGGGGGGGGGGCAGAGAGAGAGATCACAGAAGTTGGCTGAATTTCGCAGTGGCTTCTGGTTTCCTGTGAACACACGCGCACACACACACACGCACACACACACACGCGCACACACACACGCGCACACCCACCCGCACGCACGCCAGACCCCATCCTTTGTGCTGCAAACAAAAAGTGCCGAGTCAGAATGACACAGAAGTGGGGCAAAGAGGGGGGAGGAGGAGGAGCATGGACAGAACAAGTGGAAACGGAGGAAAAATGGGTGTGTAAGGGTGTGTGTGTGTGTGTGTGTGTTTGTGTGTGTAAGGATGTGTGCGTTTATGTGTGTGGGGGGGTTTCCAACCCAAAGGTGAAATCCAGGTGCCTTACGTTAGTCCTTTCTGCCCAACACCAAGTGTGTGTGTGTGTGTGTGTGTGTGTGTGTGTGTGTGTGTGTGTGTGTGTGTGTAGCTTCCTCCTTTCTTGCAGATTACTGTAAGACTCACACATGCTTGAAATTCCAACTGAAATCTTCAATGACTTTGGCATCAGATATTAGGTAACATTAATGGGCGCTGGCCTTCAGGAAAATTCCAGCGCATTTCAAGCCACAAACCATAAACCATAAACCAGTTGTTTGAGGTCACCAAGTGCAGCTGGTAAGGAAAGAATCTCATCACAGAGTCAGACTAACACACAACACACACAACGCACACAACACACACAACGCACACAACGCACAAACACACAACACACACAACACACCACACACAACACACACAACACACACAACACACACCTGATACAATCTCCCTTTCGTGGCGTGTACACACAGTGGTTAAAGTGAGATTTGGCAGGTGGGGGGTCAACCATGTGTACATCCTCACATTCTGCAACACTTTTGTGTGTGTGTGTGTGTGTGTGTGTGTGTGTGTGTGTGTGTGTGTGCAGGTTCTTATCTTTCTATAAAGGTCTGCTGCACCTCTGGTGTGTGAGTCTGTGTGTGTGTGTGTGTGTGTGTGTGTGTGTGTGTGTGTGTGTGTGGTGTGTAGAGTGCAAGCTCTGCTGCCCCTCTGGTGTAATTGAGTCTGAGTAATGGTGGTCCAATCAGAGGGTCTGGCTGACGGGCCGGTCATCCTCTTGTCACTCTTAATTGGATAACTGATTGTCAACGTGGGCCGGCCCAAACGTTGCATACTCAATAACCAAGGGGCCGGCCCGATCCAGTCCGAGTGTTCAGGAGCCGTCTGCCCTGGGAGACGAGATGAACCTCTGATAGACCACATACCAGCCACCACTAGTGGACTTTTGACACCCTCAAATAAATACACACATACACACACACACTCTCTCTTTCTCTCCCTCTCTCTCACACACACACACACACACACAGACACACTCATACTGTACTGTGTGTTTGTCTCCTGTGTCATAGATGTGTGTCATCCCTTCTCCACTCAGTAGTCCCATTTCTCCTCCCTTAACACTCGCTCTTGAGATGCCCCTGGTGATGAAGTGAGAAGTGTGTGTGGTAGAAATACACACCTACCCCACCCCTTCAGCCACCATCACACACCAATCGCCCATCTGTTTGATGGCCTCTCCAAACACTCTTGCCAGATACTTTCACGTCTTGCTTGAGTGACTGTCTAACATTTATGTGCCGACTCAACAGGATTTCTCTGCGTGTGCATCAAGCCAGCCTGCTTACTTGTGAAAATACAGGCCAACGTTGTGTCTTATCTTTTCCTGAACCGGCCATCATCTTTTTCAACTATTTTCTGGACCCTCACTGTGTAAATTCACAAAGCATCCTGGGTAATCATCCCTACACTTGGAAGTCTGCTCTTGACCTCCCTCCAGTTTATGGGGTGGTTTTGAGGCTTGGAAAGCACTACCCCTCGCTCCTAATAGTATTGAGACACCTAACCCTTACACGAGATCGCCCAAAACACACTACTCTTACACTGTGGTTGAAGTGAGATTTGGCAGGTGGGGGTGCTCTCAAATTTTGTGTCAGCGCAACAAAGAAAAACGACTCGCCCTGTTGGGATACGACAGTGTCACTGTCGTTCCAAGTATCACACTACTTATTTGCTTGACATTTAATGCTTTTATTTCCTACACTGGTATGGCCGTTTGTTTCACTGCAGATCCAATCTGGAAATGCCATTTTTTTGCACCGGAGATCCTTCTTGTTCTACTTGTTAGACACAGATAAATGGTTATGCTTTTGTGAGATACTTCAACAATCTGCCAAATTCTGCACTACGCGAGCGCTATTGCTAGGTCGGTCTGGGCTGGGCAGGG
Source organism: Tenualosa ilisha (assembly GCA_015244755.2). Lineage (NCBI taxonomy): Eukaryota > Metazoa > Chordata > Actinopteri > Clupeiformes > Clupeidae > Tenualosa > Tenualosa ilisha. The sequence continues at coordinate 256,345 of PYXC01001672.1, forward strand.
ATGCTGATTCTAGGAAATGCTCTTACTGGTGCTAGGCTGGGTAGGGCAGGACAGGACAGGACAGGACGGGACAGAGCAGCTGAAATGTAGCTGGGTGCAACTATTTATGCTGTTCTGGGCTGTGCCCTTGACTGCTTTCCCCTAATCATGGTGAAAATCTGGAAAGTCACACGTAGAAAGTCACTTCAGCTTAAAGCAACATGTATGACTGAAATAGTGAATGACAGCCTGGACAGGCTGGATCTGTCCATTCACATGGTCACTACAGACACTGAAAGTTATGTGAAACATTAAATATTTACTGTCAAATTCATTATCAAAACATAACCACACATCCATCAAGCTATTTACTGGTTTAAAAAGTCCTTCAGGGTTATTTTCTTCCAGATCAAGTTTACCCTCGGAAATAATCTGTGATTCTTCGTTTGCATCCTCTTTTCTCTCTCCTCCATCTTTAAAGAATGAAGTCATGAAGACAATAACATCAGCTTACCGACCTTTATTTCCAGTTAGGAAACCAGTATTCATGGCCATTTCTTTCTGAGGTTCGTTATTGGCCAGCAATTGGACAAGAGCCATCTAGCCTTGTTGTTTCTCTCTAACATTAACATGTATACATTTAGCAGACGCTTTTATCCGAAGCGACTTACATTTGTCAACTATCAACTGTTCAGGCCCAGTCTTACCCGAGAGCAGTTTAGGCTTGAGTGCCTGTCACAAGGGCACAACGGTGGCAGCTGGGATTTAAGTTGTGCTCATTGCAATGTTTACATTTCAGAACTTTGACATTACTTCACCCTCAACTTTTAACTCCACTGTAAAATGCTATCTGCATGAGTGAAGCACCAGCATCAACTCTGACCGGAGATCTAGAGATAGACTAGAGATAGACAGATAGCTGCGTATTTGTGAAGGTGGGTCCAGGACATACGTTCTGATGAAAAATAACTTCTCCCCACCCTCAATGAAGAGAGAGGAGGACAGCCAGGTTCAAATTTGACTGTACACAATAGACTGTATATAAAACCTGTACACGCAATTTGTCAACAGAATCGCGTTCAAATTCTGTTTAATGTAGAGGGACATAAGCTCAGTGTCCTCACACACACACACACACTGTATGTCTCACCTTATCAGTCGCCTGGTTCTCTTTAGTGTAGATGGCCATGAGTTCAGTGTCTTCGGTGTCCTGCTCGCCATTGGCCTGGTTCACCCCATTCACCACCACCTGTCAATCACACATCATCATGGTGATCACTGTCAGGGTTTCCTCAGCACTTCATAGTTAACACCAAACACTCCCGTCTTCACCAGGCACAAGGAGTCACAAAATCCAGACATATAACAAATAAACTATGCGAGCAGTTATTTACAGATGGGTGTAAAAGAAATTAGGATTAATAAGACACTGTTTCTCAGTGGACTGGTAGTGAAAGAAAAGAGTGTTTTCTCATTTCATACAGGCAGATGCCTCACATGGAAGCAGTAGGAGTGCTCAGCCTCACTGAGTGTGTGTGTGCTCATCTGCAAGAGAGACAGTGGAACCACTCCAGCTGCCTGTTGCTGTAGGTAGGCTAGCAGTAACGATAGCCTATTTAAACAGTGGTTAAAACCTCTACATGGATTTCTGCAACTGTTCATGGACACACTGAAACACTTAAGGGGCACTGATGTGCATACTTTAATTGGAAACCTTTTTTGTGAAAAATCATGGCATTGAAAACACAGACTGCTTTCAAAAGCACATATGTGGGGCTACATCACAACAATGACCCTTTCCTGGTAATTGTAACTTGGTGTCCACAGATGTATGGCATGCCTTTCTGCTTTGATTATGACCCATCGTCATTCCAAGATCACCATCACTGCTGTAGCCACCAGAAAAAAGACTTTTTGAAGCTGAAGTTTATGCTGTTTTTAAAGCCAAAACTTCCTGTTTGTGCTCAGCTAAGTGTAGCAGCTTTCAAAGCCAGCACCTCCACCCTCGTTTATTCATATCCTTGAAGGATTTCACAACTCTGACTTTGAAAGCCAGCACCTCCACCCTCGTTTATTCATATCCTTGAAGGATTTCACAACTCTGACTTTGAAAGCCAGCACCTCCACCCTCGTTTATTCATATCCTTGAGAGGGATTTCACAACTCTGACTTTGAAAGCCAGCACCTCCACCCTCGTTTATTCATATCCTTGAAGGATTTCACAACTCTGACTTTGAAAGCCAGCACCTCCACCCTCGTTTATTCATATCCTTGAGAGGGATTTCACAACTCTGACTTTGAAAGCCAGCACCTCCACCCTCGTTTATTCATATCCTTGAAGGATTTCACAACTCTGACTTTGAAAGCCAGCACCTCCACCCTCGTTTATTCATATCCTTGAGAGGGATTTCACAACTCTGACTTTCAAAGCCAGCACCTCCACCCTTGTTTATTCATATCCTTGAGAGGGATTTCACAACTCTGACTTTGAAAGCCAGCACCTCCACCCTGTTTATTCATATCCTTGAAGGATTTCACAACTCTGACTTTGAAAGCCAGCACCTCCACCCTCGTTTATTCATATCCTTGAGAGGGATTTCACAACTCTGACTTTCAAAGCCAGCACCTCCACCCTTGTTTATTCATATCCTTGAAGGATTTCACAACTCTGACTTTGAAAGCCAGCACCTCCACCCTCGTTTATTCATATCCTTGAAGGATTTCACAACTCTGACTTTGGTTAATGTTAGCATTTCCCATCAACCATCACGGCTACCTTTGCCCATCAAAAAAAGTTATGTTCTGTAAGGCAAACTATTCAGGGACAAATATGGCTTCAGTTTATATAGCATGCAGGCTTTCCTTGGAGCCATGCTAAAACAGACTCCAGCTGACACAGGCTACAGAAACTGCTGTTACTGTGTGTGTTACTGTGCGTTACTGTGTGTGTGTGTTTATGGCTGTTTATTTGTTTATGGTTGCTGTATGATCTCGTTAGAAGCTGAAGTTGAAGCCACTTCCATCCAATGCACACATCCAACCACACCCACCCAACTACATCCATCCAATCCAACCACACCCACCCAACTACATTCATCCAATCCAAACACCCACCCAACTACATCCATCCAACCACACCCACCCAACTACATCCATCCAACCACACCCACCCAACTACATCCATCCAATCCAAACACCCACCCAACTACATCCATCCAATCCAACCACACCCACCCAACTACACCCATCCAATCCAACCACACCCACCCAACTACATCCATCCAATCCAACCACACCCACCCAACTACACCCATCCAATCCAACCACACCCACCCAACTACATCCATCCACCTGTTTCAGGCCTTTACTTACAAATGGAAATATGGAGAATGCAGCACTGGGATTTTATGGAAATGCAGGCAAATACACACACACACACACACACACACACACACACACACCACACACACACCACACACACACACACACACACACACACACACACAGAGACAGGGAGAGAACGAGAGACACGTTCTGTTTATATCATTATCTAGGTCAGAGAGCAACAGGAAATGGTTTGCTAGTTTATCATCTCTGAAACAAAGGTCACACTCTCACACACACACATACACAAATTCATCCATGCAGACATTATTCACCCATCCATCCTTCATCCAATAATCTCTTTCTCTTTCTCATCTCTGTAGTGTCCCAGCAAAAGTGTATTTTTAAATGTTCTTTTGGGTACAAAATGCATTCCACAAAACACTGTTCCAGTGACTGAACTCCATGGAGGCCAAGGCATTTTGGGCTTGTGAAACCACACACACACACACACACACACACACACACAGACACACACACACACCAATAATCACAGGTTACATCAGGCGGGACTCTACCCCCATCATTACTGCCACTACTCACTCCAAGTGCCTCCACAGAATTCAAGTGGACACACACACATACACTTACACACACACACAGAAACACACACACACACACACACACACACACACACACAGACACATACATACACACACACAGAGAGACACATACATACACACACACACAGACAGACAGACAGACATACACAGACAAGGTGTTTGTCTCAATGTTTGTCCAGGTACGGTAAGACTCAGTGTTTGTCCAGGTAGCGCAGTATGGTAAGACTCAGTGTATGTCCAGGTAGTGTGGCACAGTGAGACTCAGTGAATGTCCAGGTATGGTAAGACTTGGTGTTTGTCCAGGTAGTGTGGTATGGTAAGACTTGGTGTTTGTCGAGGCAAACTATTATACTGGAACATCAGACAGTTCTAACGACTAGATAGATAGATATCAAATTATTAGCGTGTGTGTGTGTGTGTGTGGTGTGTGTGTGTGTGTGTGTGTGTGTGTGTGTGTGTGTGTCTTGTGTAAGCGTTGTTTTAAGCATATGTTCTACACTCATTTACTCAGTGGGAAGCAAGGAGACAAACTAAGCCGCGTTTGTGTGGTGTGTGTGTGTGTGTGTGTATGTGTGTCTTCATGGTGATATCAGCGAAAATCAGCTGCTGCTGTGTGCTCTGATAAAGATGCTGTGTGAGTTTAACACCCACATGTTACAACATACAATTGCCCACATACTGCACATACTGTGTACACACACACACACACACACACACACACACACACACACACACACACACACACACACACACACACACACACACACACACACACACACACACGGAGAGAGATAGGCAATCTAACTGAACTGATGTCATGCATCCGAAAGCAACATAGACAAAATAGTTTAAGGGTTTATGTACATGCACATATTCTTTCCGACACCAACACACACACACACACACACACACACACACTTACAGGTATAGGGTAGAAGTCAGTGGCGTGCTTGCTGTCGTTCTCGTACTTGGCGCAGTCATCCGTGGAGTCCATGGCTTTGGAGGCCGTGTTCTTGCCCACGCCCATTCCTCCACACTCTCCTCCTCCGTCCTCTTCCTCCTCCTCCTCCTCTTCCTCCCAGGTCCTCTCTTGCTCCCACACCAACGCTGTGCTCTCCCCCCGCAGCTCTGTCACATAGCCCACTGATTGGTTGGCCAGGTCATCTGCTGGGAGACAGGAACCACAGGAAGCACCGTCATTGGCTGCCTACTGGCTCAACGTCTAGTCTGATTGGTTGAGAGATAAGCAGTACTGAATATCAATGGCTGGTTTTAAGCAGCGGGGTGTAATCACTACAATAAAAGCTCTTTTATAGTATTGAAGTCCTAACAGATTGAATAGGATCTTAACGATTCACAGAACTGGAGAGCAAAGCTAAGCTACTTCTGATCAAGGCTTTTGTTATTTCCATTTACATTTACATTTACATTTAGGCATTTAGCAGACGCTTTTATCCAAAGCGACTTACAAAAGAGGAGAACATTCAAGCTACAACACAATGAACTAACAAGGAGTGCATATTGCTAACATAGAATCTGCGCTGTTTTAAGTTGAAAGTGCAATAGTGTAACACAATGTAGAGAAATTGAATTATTAAGTGCATTCTCAAAGTTTACGCCAGGAGATATTCTTGGAAGAGCTTAGTCTTCACGAGTTTCTTGAAGGTGGAGAGGGTATCAGTTGATCTGATAGCACTTGGGAGGTCATTCCACCAGCGCGGAACCAGATTTCCAGGTATTACTATCTATGGCTACTTCAGTGACACTGTCAAGGCACATCCAAACATGTAAATACAAGCATAACAGTTATGCACTTTACTCAGAGTGAGTGAGTGAGTTAGAGACAGAGAAAGATTTCTGATGAGTAAGGAGCGTGAGTGACAGAGAGTGAGAGAGAGAGAGAGAGAGAGAGAGAGAGTGTGAGAGAGAGAGACAGAGATTTTTTTAAATAAAATGTGAATAGTAAAGTGAGATAGTGGGCTGGGGATTAAAAATGAAAAAATAAAGGTTAGAAGAAGAGAGAAAGGGATATGGATGGATGGATGGATGGGAATGAAAGAGGATAAGAAAGCTGTTGCATAACTGGTAAAGTCATGTCATTAGCTGTTTATTTAATACTTGGCCTTGATCTGGCTATTGTCATTCCTTCCTCCTACGTGTGTGTGCGTGCGTGCGTGGCCACCTAGTTGGGCAACTGCCCATTTGTAAGCCACCATGACATCAAGCACTCCTTTCACACACGCACACACACACACACACACACACACACACACACACACACACACACACACACACACACACACAATCACTTCTCTCTAATTCTTTTTGAATTCTGGGCCACTAAAAGCTGGGAAACCAACTTGAGCGACTCCAGTGTTCACAAATCTCCCACACACACACAGCTAAAACACTAACAAAATGAAAGACCACAACCAACCAATGAAATCCAGCATGGGGAAGCTTGACCATCACAGCGCGACCTGCGCTTGGCCTTCATAGTGCCAAGAGGGCGCTTAGTTGCGCTGTGCCAGGCATGTTTGGCACAGGACCGGCAGGCATCATCCTGCCCCTCTCCTCCCAAGGTAAAAACTTGGATCGCAGCCTGGCTTCAATTCTCAGCGCCAGGACCTCAGCTTCCTGAACTGCTTGCAAATCACGCATAATATAATAGAATGTGCTGCTCACAGAAATCTTTTCAAATTTGAAGAAAAACTAAAACAAATGGAAAGCAAAGTGGGACACGTAATAATTAATTCACTAATTTCGGATCAACTGAGGCCGATCTCCGCCGAGATGGGTGGAGGATACATATATGTGTGTGTGTGTGTGTGTGTGTGTGTGTGTGTGTGTGTGTGTGTGTGTGTGTGTGTGTGTGTGTGGCTTGGAAACAGTCCTACCTGCACCAAAAGCTCATAACATCAAGAGTGTGTGAATTCATCTAACACCTACACTTGCCTACCATCAGGGGTGTGCCTGTGATGTGTGGTCAGTTAACGTCGTCACGTGACCGCATGGTGTTAGGTAGTGTTCTCCAACTCGCCCAGTCGCTAAGGCCATGGGGTCTCTTTCAGGGCCAGATTAGATCTTTTGCACAGGCTACTGAAGGCTTGAAATGGCTGACTTAAAAGGATTATCCAGAAAGAATCAACCCATAGCCTTGTTGTTAGACGTTGCTGAGTGCTTTCGGTAGGTATGAGGACGACAGAATTTGGCACAGCATAGACCAAATAGACAAATGGCAGACAACACTAACTAATGAGGGCAAAATAGTTTAATTTTCCTTTGCCCCCATCACTTTGTGTCAGCTGCCAGTTCACAAATTCAGCCCACGTTGTACCAAATGTCTTTAACAATGACTGTCCGTTATTAGTTTTAGTGAACCCATCTTCTCTGCTACAGATTGCACCCTTCTTCAATGCCAAGTGTGTGTTTGTTTAGCAGGCTGAGGAGAGTTGGAGTGAGAGTCCTTTCAAAGCTGGAAGCTCCCCTGAGTACTCCACACACAGGTGCAGAAAAAGCAGCGTCAGCAAACTATTTCAACTCCCCTCACAACAGGTATGGCTTGACTTAGCGTCGCAAGAACCCTGTCTGTCAGTTAGTCAGGTATTTTTCAAATTAGTGTTTTAATTCCTGCAATGTTCCAGCAATGTGAATTGTTCTTATTGTTCTCTTGTTCCAATAGCAACTCAACTCAACACTACCACCTCTTTAAATAGTTTGACATGAAGGGCATTGGCCTTAAAACAAACCACCATACCAAGATCCTGTGACAAGTACAACAAACTCAAGAGAGCCGTGCTGAAGAGCCTTATGATCAGTTTTGGTTGAAAAATGGTTATTGAGTATTTTTCTAAGTTTTGTCAACTGTGAAATTCTAAAATTGTGACATAACCCTTTCTACACCTGACATCGGCATCAGTTTCAAGAGAAATCAGGACACTGCAATGCTCCCTTACGAAATAGATAAACATTCTGAAGGCCAACACACACCAGTGACATCAGATAAGGGACATCAGTTAAAGGTCGCTTTTAGATTTTCCATGTGGCTTGTACAGATCTTTGGAGCGCAACATCCTTGATCCTCAGTAAACTAGAAATCTCGTGTTGATAAAAGCTGCCCAGTTTATTTGTACAGTCATTGATTTGTACTGGCCTTTTCTTTAGGCTTTGGTTGCATAGCAACTAGTTCTGCTAAGAAGCAACCTCACTGTACATCCCTGCAACAATTATGCTGCAACATTAAGTGAATTCCCATCTATGTTCCAGGCTAAAACAGTTTGTTTTGTCTATCACATGTCTGTTTGTGCCAATATGGCAACTTCTTTGGCTCCTTTTCCTCAAAGCAAGCATTTAGCTGTGAGTTTGTCTAATTAGATACCTCTGTAGATGGCTAGGCTTTCTATGGGCTGCAGTCAAGGTAGGTGATGCCGTTTTATGCAGAGCTTGTTTGGTCAGGGAGTCGGCCTGAGTCAGGATCGACATTAAGACTGATAAATACAGCCTACTTTGAGTGAAAACGATAACTGCACACGTTACCGTTTCTCTATTTTCACACAGCCTCGAAACCCGAGCAACCATTAGGATGACGTAGGGTCCAACAAAGTGTGACAGACCGTCTAAAGAGGGCGCATCAAGGGATGCTCAATCTCAATTGCTCAAAGCTCAAAAAGGCTTAATTAAATAGTGCAATGCTCAATCAGAAGCCCCGCCCAGAGATCCTCCACATGGCTCTGAGGCTGAGGTGATTGGTGCCTGGGATCTAGGGACATAGCGAATGAGCTCTGAACCTGATGTGATTGGTGCCTGGGATTTAGGGGCATAGTAAATGAGCAAATGGGTTGTGTTCAGACAGGCCTGCATGGCAATTGCATATTTGCTAGCAGTGCATCTGGATTTCCAAGTTTTGCATCCACACTACAATACTGAAACTCTGACGCACATCCAAATACTACTTTGAGGATGAATGTGTACGCCCTTGCAATGCAGATTAAGCTTATCATTTTAGTGATGAATGAACTTTTTGCATTGTCTGAATGTCACTACAGCTAGGTTACAATGCTGTAACTTAAATTACGTTACTTGTAAAGTCAATTTTCCATTTTATAATGTTTCTGTCCTACTTCACTTAATTTTCTGGTCAAATATTAAGGATGGTTTGTGTGATGGTTTGTGTTGACGGTCGACCATTTGTTGGTTGCTGAAATCTAGCTTGAATAGCTAGCGTCACCTGTGATATGACATTAACTGCTAGCTAACGACAATGCTAACAATACTAGAATGAAGATACCATAGTTTCTTCCCTAGCACTAAGGTTGTTTAATGTCACATGTATGCCTTGGTTTGACACATTGATAATGTTTATTTCCAGTATTCCCTCAGCTATCGATAATAAACAGTGCTAAGTGACGGTAGTTATTAGCTTTTAACTGAATTTAGAAGAGCTAACACTCGTTGTGTTAGCACAACAAACATTACAGCAACAAGCCAGAATTACTCTGATTTATGTTATTTACTTTTGTTTGGGTATTACATGCTGTTAGATTCATTGCCAGTATGTCCTATTTTCAGTTTTGAGAAGGCTAGAGTTATCCGTCCGTCCACCACAGACAGTAAAAGAGGCTGTCCACACTGATGACAGTTCACTATTGTTAGAGTTATCCGTCCGTCCACCACAGACAGTAAAAGACGCTGTCCGCACTGATGACAGTTCACTATTGTTAGAGTTATCCGTCCGTCCACCACAGACAGTAAAAGACGCTGTCTGCACTGATGACAGTTCACTATTGTTAGGGATGTCGTAAAAAGTCATGTTTCCTAGAAGCCGCTATTCTCGCGTTCTGATTGGTCAAATCGCCAATCATAATAAGAGATAATTATGTCTATTCATATTTTTCTCGGCTTAATGTGGACCAAATGTGGACTGGACCAAAGAGTGGGGACAAAACCCAAAAATGGAGGCCAGTACCTCGATCACACATCACCTCCTGTCCCGGAAGCAGCGCCACGCATCTGTGGGGAGGGGGGAGTTAAAAACTGGGAGGGAGGGAGCGACAGAAAGTGAGAAAGACAGAAAGAGAGATGGAGGAGGAGGAGGAGGAGAAAGGGTTTGGAATACAGGTGAAGGAAAGGTGGGTGGGAAGCAAGAAAGGTGTTAATTTTTCACAGGTGTTAATTTACCAACAGGTGCTTATTTGCTGTCCAATGGCACATGATTTTTTTTCCCCCTATATCACCATGCAAACGGCAATCAGTCTGGGAAGGCAATCCAGGAGGCTTTTTTATCTTTTCTTTCAGTTTTTCCTTTTTTACATTTTTAGCTTTTCTTTCACTCTATCTGTTTCTTCTTTTCACACAATGTTGTTCCCTCGCTTCCTCTCTCCCCTCATAAATTCATTCAATTGCATCCTCTTCCTTACCTCATATACACATACACACACACGCATTAGTGAGGGTTTTTCTTATTTTAATCACCTGAGATGACTAACAGTGACTTGTCACTATAGCAACTAGACTGATTCTAGACTGCTCTGCTCTAAAATCTTTGGTGGTTACATTCATATCAATCATGACACAAACCTTTACAACACAATGACAAGAATCTGTTTGATATTCTAAATAAAGTGTGATCTTAATATAACAATACGTTGATTGCTTGACAAAAACAAACTGTTGTCAACAGGGCTTTAGGCCAGGCTTTCATAGTCTTCCGCCAGGGACAAACTAAGATTTCAGAACGCTATTCTCTGCTCTAGAATCTTGGGGACAAACCGTCAAATAGTTACTATGACAACGTGCACACCACCATCACATGTCAGCATGAAACCAAACAAAAAAAAAGCCACTGTGGCAACAAGCAACACAACTTAGCCTATGTAAAGTCTGCACCATTGCAAAACATGTACAGCACGGTTGGCCAAACTATGGGGGCCGGGGGCCAACTGCAGCCCAGATGTGGCCCGCATGAAGTAAAAAAAAATAATAAAGTGTCATGTGGCCCATTGTTACATTGTCATGACTTAGATTTTGCATTATGTGGCCTGCAAACAGAAAAGTTGGTCCACCCCTACGTACAATTTGCAACAAGCTCTGCAAAATGCTGTCAGACACACCTTTGGCCCCTTCAACATCTTATGGCCTTATCTTAATATATATTTATTTATTTATTATATAAATTTTTTTTGGAGGGGGGGTCACCCCCCCCCCCCAGTATAAATCTTCATTCAGTTCTGTAACTATAACTGTACCAGTGAGAATCTGTGAGACTTGACCTACACACATCCCCTCCCACCAGGACCACTAGTCTGATAAGCTTAAGGCACAACTTACATCACAATGGTGTCTCGTAAGGAACCGGTTCATGTTGCCCAGTGCATGTAATTACATTTTGAAGTTGCTAAGAGGCTAAAAACGCATACAAAAGATGCCCCTACCATTAGCTTTCTCTAGCAATAGAGGTCTGCACATTACCAGGAGCATAATACAGTGTAGCTTGCATCTAATTACATTGTTTTTTTTTTCTTTACATAAAGGTAACATTCAGGGAGTTCCTTTACGCAAAACAATTACAATTTTAAGGTATTTCCATTCCACCTCTGTGCTAATCTGATATTCAAACTTGCACACACACACAGCAACTTTACACAGAAGTACAAAGACAGATAACAACTGTGAACAGCTGTGACACACACACACACACACACACACACACACACACACACACACACACACACACACACACACACACACACACACACAAAATTAAATCAACACACAGCATGTCAGACGGCTCTAGATCTTATTAAATAAGTGTGTATGTGTGTGTGCATGTGTGTTTGTGTGTGGTTTATGTGATTTAACTAACAGAGAGGGCAAGAGTCGTTGTCATGGTCTCCCCAGTAGCATGAGGAATGCTATTCTTGAGTTACACAAGCTCCCATCAAAGGCCAGACACAAACAACTGGTGACAGGTTCAGCATGCATGTGTGCGTGTGCGTGCGTGCATGCGTGCGTGCGTGTGTGTGGGCGCGCGCACACATGCCCTACAGCATAACAGTGTAGAGTGTGTGCACATGCAATATGTCCTACAGCATATGTGTGTGTATGTGTGCTAATGTAATGCCATCTGCCATCTGCCAATAGTATACAATACCCAGTCAACATTAGTAGGAGTGGCCCTCACACTCACGTGTGTGTGTGTGTGTGTGTTTTATGCGCATGCAAGCACTTTTTTTTAAAGACTTTCATCACAGGATGTTTGAGGACAAGGGACAAGACACGTGAGTAGTGTGTGTGTGTGTGTGTGTGTGTGTGTGTGTGTGTGTGTGTCACAGCTTTATCTCTACCTCGTACACATCTAAAAGCTAGTAATAACTTCACCTGGGCAACCTCACTCAATCTTGCAAGGACACTGGAATGTGACATCAATCTGAACTTTTCTGTTATCTCACACACGCACACGCACACACACACACACACCTCTCTCAGGGGAAGGCCAATTTCACAGGAAATGAGAAAGGTCAGAAAAAGTAAAAAAAGGTTTTATGATCAAATGATCATTAAAGTATAATGACTTTTCCCCCTTCACACAAAGCCCATTCCTTATCTGTCTCTCAGTCTCTCACACACTCACACACACACACAAATGACATAGTACAGATGGAGAGAATGAACAAGAAATGAGAGATTGAAAATAAGCTGAAAAGAGGAGCGACGGACACAGGAAGGTCACAGGATAGAGAGAAATAAAAGAGAGATGGAAAAAGAGAGAGAGGAGAAGAGAAGAAAGGAGAAATTAATCTAGTCTTTGTGTGTGTGTGTGTCGGGGGGGGGGGGGGGCTCATGGGGATATTGGGCTAATTAAGAAATCAGGAGTGCCCCACAGCAATTCTCAAGACACACACACCTGTATGGATGGTGTGGCATGATTGTACATGTTTGTTGCAGGTGATTCCACACAAAGAATTTCCAGAGTACATATATAGACACTCCTTGCTTTGTCCGGTATGAAGACTTTGGCCCCTTCCATCCTATTTGAGTGCTGTTTTGGGAAACTAAAGCTCATATTGAACTATTTCAGGAGCTCAGTGACCACATTTATTTAAAGATTGTTCACAAACTAGGCTACACCTATTCTTGGTCAGTCAGAGTAAGATAGCCAATACCAGCCATAGTCAGTAACCCACAGTGGTGGTCCTTCCCTTGGTACTGAAGTTTACTCTAAGGCTAAAAACAAGCCAAGATTCTCTCTACAGCAGTCGCCTATACATCAATCAACACATGACAATAAGTCCATAAAGGAATGTGTTTGGTCACCCAAGTTGAACAGTGATTGACACATGTCAATCAAAGCTCAAGGGGACAGAGGCATGTTTGCGGGCCTACAGTAATCCTGCAATGTCCACTTGCTGAAGTTTATTCAAGACCCTCATTGCTCAACATCAGCTCATCCCCCAGTTATCCACCCTCTACGTTGATAACCCTCATCTCTGCTGGCCTGTCTCCCTCTACGTTGATAACCCTCATCTCTGCTGGCCTGTCTCCCTCTACGTTGATAACCCTCATCTCTGCTGGCCTGTCTCCCTCTACGTTGATAACCCTCATCTCTGCTGGCCTGTCTCCCTCTACGTTGATAACCCGCAGCTCTGCTGGCCTGTCTCCCTCTACGTTGATAACCCTCATCTCTGCTGGGCCTGTCTCCCTCTACGTTGATAACCCTCATCTCTGCTGGGCCTGTCTCCCTCTACGTTGATAACCCTCATCTCTGCTGGGCCTGTCTCCCTCTACGTTGATAACCTCATCTCTGCTGGCCTGTCTTCCTCTATGTTATGGCTCTGAGCTGGTTGTGATATTCCCAGGAAGAAGTCAGAAGGAGACAGCTGAAAGTGTGTCTCTTGTGAAAAACAAAACAAAATAAAAACTGTTTGTTCAGACAATGTGCTTTTCTGACCTTCATTGATGGGTGAGAAATGCATTTAATCCAATCTGTGAATCTCTCCTATGTCTGGTCCCGGTACTACACAAACTTTTCTCTCTGCCTCGGAGAGCCCACAGCTTTTCTTCTCTTACCCAATGTGTCCTGGCACTGAATTCAATTTGCCTGACTGCTTAATTCACTTAGGTCTCCACTGAGGCAAATTCTTCCCACAAATAGGCTAGTTGTTAATTATGGTACAAACAAAACAAGACTGCATAAAAGGTCATATGAGATAAACTATTACAAAATGTGTGATGACAGCTGGACACACCACCCAGTGCTTTTAAATAAATATCATGTCCTACTCAAAGGTCAAAGGTTATTTCACTTCCCAGCCATAAAAAGGATGAAATTTGGGCTAGACATCACGTCATCATTAAAGTGATAGTCGGGAGTATTTCAGTACAGTTAATTTGTATAAAATTAAGTAGTTTTAAACTTTTTTTGTTTTTAAGACACTCTAGTCACCCAAACTTTGCTGCTCGTCACCCAGAAAGTGAATTACTTCTGGCAATCTTACAGCTTTAAGACCTCTTGGTGTGAATGCAGAGTTAGCAGTTTCATGGCTCTGCCTTACTTGTAGCATCCCCAGTCATTGGCCTTTCACTCAGCCAATCAGCACACAGGATGTTACGAGAGTACTACGATGCGCTCTAACTGCCATACCAACGAGCCTGTCTCCTTGCTGTTGCGGAGAAGTTGCATGTTTAGCACCCTGGAGACCAGGTGGGGTCAGTGCTTTCTCCCTTCACTACATTTGGTGTCAGAGGTGGGATGGGGGGAATGCGGCTGGTGGATGCGTGAGGGATGCCAGTGTGCGTGACTGCGGCTGGTGGATGCCAGTGTGCGTGACTGCGGCTGGTGGATGCCAGTGTGCGTGACTGCGGCTGGTGGATGCCAGTGTGCGTGAATGCGGCTGGTGGATGCCAGTGTGCGTGAATGCGGCTGGTGGATGCCAGTGTGCGTGACTGCGGCTGGTGGATGCCAGTGTGCGTGAATGCGGCTGGTGGATGCCAGTGTGCGTGAATGCGGCTGGTGGATGCCAGTGTGCGTGACTGCAGCTGGTGGATGCCAGTGTGCGTGACTGCAGCTGGTGGATGCCAGTGTGCGTGACTGCAGCTGGTGGATGCGTGAGGGATGCCAGTGTGCGTGAATGCAGCTGGTGGATGCCAGTGTGCGTGACTGCAGCTGGTGGATGCCAGTGTGCGTGATGCAGCTGGCGGATGCGTGGGGATGCCAGTGTGCGTGAATGCAGCTGGTGGATGCGTGAGGGATGCCAGTGTGCGTGAATGCGGCTGGTGGATGCGTGAGGGATGCCAGTGTGCGTGACTGCGGCTGGTGGATGCCAGTGTGCGTGACTGCGGCTGGTGGATGCCAGTGTGCGTGACTGCGGCTGGTGGATGCCAGTGTGCGTGACTGCGGCTGGTGGATGCCAGGTGGTGATGCGGTGGTGGATGCCAGTGTGCGTGATGCGGCTGGTGGATGCCAGTGTGCGTGACTGCGGCTGGTGGATGCGTGAGGGATGCCAGTGTGCGTGACTGCGGCTGGTGGGATGCCAGTGTGCGTGACTGCGGCTGGTGGATGCGTGAGGGATGCCAGTGTGCGTGAATGCGGCTGGTGGATGCCAGTGTGCGTGACTGCAGCTGGCGGATGCGTGAGGGATGCCAGTGTGCGTGAATGCAGCTGGTGGATGCGTGAGGGATGCCAGTGTGCGTGACTGCAGCTGGTGGATGCGTGAGGGATGCCAGTGTGCGTGACTGCAGCTGGTGGATGCGTGAGGGATGCCAGTGTGCGTGACTGCAGCTGGTGGATGCCAGTGTGCGTGAATGCAGCTGGTGGATGCGTGAGGGATGCCAGTGTGCGTGACTGCGGCTGGTGGATGCCAGTGTGCGTGAATGCGGCTGGTGGATGCGTGAGGGATGCCAGTGTGCGTGAATGCGGCTGGTGGATGCCAGTGTGCGTGAATGCGGCTGGTGGATGCCAGTGTGCGTGAATGCGGCTGGTGGATGCCAGTGTGCGTGAATGCAGCTGGTGGATGCGTGAGGGATGCCAGTCTGCGTGAAGCGCATGGGCCTGGCTCTTTGGCCTTGTGCTCAAGTTGCAAATTTAGAAGCCCGGAGGCCCGGGAGGGGTCACTGCTCCCTTCGCTACACAGGGCAAGATATTAGTTAGATTCACAACCAGAACAATGTGCGCATGTACACAGCAAAGCAGAAGTAAATGCATTCTTTCCTACTGCCGATATCATTTATTATCAGTTCAGAATAAAAGCAGAAAATGATGTTAGTGAGTTAAGTTAGAAAGTAATGACTCTCTAACTCATGCAGCTGGTAAGGCTGGATCAGTGGCCTACAAACCAATCTTAGTTGGAGTACGATGACACATTTCCTAATCAAGAGAAATGGCCTGACATTCTTCACAAACCAGACTAGAAAAGGCTTCTCATCATCTTTGAAATAAATTCATGTGCGAGGATTGGCCCTGCACACTGCACATCAGCGGGACAAATCAAAATCACAGCCTGTAGTGCTTATGAAACCCCGCCACCAACATGGATCCATATCTCAAAGATTGCTTCTCAGAAGCGATCACTCTTTGGCTGAGCACGCACACGTATCGTCACAATCAATAATACCCCCCAGCCCCCACCCCCTTCTTCTCTCGGAGATAAGCACTATAGTCCATAATATGCAAACTGTGACCTATGCGTGTAATCTACGTGAACTCAAGACTCCCCTCTGCTGCTCCTTCCATCATCCCTACATAATAAGTGGTTTTTAATTGCTAATAGGATTCTGTGTCTTACCTCTAGACTTCGACCTCTCTTTGCCCATCCTTCTATTTCTATGCAAGGCCCCAGATTAGCACTCTCTCCCTTACATCACCTCTGGGCAAACTCACGCTGATCCAGGGAGTGAGGACGTCTACTGCTGGAGACAGGGGTGCGCTCTGTGTCTGTCAGAGAGTGTGTTTGAGTGAGGAGTGAGAGCGTGAGAGACAGTGTGTGTGTGTGTGTATGAGTCACCAGTCTTGACTCTAAGGCCTGTGTGTCTGCCACTGTCACACTACCGCTTCCTGGGCTGATAATTATTGACTTTGTTAGGCATGCTCACACGTGCCTATTCCTCCTGCTTTCAAGGAACAGCATGTTGGACCCCACAGCACTCAATCATGTGTGGGGGTGGCCAGTGACGGAGAGGCGCTCCCTTGGCACCCTTGTTGCTAAGATACTGACCTTTTCCATGGCAACATTGCACGCATTCTTCCAACCAATTTAACTGGCAGAAATGTTCCTTTTTTAATTAAGCCTCTCCATGCTGAGGACACGTGTCGGGCACACAATGTGGCAGCGGCTCCACAAAAGCCCTCCAGGGTCCAGGGAATGTGTCCTTAGCTTAGCAGGAGCTCCTAATACAGCCGGCCACAACTCAAGACCTGCTGAAGCTCAAACTGCTGGTAAGTGGTCATAGCACCAACTTAAAAACTATGGAACTGGCCCATGGGTCAGCATGGAGAATAACACACATACACACTTCTTAAGAGGCCCTAACAGTATGACCCAGCATGGCCAGCACTTCAACCCGTGTCAGTGTGTGTTGTGTCTCCAAAGACAGTACAGTATAACACTGCTGAATCATTATCAGGGACAGTATGGGTATCTAAGCACCGTAGACTATCACTCCAGAAGTCCAGGCTCGGTATCCAAGGAAGAAACACCATCGTAACATTTCTGGGTCTTTATTTCAAAACTAGACCTTTTGGTCATGACTTAACAGAGTTAACAGTTAAAGCACACAATTTATCTAGGTCAGAAAACTAGGCTATGCTTTACAAACCAGACCAAAAATACTTTACAGAAGGAGTTACATCATTTTATTCCCTTCTAAAAAGACAGCTCATGACTTTACAAAAAGTAGCCTATAAAATGGCAGAGATCTGTATTTTCATAAGATCTGCCCAAAACGTGTAACTATACTAAACGGTTTGTGAAATTCCTGGTCTGGAATTTAAGACCTGTCCAATGACTATAACCTATGACTGCAGGAACACCACTTACAGGAGAGTTGCATTATGGGAAGCATGGAGGCTGGACCAATCAGGTTACTTCAAAAAGGTCATGTCAACTCCACAGGCCTACATAAATAAACCCTGTGTTTTACCTCTTTGGGCCATGCTGAGCATTGAGAACATAGGTCAGCCCCCCTGACGATGAAGAGGGGGGGTAGGGCGCCAAATGGGGTGAGAACTAGATCACCTTTATATCCCGAAGAAGGGATGGGAAAGTGGGTGGTAATTACTGATGAACTGGATAGCTTGGGAACCTCATCTCTATGTCCAGACTGGTGGTGTTATATTAGGCCTAAGTGATGACTCAGACTTGGTGTGAGCTTTGCGGTTACACTGGGTCTTGTGACGGGCATACTGGTGGTTTCATTCAAATTTAATTTAATTAAGGTTGAGTCTTGACTGACCACAACCACCATAGTCTGCCCAGAAAGGTAGGAGGGTTCCCACAATCAGAGCTAAGAGCTAACCAAGAGTCAAAGACTGTTTGCTCTAAAAAGGAACTGGAACTTGAATCTGGAGCCCTAACAGAGGATTCTTCCTAAGCTGCATTTAGAGATATTTAATTTGCTGTTGAGAGAACAGCAATAAAACTATGTTCCTTGCAGTTTTCTTGGAGATCATGTTATGAAGTAGCTTAGTGAGTTACAAACTCCAATTTCATTCAAGCCACTGGTTTGGCCAGTTTGGCTGCTGGGTACAATATCTCCAGGATCAAATAAAACCCAAACAAACGCAGGCATCACCTTGAGCACCATGAGCTCTATGTGGTGCTCACTTAGGTGGGTTTATGTGGAGAGTGACTTATCTCCATGAAAAACAGCTTATGGATACCACTGTGCGAGTGGAGCTTAGCAGAGCCGCACGCCCCCACCCCCTCCAGACGGGGCAGTTATCCTCACCTGTCTGTTCTAATTCTACGACTTTGCTCAGTGGGGACTGTGTTATATGGCATTTATGCAAGATGTCAGGAATGTACACATGTGTACATTTCTTTCATGCACTACAAAACATGCCTTTGGCTTAAAGTGTCAAATCCCTGCTTAGCCCAAAAGGTTATGTTACACAACTACAGTGTGGAGGGTGGGCATGGGTTTTGGGGGGGGGGGTCTTGCAGGAACAAAAGCTTGACATGGGTGTCTACATGCTGGCCAGTCTTGGGATTTGAGATTTAAAGTGAGTGGGATTTCAAAGCTAAGACTGCTTGATCAGCATCATCGTGTTTAGTTTGGTCAGTATTTGACGTAACGATTACATAGCACCATAACACGATTTGGCACATCATCCATTTTCTAAACTTAAAAAAAAAAAAAAAATTCCATTATTCATCTAAATAAACTGAAAGCCAAATTAGTAAATCATCTGCTTCTCACACAACTCTTCAGCCATGTTAATCAGCTAATAAAGACATGCCCTACGGTATGCAGAGAGGCAGTGAGAAGACATGGCTGGCTTACTTTCTGAAGAGGGGGTTGTCCACCGCTGTAAATAATCATTATATTTCAATTACAATAATCAGGCATGATCCTGATTAATTGTTTCATTGCATACATCTCAAACAGATGCTTTTATCCGAAGAGACGGACTCACAACATCAGCTTGAATTTCAAACCTGGTCGTCCAGTGAGTCAGCTCCACAAACACATGAATTTCAAACCCTGGTCGTCCAGTGAGTCAGCTCCACAAACACTTTTGCCCACTAAACCATAGCATACCATAGCATCCTCCTGCACATTCCACACTATGTCCACACCAAACAACATAGTACCCTACCCTAATTGGCACACATAACAGGATTTTTTTTCTCAGCACTTTTATAATGTATGTATGTCATGTGTATGCCACGTTGTGGAAGCTCAAGGATATCAGAATTTCCTCCAGGCTAATAAAGGTCCATCCATCTATTTATCTATCTATCTATCTATCCATCTATCTATCCATCTATCTATCCATCAGTGATGACATTTGTTGTGTTTATCTTGTGTTTATCTTATAGTAGCTGCTTTATCCAACACAGCTTTAATTCAATTTGAACTGAGGAGTGAATCAAACAGGTCAGAAAGGAGAAGACGCTGACTGAACGTTATAAGACATCACGTTTTCTTGCTGCTTAACATTGCTGACTGTTACCTAACGTTGCTGACTGCAACAGACACTTCTCCAACAGACCTTCTAAGGCTATCAAACACTGTTAAAAACATTTGCTCTGTGGGAAAGGTTTCACTTAGGGGAAATGAGCATCTTGAGATAAGATTCAAATCTTCTATTTCTGTATTTCTTCTTTCAATGGCATTCACAAAAGTGCCCACTTCTACATTTTCAGAAGGTATCTTTATTCAAAAATGTCTTCTTATCCGTGCTGGGATGCCAACAGATGTGTTCATTGTGTCTCTGCTCCATAAATCTTCCCATAACCACGTTCACCCACCTACTGTTGCCGCGGATACCACAGTCTGTCAGAGTTCTGTCTCCAAACGTGTTCATGCCTCAGGAGAGAAGGATCAACTTCCAGCTCGATTCTAAGACTCTAAATGGGCCCTTAACAGTGGTGATGGACAAAATAATACACTGACATTATTTGAATAACACACTTCTCTCTGGATCATAGAGGTTCTGAATGGGGTCTCGGAGATTATTACATTGCCTGACTATTTCAGCCATTTAGACTGCTGCTGTAATAATGTCTGTGCAACCAGATCAGTACAAAAGAACTGCTCAAGAGCTAATAAATTGCTCTATTTGAGTGTGTGTGTGTGTGTGTGTGTGTTTCATACAGTAGAGTACAGTTTGAGTTTATAGTTGGACAAAGCAGGAGTACCCATTTTAATTTAGTGCATTATCAACATTTATATGACAAGACACACATCTAACCTGCCCTCATCTAACATTTGTAAGACAAGGTACCACAGCTAACTAGCTTGTATACACTAGCCTGAAATTCAGAGATCTTATCCATCTGAGACTGAGTTTGGGCAGGCTCATCTCCCACTTTCCACAGGCAGATTCAACGGATGTAGACTGAAATGCCTCTAAGCGCTGGACTGTCAGACAACCAATCAGTCCAATGATTGAGGAAATTTGCAGAGAGGAGAAAATATCTGTTTATAAAATATATAGGGCCCTGTTTACACATATCTACATGTTTGTATAAACATGTTTATTTTGTTTGTTTATTTTTTAAATTGTGTTTACGCGTATCCAGTGGAATTGTTCAATCACCATGCTGGTTTGTGAGCATGCACAAAATGCAGAGTCATGACCGACAGACAGAACTCAGTCCTAGGGGTGGAACCAATCTTTCAAACTGGATAGCACTACGACCAATCAGAGCAACGTCGGCTAAACAGCAAATACATCTTAGTTTGAAATGAATGACTTGAGTACCTTTTTCTGCTCAACTTTTAAAGAAGAGCCCAAGTCTAGCCAAAGTCAATCCTAAAGCTGATTCAAACAACCGCCATTTCTTTGGCCACTTAGTTGATTTGTAATATCACAACCCTGTCATTGTTGTGCTATGGTGGCTTTTTGCTATTAGAATCCATACTGACTGCTGGAGGTATTTACATCAGGCTACTACACGGACAGCACTCAGTCTCTTCAGTCAGGCCCCTGTAGTTAAAATAAATACATACTAAAAATAGCTTCATAATAAACCTACTATCTTTAAAATAGCCTACAACTCTCCATCAGTCATACATGACCCCCCCCCCCCCCCCCCCCACTCCACACACAGACACACACAACCCTCATACACGCACACACACATACACACACTCACACCAACCCACCCACATATTCTAACATATGCTGTGCGTGTTCATCATTTTTATAAACAACTTCTTTTAAGCTTTGGTTTTCCTTTTAAAAACACATCAGAGCCAGAGTCATGTGAGTTCATGGGATGTTATGTTATGTCATGTCAGGTGAGGTTACATAAGGTTGTGTTCAGAGCAGCTGCTGTGCTGAGAGGAGTAAGGCTGACTGCTCAGTTGCACTGTCAGAGCCGTAGGAGGTCTTCCCAACGCACCATGAAAGCAGGGCACCTGCCACAGGCGATGGGACCTTCAGGTCAAACCAGCGTTTACAAAGGGGATGGTGGTGGGACAGATCAGTAGGTAGATACATTTGTGTCACTACTACTACAGAAGCTACGTGGACGGAGATTGGGTTTGTAGTTCAGCTTTCTGTCTGCCCGTCTCGAGGGAGGGGTGGAGATAATGAACAAGGAAAGAGAGAAAGTGCCATCTGTTACACTCAATAAACAAACAAACACACACACACACACCACACACACACACACACACACACACACACACACACACACACACCACACACACACACACACACACACACCAGTGTCAACTGGATCAGTAATATAAAATGAGTGAGAAGGATTTTGCCATCACACTCCAACCCCCACACGCTCCAGTCAAAGGCTATTCAAGATGGCCCTCTGGGGTACAATGACCAATGACTACCCATAAAGGCACAGCAGTCAAATTAATCCATTAATTTTATGAAAATTACATCCAAGGAACTCATTCATTTCACTAACTGCACCATTTTACATCGTGTCCAGCCCTTGCCCAATCGTAAACTGGGTTGGTGCTTTCCATCCTAAAAATAAGACTGCAAAGTTCATAATTTCAAGGCATGGCTTTGGAACTCTGGCACACGCTCATCTCTTCGTCACGGACCTAGGTCGCGGCGCATCTGTGTGGTATCTAGGCTCTATACAGCCTGCAGGCTTGTGCAGCATCCAGACATACAGCAAAGGGTCAAGCGGGAAACGGCGACCGCATGATTGCAGACAAAATCAAAGACGGGCAGATTTAAAACGAACGAATTGGATGGGTGGTAGCGTGCAGTATGTCTTACGTAATAGCCTATCAGAGATGTCAGGCTAGATTCGCGCAGGCGGTTTGTTAACGTTGGCACGCTCTCTCGACTCGCTTCCATGGGCGCAGCAGCCCGCGATCTGAGTCCCCATCATGCCGACTCGAACACACAGAAGCCGGTCGTAGAGAGGTCGATCTGTGTAACGACTGGGTGAGAGAAAGACACAGTCTGCCTCCAACCTGTTCACGGCAAGACAGATAGACTTGGGTCTCCAAAAAGTTGTGTGGAGACTGGTGGCAGTAAGTTAACGTTACTATGTTTACGCAACGGTGGGAAAATAGACACATCAGCACACGTACTCCGTTAGTCGGAGAGCGTCGGGGTGTATTCTATTCAAACAGCCCATCATCATTAGCCATCCATCAGCTTTACACTGACGATTTATTTCTCTCCTGCTGACATCATCTTGTATTACTAGGACCCGGGCAAGCATGGATAGTTGATAAGATGTTGACTCGTCTTTGCTTTCTCTCGTCTCCAACTGAACTTGGGGTTAAGCTAAGGTTAAATATTTGGCCTAGATTAGACTACATTTGTTTTCACACAGCACAAATTCCATGGACAGTTCAAATGGTGTTACTAGAAGTAAGCCATTATTGGTGTGGTAAGCACCCCAAGGAGCACCTGCGGAGGACGTAACAGTGTGTGGCTGGCTTGTTTGTAGCCAAGTATTACACTATTCTTAACGTCTGTGCAAAAATGCATTTAAACGTTGATTTTGTGTGCACTCGTAGTCAGTCTGTAATGTCACTGTTTGGACGAGAAATTCACTACAGTGCGAACTTAACTCGAGGGGTGCATGCCAACACGAATAACAGTGTTTTGTAATTGTCGCGTAGTCCACCTGCAACTCACAAGCAGCATGGTAAAGGAATTTCTTGTGAATGAACGGGACAGTGACGACCCAGTTGACAGCGGACGTCTGGACCATAGGAAATGCTGTTCTAACAGGACGCAGTAACCCTCCCGAAGCCTCAGTCGAAACCAAAGAGTTGTTGAATAGCCTACTGACAAACAGCATACATTATCATTACACTGCATAGATAAGAATACAACTCAAATTCTTCCACCCCAAAATAAGGTCAACGCACTCGATGAGATAACGTTAAGCGCCATGCTCTAGGAAGTAACGTTGACGCTAGCTGTCTTTCTGTTAGCCCTCCGCCTCCACGGAAGATGAGGACGAAAACATTTGAGCCCAGTCTTGCCGCTGTGGTATTTAGTGGTTTGTTTCCATTTACCGACGTCTTACACAAAATATCAATGGAGGCCCTGTACTTGTCACGAGGACAAAAAGATTTCCGACTGGCCATGCGCACCCACGTAGCAAGCTAGGTTTGTGCATCTTTTCGTAAGCTGAAAGAAAAAGAAACGTACTTCTTATCATTCTAGTTATTCCCTAAATGTTAGCCGT
Organism: Tenualosa ilisha; assembly: GCA_015244755.2. Taxonomy (NCBI): domain Eukaryota; kingdom Metazoa; phylum Chordata; class Actinopteri; order Clupeiformes; family Clupeidae; genus Tenualosa; species Tenualosa ilisha. The sequence continues at coordinate 280,622 of PYXC01001672.1, forward strand.
ATGCCTGTTACTGACTGTTAGATGGTTATATCTCTTTTCGCCATTACTGGTAGTCACCCACTGCGCACTGTTATAGAATAGTGTCAAACAGCCTTGGGGGCTGCATGGCAGGGTTACTTCGTCCACAAGCCAACATGGATTTAGGAATAGCGTGCGTTAGGCTGCGTGGGATAGGCTATGATGGTTCAAGCGGTTTGAGTCCTCATTGAGAGACCTGTCCACATATCGGTGTTACGCAGCGCCGTTATGTACCGCGCGGACGTCTGGTGACCATGGGTGATGTGTGGTGTTACATAGCTCAGACTCAATATCCCAGCACTGTGTCGCGTCTTCAATATGACCATAGGATGTGTATCGATATCGCCCCTTAACGTTAGCTCGCGTAGTATGGGAAGGACACACATACAGTGTCCTTGGTTCGTTTAAGAATCTCGATGGAGCACAGTGAATTTAATCAAGCTTAGATAACATTAAAATTTCTCACCTGTCCTCACAGAAGACCGAGCTGGAAAGGTTCCTCTTTTCTCAGATTTTCCGTGGCGGGTCTGCTGGTGATACTCTTGACTTGCCGTGAGCTGGACCTTCTAACTTGGGTGTAAGTAACACCCACCGATAAAATCTTCGACCAGTAAGGAAATAAGAGTTATTATCTTACTGATGCACACGGTGTCCGCAGCGCAATACCGACTGTACCGGAGGATTTTCTGCCTTTCATACACACGGACACGGGGCCGATCCACACGCATGCTCTGAGGAGGGCTTGACGTCAACACTGTCGTGGCCCGCCTCACAAACCTTACTTCAACCAATCATGAAGCGCAAGACGATGACGCAAGAATTTGTATTGTCATTCTCTTTGTACAAAACCACCGACAGGCTCCCATGCTGTATCACACTCCATTCTCCTGCATGCGTGTTATAGCTTTCCGCCTCTCCCTTCTGTCGTGTTTTACAACAAATTAAAGAATGAAAAATGGCGCACTTTGAGCGTGAGTGCGTGCGTCCCCACCAATGACTGTATATAGATTGGTCCCTACGGTTCCCCCTAGTGACCATTTTATAACAGTTCTCCATTACTTAATTGACCCAGACGGAGCAGTCACCTCTCTGGAGTTAAGACTGGCATGGCAAGCTGTCCATGCCTGTGTTCTCAAGAGAAGATCCCTGTAAAAGCAAAGTTTATGATACACTTCACTATTACCTTTGTTAGTTTAGTTAATTTGCAGTGTGTCTAGTTTTTGCCAGACACATCTTAGGCAGATAGGCTACGTTTCATGGGGGCCTCGCTAACTGAGAAAAGTTTTAAGATTCGCTTTGCCCTCTTAGGCAACGGTTGTGGTGCCTCCCAATGAGAATGAAATAACAAGGGTGACATGAAATAACATTTAATGTGCTGTGAGACCACAGAGACAATGTTTAAAAAATGTCTCCTCACATTTAAAAGTTATTGCAGAAATGCGTGCTTTGGTGTCTCATTCCCTTGACATCAATGACTTTAAAAACGTGACAAACGTGGTGTGTTTACATCTGCATGAGCTCTGTAGTGACACCATGTGGTAAGGTTAGGTACAATCAAAGCAGTATCCTGGCTCATACACCCCAAATTGCAGTTCGCTGAGTTAGGCTCTTTCCACTCTCTATCATCTATCTGTCTGTTTCGGTGTGTGGGATGAGGTGTGACGCTTGCTTCCTCTATTTATCTATCAGTTATAAGCAATACTAGGTTTAAGTTCCCCATAAATCACATGTTAACACCAACGTGACTGATTCTCTCATTTGTTTCCTTACTGTCAAATGAAAGGTGACACAGTTGGTTAACCCACATGATATCCATTAGATGATACAGCACTTCAGACTATAACATTTCAACTCTTCATCACTGGTGAAGTCAGGGCAGTCATATGCTGTTGATGAGTTTTTCCAAGACTGTGACGTTAATCTGTAATCATAGTGTCCTCTTGTTCATGTACTGGTTTATTTATTTTTACAAACAACAGACAACACAGTAGTCAACATTTCACTACAATGTGCTAATGTTTGCCAGTCAGCTATTTGTAATAGCAGGTCTTTGGCAAGATGTTTTCATAGTAATTTTTCCCGTTGCTCTCCCCATCCGTTCTTCCTGTCAGTGACGTCACAGAGTGCTATCGGTAAGAAAATGAATGAGAAAATTCGTTTTAACATCGACCAAATAGTAAATCAGCAGCTAACACTAAAACCTCCCTTTCAGCTTCCCCGTTCAGTTCATTTTTACTTCCAGTTTCTGTTTTGGTGTATGTCCTGTCACAACAAATTTCTCCTTTAAGGCGAATGGACCAAGAGCCGCTCTACTGATTTGAATTAAAGAGAGGTGAAGTCTGATTGAACCAGTTTTCTTTCATCACCACGTAGCCTCAGTAGTCACATCCAGCTTTATGGATTTGACACAACATGAGCAAGCATAAATTATTTAAATGTAGATTTTTAAATTTCATATAACCTCTACAATCAAATACCGGAAATCCAGAAGTTTCACATTGCCTCATCATAAAAATAGATGGGATGTTTTTGGCATTATGAACCTGACAACAAAAAGTCCTTTGCGTGATATTTCCCCAGTCCAGTTCAGTGAGTGGTGCCAAGTAGTTTAAGTTGAGAAATGGACAGAGCCATGGTAACTCATCTGGTAACCATTATCAGAAAACATTGACTATCATCAGAAGGCCATCAAGTACAAGTCAAGTTCAGGTGCATCTTTTGGTAGGGATTCTGATCCAGCAGTGTGTCAGGTGCATCTTTTGGTAGGGATTCTGATCCAGCAGTGTGTCAGGTGCATCTTTTGGTAGGGATTCTGATCCAGCAGTGTGTCAGGTGCATCTTTTGGTAGGTATTCTATCCCCAATGCTCTCCTCTATGGCTCTCTCCCACTGCAGTCTCTGCAAGTTTCCAATCCACACACAGACATGCATGATTCATTCTCACTGAAAACACCCCCTCTCCCCCAACAAAAGGAGACTGAGTTTTCTCTCTCTTCTACTGTACATCATTAGTTTGGTGTGCGTACACTTTACCATATGTGTGTGTGTGTGTGTGCGCGTGCATATGGAGAACATAGGTGGCTTGCATGTTTGGTCAGGTACACATTATACAGATGAAGTATGTGCTTGCTGAGGACAAAGAAACCCAGTGCTCTCTTTCTTTCCCTCCCTCTCATCTCTCTCTCTCTCTCTCTGTATGTCTCTGTTGGAAAGTACAGTGTGTTCTCTGATCTGTAAGGTCCAGGGTCAGAGGTGACCCTACCAGTCATAACAGGCCTGGTCACATCCTGCTTAGAGAGACAGAGGGAACTCTCTGTTTACAGAACCCAGTGATCCTGGCAGAATGAACCTTCAGACCCCCTCACAGATCAAGGTTAGAACCATGGTTTGATTATCAGAATGATCAGACCTCGTGCTTCTTTTAATTCTGAAACTCCCTTCCTTCCCTGTGAGTCATTTGTCTGTCATGCAGATCTGAAGTCTCAATGAATCCTCAGGAGGACATAGAACTTAAAAGCATGACCAATCAAGCTTGCACCAATCAGAGCCTTGCTTTAAACCAAAGAAGAAACTATGTCCTCTCTGATTGGTGGACATGATTATTCTGGAAACCCCCTCCAACTTACTGGACCTTCTGACTGCTTTATTGATGGGATCAACCATGGCCAAGACTTCACCCCAATCACACAAGCAAGAGCCTCCAGCGACCTCCGACACAAATCCTGCCTTTGAGGGAGAGAGGGCAGACACAGTAGGGATAGTTGCTCAGGCCAGGTCAGTCCCGTGCTCGTAACAGGCTTAGGAAGGATTGCCCACTTAGGGGGTTAGCCTACTCACATCATCAGGAGTAGTCACCTGCCACAGCCCATGCAGGTCACTGGGCCACTTGGAACCAAAGGTGCACACGCAGGCTCACAAGGCATTCTGGGTAATATGAGCAATAGGGACAGAGCAGGACAGAAAAACAGCAGTTTTTTAAAGCACACCACAGTACTTCATTACTTCATGTCCAAAATATTGCATTCCTTCAATACAGTGCAGTATTTTGTACGTATGCAGTTTATTCATGTCCAAAATATTGCAGTTACTGCAATAATACTGCACCAGTAATACCAAAGATCCTTGATTACGGCCCACTCCGCTTCAGCCCTCTCTGGTTATACTGGACTATTGACTGCCTTTCGGACAGTGCAGTAAAATGCATGTTTTGTGTGTTTTTGTGCAAGTTTTTGATGGTTTTGTATAGATTTTTTGTGATTTAGACAGTAGTCTTTGCCATCAGTGTCTTATTGAGAGGTGCTGGGTCAGTTTCCCTAAAGCACCACGTTGTCTTTGAATTATACCTTAACATCATGCATAACCACATATGACATGCTGGGAAGTGTTCAGGTCAGGTTCTTCGGGCAGAGTTTACTCCTGACTGGGACAGACCTTGTGTTCTTTTTGTGTTGCTCCCCACAGGATGTGGGGGTTTGTGCTTTGTCAGTAAAACTGATGCTGGGAACCAGAAGACTTGGGCTTCAGAAGAGTAACTAGTGGTGAATCTTACAGTAATAGATTGGTGAAAGTTTTCATCCTCATTCATGTTAATGTTATTTCTGTATGAAAGAGAATAGAGAAGGTGTGTGTGTGTGTGTGTCTGTGCTCAGGTTTGGGTTTTACCAGATCAGTGCCTAAAGTGAGACTGTGTTCCATTCATGTCCGCCCATAAAGTTATGAAGACCGGTAGGATCCGGTGTTTCAGCTATTAGGGTCCTGTGTGTGTGTGTGTGTGTGTGTGTGTGTGTGTGTGTGTGTGTGTGTGTGTGTATGTGTGTAGAGATGGGCGCAGAAAAACATGAATGGATAACAGATTATCAGAAGCTGATTCAGTTACTGTAAACAAAGACTCAGGCAAGACGGATTACACACACACACACACACACACACACACAAAAGGAGACACACTGACACACACACAGACTGGTGACTGTCTGTAAATAGATTGTGAGTTGGTAACCTCTAGGCAAGGATTAGGTGCTTAAGGAAGACATGCACACGCGCAGAGACACAGCCACACACACTCAGATCACAGACTGTATGTACAGATTCAGATCGAACTCTGGACGTCACAGTTTCAGACAGACATGCAGATATGTCAGAAATACACATTCAAAGAAATCTAACTGACTGAGGCTTTCTCTGGGCTAATTGTTACTTAGGTTTAGGTATTGGTACAGTTCCCCATTACATAATTCTCACACACACACACACACACACACACACACAGTATAATGTATATGCTGAATCTCTTGCTTTCACCTCAGTGTTGCACACACATACAGAAGTCATAAACATACACAAACAACAACAAAATATGACAGGTGCTCTGCACTGAACCTACAGCAAAATTTACTTCATTAAAAACAGCCACACACCCGGCAGGCTCTACACATGACCAGTGCTCTGCTACCGTCCATCCCTGAGCAACCTCCCACCCCCACCCCCACCCCCACCCCACCCTGCTACACCACCCAAACCCTCACATACCAGCATACTGCAGCAGCCCCACTGCTAAGTTCCGCAGGTTCCACAGGTAGCGCATGCAGTACAGGTGTGTCCATCTCCACAAGAAAGGGGTTAGACAGGTGCAGTATGTGGAGCTAGTGTGTGTGAGTGTGTGCGTGTGTGTGTGTGGGGGGGGGGGTTATACCACAAATGCTGTAGTTTAGGTGCAGTATGGGGGGAGCTGTATGTATGTATGTGCGTGTGTGTGTGTATGTGTGTGTAATGGAAGGGGGGAGGATACCACAGATGAATACACTCCATTGCAGCCTTACATAAAGATAAACACAAGGGCTCCAATGCCTCTCTAACATAAATAGGAAAACATGGACGCATGTAGAGGAAAGGGTTTTGTGCCTTTATGCTATACTGAGTGTGTGTGTTTTTTGTGTCTGTGTTTGTGTTTTTATATGTGTGTATGCATGGATGTGTGTGTCTGTGAGTACGTCAGTGTGTGTGTGTGTTAATGTGAGAGATTTGATAAAATGACTGACTTTAATCAGAGGTCTGTTGCTGTTGTCATGTAGTGCAGTTCAGATGCCAGAGCATCCTACTGATATGTCAGTGTTTGTTATGCTACACACACACTGCTCAGACACATAGTCATTTCACAGAGTCTTCAAGAAGTATCAGTGCAAGCAATCTACAAAGTAACACATTTCAATGACAAGCATGCAAAAAATTCTTTTTCAATATGAGGCCATCTTCATCCCTACTTCAAGTGCAGTACACTCTGAAAAAACTGCATTTCCCAGAATCCTTTGGAAAGTTCATAGGTTGCAGAATCCTTTTGAGCTGAAGTCGTAGGAAACGAAGAGTCTGGTGACTTTATTGTGGAAAGCAAGATGTCCGCTGATGCTGAACCGCAGTGGAAGAGCACAGAGGGGAGGTTTCGGCTCCATCTTAGATTGGTTTCCTTTCACTCTGATACATCTCTCTCTGTCTGTCTCTCTCTCTCTCTTTCTCTCTCTCTCTCTCTCTCTCTCTCTCTCTCACACACACACACACACACACACTTACACCCAAACACCCACAGTGGAAGACATTTGTGAAGGGACAGATACGAGGAAGAGAATTACAGGTCTGAGTCTGGATTCTTTCTCAGTGTCCATCTTGGTCTTTCACTGTCTTCTTTTTTAATTCATAGAAATAGACGAGTCTTTCTGAATATCTATATATATCTATATATATGTACGTGGTCTATTTCACACCCTTAACTAGAGTGTGTGTGTGTGTGTGTGTGTGTGTGTGTGTGCGTGCGCGTGCTCTTTAGTGACTGTGGGTTGATGGTCCAGGGAAACGGTATTCCAGGTTCAGAGAAGATGTGTATTGGTGTCAATGGAACGTTGCGAGTTCTTTCACACTTGTTTGGTTCTAAATGACGTTCTCAAACAGCTGCATGGAGCTCATAATGTTCTCGTCCTGCAGAACCAGAGGAAAAAAGAGATTATGAGTTCTCCATTTTCACATGTACACAGGCATTGTGATGTGTGTGTGTGTGTGTGTGTGTGTGTGTGCATGTGTGTGAGAGAGACAGAGAGAAATTAGGTCCTAGTTATTAGGAACTGACCTTCTGGCAAGTCTCGATAAACTCATCGATTGTCACCACACCATCTCGATTTCGGTCCATCTTCTACATTGGATGAGAACAATTCAGTGTTATTATTTGTGAGTGTGTATATGTGTGTGACCATATGTGTATAATAGTGTTCGTTTGTGTGTTTGTGTGTTGTCTGTGTGTGTGTGTGTGTGTGTGTGTGTGTGTGTACCTGGAAGAACTTATCCACGTGTTCAGAAGGAGCCTCTTCTCTCACCATGGGGTAAGTGTACCGGCCCATCATGTCATAGATGGACTTCATGATGAGCAGCATCTCCTACACACACACACACAGATACACACACACATACACACACACAAACAGAGAAATACACACACAAAATAAGTTACACAAACATATCAATATGTGTACATTCCCACATCCAGATGTACAGAAACAAAGACACGCCCACACACAAACACACGTGATTTAGCGTATACATATTTAATGCTACATTAAGCTACACACACACACGCACACACACACACACACACACACACACACAGGGAGAGAGACACACACGCACACACCTCTTTGGTGATATAGCCATCCTTGTTGATATCATAGAGATTAAAGGCCCAGTTCAGCTTCTCAGTTACTGAGCCCCTCAACAACACAGACAGGCCAATCACAAAATCCTGTCATGACACACACACACACACACACATAAACACAACGGATTAGGGCCTTCTTTCCATCAAACAGATTAAGACCACTTATTCTTATTCTTATTCTATTCTATTCTATTCTTAAATAGTTATAAAAGTGTATAAAAGTGCAGTATTAAGAAAATGTATGGTCTGATATTACAATAACTGTAATAAAAATGGTTTCATGTGTCCAATTTTTATTGAATTCATGATCAACAAATTAAATCAATTTCAGTAGCAATCTAACTGCATTCCTGCACATGCCTGTGCTTCTCACCTCAAAGCGAATGGAGCCATTTCTATCTAGGTCAAAGGCGTTGAAGAGGAAGTGGGCGTATGTGGTGGCATCTGTGGAGTAAGACCAGGAAAAGGTTATGCCATCTGTGCTCTGATGAAAAACCCACAGCACGGGCAATACAGCTTTCAAAACACTCATTCTGAACCCACTTCTACATGTTTATCATGACTTAAACTGTCTTTCACATGTTTATCATGGCTTTATAAACACTCTTTTACATAGGCCAACATTGCTTTATAAGCACTCTTTTACATGGGGCTACATGGCTTTACAAGCACTTTCACATGTTTATCATGGCTTTATAAGCACTCTTTTACATGTTTATCATGGCTTTATAAACACTCTTTCACATGGGGCAACATGGCTTTCTAAACACTCTTTAAACCCTCTTTCACATGGCTTTAAAGGTGCCCTGCCATACATCTATATGGTATTTCAGATTGTTGAGGTCTTCAACGATGGTATGTAACTTTGTCTGAAACTCTGAATGGCTGATAATCTAAATGGATAAACACAAGTCAGCAGTGCAAAAATATATGGTCATTAGCAGCTGTTTTTGCTGGTGGGCTGCAAACAATGAGTTAGAGATGCACGTAGTTTCATGGCACAAAGCAGGGCAGTGCTCTGTCCCAAGGAATTCACAGGTATTGGCTGAATTTGCCTTAACTGTTGCAATCGCAACGTCACAAAATCCTGGAGGGTTGGTTTAAAGGAACACCAGGCAACATTTCACCCACATTTTTTAGGTTAATTTACCAGGTGGTTTTATGGCTCATTGGGTAAATGAAGACTCTCGTGGTCCCCTCTAGCAAGCCCTTCCACAGTTACTCCACTTGCAGGTTACTGACAGCAAGCCGCTGTCAAACGAGGCCGAAACTGAATGAAACCGTGTTTATTAACTTGTCTGTCAACACAACTCAGTGACTCAAAGATGATCATTGCTGGTTCCTATTCTTTGGTTTATAAAACAATCCAGGTTTTGGTTGGTTGTTCATTTGGAAAAAAACAACAACAACAACCAAAAAAGGGCAACTGTAGGGGGCGCTCCCTGCTGTACCTTTAAAATGTAGAACTGACCTGTCTCCAGTGTTTCTAAACCTCCACTTTATGCAGCTTTAAACAGTTTAGTCCAACTCTAATCTGTTTGTTTGAGACCACTGAGGTACTCTGCCCCAACAAAAATCAGTCTTCTTGTTTGGAAGTGAATGCAGTCAAACTTAATTTTCCTCTAAGGCTTGCCTGCTGTATCTTAAAAAATGTTGAAAGTACCTGTCTCACACACACACACACACACACACACACACACACACACAGTCACACACATACACATACACACACACACAAACACACACACAGGCATAGACACACATACACTGACACACACTCACACACATACACAAACAAAAACACACACACACATATAAACACACACACACACAAACACAGACACACACAAAGACACACACACGCATACATACATATAGACACAGTAGTTATGCTTACCTCCCTGGGGGAAGAACTGAGAATAGATGGTTTTGAAGGTCTCCTCATCAACCAAACCACTGGGGCACTCCTGAGAACCACAAAGGGAAAGCAGCCAGTCAGAGGCACGGCAGAGAGAAAGACACCAGCTAGAAATAGCTGCCCACAATGGATCCTTCTTACATGTCAATAAATTACTCAATACTGACTACTTGTGCAATGGTAGAAAAAAGCTCTTTTAATTTCTGACGAGGGTGCTGTAAGGACAAATCAAATCCTGTTTAATACACAAAAAAGTTTATCAGTGATGCTGTGTGTTTCAGGTTACATATTCCCACAACACACAGGCTGATTGACTAGCTCACTCCACTGACTGGTATGGTAGCCCAATAGACAATCTGGTATAGTAGCCCATCACACAGCCTGATGGTAGCTCATTAGACAGTCTGGTACTGTTGCCAACTACCCAGGCTGGTACAGTAGCTAGTAGACTGGTAGCCTGTACCACCACACAGACTGGTAAAGCTGGTAGCCTGTACCACAGCACAGACTGGTAAAGCTGGTAGCCTGTACCACCACACAGACTGGTAAAGCTGGTAGCCTGTACCACCACACAGACTGGTAAAGCTGGTAGCCTGTACCACCACACAGACTGGTAAAGCTGGTAGCCTGTACCACAGCACAGACTGGTAAAATGGTCAGTAACCTGTACCACTACATAGACTGGTAAAGTGGCTGGTAACCTGTACTACTACACAGACTGGTAAAGTAGCCAGTAGGGTGGTAGCCTCTACCACTACACAGACTGCAAACGTGGCCTGTAGGGCCAAAGCCTGTACCACTACACAGACTGGTATAGAGGCCTGTAGCCTGTACCACTACACATAGTAGCCTGTTGGGTGGTAGACCGTACCCCTACACCAACTGCTGTCACAGCCTTCTTGTCCCCCAACCCCTCATGCTCACTCACATTCTTGAAGCCTCTGTAGAGGGACTGCAGCTCCTTCTTGGTGAACTTGGTCTGGGCCTGCAGTTGGTCCAAACCTTCGGGCTGGTGCCGCACCGTAGACAACTCCAAATCACTGTCACTGCTGTCTGTGGGCGGGAGAGAGGGATAGAGACAGAGAGAAGAGAGAGAGAGAGAGAGAGAAGAGAGAGAGGGACAGGAGGAAGGGTGGGGAAGACAGGTGAGTGCATGGGAAACAGGTACGAGACGGCAGAGGGGCGGGAACAAGCAGATTCAAGAGGGAATGCATGGGAGAGGAGGAGTAGAGAGGGAGAGCAAGAGGAGGAGAGGGAGAGGAAGAGGAGGAGGACGACCAGGAGGGGAAGGGGTGAAATCAAGAAAGAATTAGTGAAAAAAATGAAAGTTGTGAGGAAATGGAGGGAGAATAGGAGCCTTGCACAGTAAAGAGAGTGAGAGAAAGAGAATATAGGAGTTGGGGAGAGGTGGGGTGTGTGTGTGTGGGGGGGGTGTAGTACTTTCTCTAGCAGTGTATTTGATTAATGCCATATGACCAGGTAATGATAAGGTAATGATTTCATCAATTAATAGAATTTAGGAGAGGTTGCAGAGAGGTCTCCCAAATGGAGAGGTTGCAGAGAGGTCTCCCAAATGGAGATGTTGCAGAGAGGTCTCCCAGATGGAGATGTTGCAGAGAGGTCTCCCAAATGGAGATGTTGCAGAGCAGTGAGAACATCATCGTGGTCTCATCACACTTCCCAACTGTTAGCAGGGAAGGCGTAGCTACAGCCTACAGTATAATCCAAACTGGTTTTCTTGAGCTAGAAGCACCTGGCCTCTGTGCAGCCATCAAACACAGAGATAGAGAAAGCACTGGGTAGACAACACAAGCTCAGGACACGTCACAACAACGCCGGTGGGGTGAGGGGGCAAAAGGAACATTCTAGAAAGCACTGTACACTCCAGTCTTCATATACTTACCATCTGTGGGAACATACACACACACACACACACACACACACACACACACAAACACACACAAGCATACAAAACCAGACACACACACACACACACACACACACACACACACACACACACGTGATTGGGGAGGACAAAGATGGAAGAGAGAGAAGATACAGAAGGGAGCGAAAAAAAAGGAACAGAAGAGAGAAAAAAGAGTTAAAGTCTTGCTAAAATACATCGCTTCTCACAAGTAGCGCTGAAAGAGAGAGAGAGAGAGAGAGAGAGAGAGAGAGAGAGAGAGAGAGAGAGAGATGGACTGTGCTGGTTAGTAAAAGCAGAGGAAACATACAGAAGTGCATTTATGTTACTGAAGCTTAGCAATTAGAAAAGACCATTCTCATTCTCTGTAAGCAGAATGATGTTTACATGCCAAAATCAGGAGGAGGAAATATGAGGTACACAGGAAAAATTACACTTTTTCCATAAACAAGAAGAAAGAATGAATATAGCATTTGATTTGGATGTTTTTTATAAAGCATTAAATGTTTCGGAGCTTGTTGTAAAAAGGACGTGACTGTGTGTTACTGTATGGTCTCCCAGATAGTCGTATTCCACATACCAGCTCTACGCCACTACATCAACAGTGACCAGATTACCTTACTTTTTTACCTCTGTTTCTGTGTCTATTTTATATGATCAATTTACACATATCTCACACCCTCACTCCTTTTTTGATTCTCTCTCACTCTCTCTCTCTCTGACACCTGCATTGTGATGACTTTCTCACCTGAGTGTGAAAGTGATGTCTGTCTGTGTCCCCTGTCACTGCATCTTTCTGTCTGTCTGTATATGATAGCTCTGTTTCTCTGTGCCTGTCTATCTGTCTAAGCAGTATGTGATGTGTCTAACTCCCATGTTTCTCAGTCTTTCTCACCTGTCTGATGTTTCTCTCTCTCTCTCACTCTCTCTTTCTCATCTGTCTATTTGATGTGTGTCTCTCATCTGTCTCAGTACTCTCAGTTACTCTCTCTCTTCCTGTCCCAATCCTGTCAGTCTCTCTCTCTCACCTGTTTCAATGTTGTCTGTCTGTCTCACCTATTTCAACAGTGTCTGTCTGTCTCACTCGTCTAGGTGCTCTGTCTGTCTCAGTGCTGTCTCTCTCTCACCCATCTCAGTGCTGTCTGTCTCTCTCACCTATTTCAACAGTGTCTGTCTGTCTCACCCGTCTCAGTGCTGTCTCTCTCTCTCTCTCACCTGTCTCAGTGATGTCTATAAGCCCGAGCAGGTGCATGAGCTTCAGGAACATGAACACCAGACAGACGATTCCCACCGTCTGCAGGCCCTCTGTCTCCCATCTCACACTCATCTTTTTCTCTTTTCACGCCCCCTCTTATTCGTCTCTTTTTTCAGTGCGCCTTTTCTCTGCCTCCACACCTCATTCAGACCTCCAGTGGACCCCCCCCCCTCTCTCTCAGTAGTCCAGCTGGAGGAACCTCACAAAGCCCAAGTGCAGTATCTACAGCAGAGGCAGCTTGGAGAAACCAGCTCAGTCTCAGTGGAGAGACGACCTTGGACGTACTAAATCCAAACTCAGTCTCGGTGGAAAGACGACTTTAGATGTACTGAAAACAAAACAGTCTCAGTGGAAAGTTGATGTTGCAGGTACTAAACCCAGACTCTGTCTCAGTGGAAAGTTGATGTTGCAGGTACTAAACCCAGACTCTGTCTCAGTGGAAAGTTGATGTTGCAGGTACTAAACCCAAACTCTGTCACTTTTGTGGATCTGTTATTTGTCTCTCCATCAACGCCTTTTCAGTGACATGCTCACACAAAAAGAAACCATACAGACTCCAACAGTTGTAAAAATATTAAGTACAGACTTCTTCAAAAAGTTCAAAAGTAGTCCCCTATGTCCTGAGCCACAACAGCAGGCTGATAGTATCCAAGTCCAAATCTTCAAGCTGTCTGATTAAAGTCATAATCCAGTACAGTGATGTGATCAGACATGCTGTGGATAAGAACTTCTGTCTTCTGACAATCCTTTTTTCCCTTTCCTCTCTCTGTCTCTCTGTGTTTTAAATCATCTCTTTAACCTCTCCTGTTCTCCTCCAGCTCTTTCCTTTCCTCTCCTCCCTCGCTCTCTGAGTCTCCTTTTTTAAATCATCTCTTTAACCTCTCCTGTGCTCTCCAAGTCCTTTCCTTTCCTCTCCTTTTCTTGGACCTCCTCTCTGTCTCTCTCTCTCTCTCTCTCTCTCTCTCTCTCTCTCTCTCTTTCTCTCTCTCTCTCTCTCTCTCTCTCTCTCTGTCTGTCTCCTTATTTTAAATCATCTCTTTAACCTCTCTCTGTCTCCTGAGTGGCTGTGGGGAATGATGTCTCCTCACTCATCCACCTCCTCTGGAATCAGATGACAATCAGACACGGAGACCTGCCCTAATTAGCGCGGGTGAGGAGAGACATGCAGTCACATCCTGCATAATGGCAGTTTCATCACACCGACATGTGGAGACTAACACTAGTAACAACATCTTATTGAACATTTGTTACACAAACCAGGCACATCTATAGTATATTGTCTGTTTTAAAGCAGTGGCTTGACTTGGAAAAGAATGTAAACAATAAGTCAATGAGCAATGTTTGTCACAAGATGCTCAATGTCTTTTTGTACACACACACACACACACACACACTTTTGTTGTCCCAGTCAGGTGGCAGACCCCACACAAACTGACCCAAGGCACACCCAAAGCACCTGCAACCATTCATACACACACACACACACACACACACACACACACACACACACACACACACACGCACAGGTGTCCTACATTCTGTCTCCCTTGACTTCTGAACCAGTTTTTCTGCTAATTTTTCTGACTTCATTACTAAGGTGGCCTGAAGAGATTCATTTATGGGCGCACAAGGGGCTTCATAGTCATTGTTACCACTGATTAAATCTCACACAGAGTCACACACATACACACACACACACACACACATGCACATGCATGAACGTGCACACACACTTGCACTCACTCACTCACTCACACCCACACACACACACCCACTCACATACACACGCCAGAAATAGCTACAGAGAGAAACAGCTGTCATTTGTGATAAAAGTGTTGACTGCTGCAGTAATAAATACAGCAACCTCTGGCAACTGGCAACTGATCAATCAAGCTGATGCAACCTCTTGATTGATCAGCCTTGATACGGTTAAGACCCACAGACCATTTACAGTAACTCCCAACATCCTCCCATTAACGGCAAGGCAAGGCAAGGCAAATGTATTTATAGAGCGCAAGGCAAGGCAAGTGTATTTATAGAGTGCAGTTCATACACAACGACAGTTCAACGTGTGAAGATCAAAGCAAAGCACAGTCGATGAAATGATGTCATGTCACCCCTCATGTGTGATGAGTCTCTAAGACATTACAGAAAGCAGTGGTGTTTGCTATCTTCTCTTGCCATCATGGTAGCTACACAGCTGGTATAATGACTTAAACTGTGAGGAAAGTTAGTAACAAAGCGTTCTAGAAACTCACCTCAGATGACCGACTATAACTATGGGTCTTTATTGCCCTCTGGTGGCCACTGGTGGCACTACAGCACATCAAACTTCACTACACCTACACTACTAGTGCTGCTGTCAAGACCGAGGAGCTAGTGGTGACAACTGGGGGTCATTTGCTGATTTACTGTCAATATACAGCAATAGAAGTTGTGATCTGCAAAGCTGATTTTTTGGTGTGTGTGTGTGTGTGTGTGTGTGTGTGTGTGTGTGTGTGTGTGTGCACTATTGTTCTGTCAGTGATTACCTCAGTCACCCCAATCTGTGACTCCAAATACATTAGAAACATTGGCCTATTCAAAACACCAACACACACACATTCACAATACACACACACTCACAATACACACACACACACAATGTCAGAGACACAGAGAGAGAGACAGAAAGAGAGAGATAGAGAGAGAGAGAGAGAGAACACTGCAGATATCAAATACTGCATTACACAGTAGTGTTGTTTTAAGCTATGGGCTCTGAAATCCAGCCCCATTGATTGGTAAACTATTTGAGTTTGAGCTGAGACACGATTATAATTACAAGTCCGTAGTCAAAGACTGGAATCTTACGCACACCTGAGGACAAATTGCAAACTTGTTTGTGATGCATGCAGAGACAATTCAATTTCAGCATTAAATGATAATTAATTAAATTTTCACCTTTTAGTACAATATAGCAAAACATTAATGATTTCACAATAATTGAAACGTGTGTGTGCGTGCATACGTGTGTGTGTGTTTCTGTGTGTGTGCGCGTGTGTTTGTGTGTATGTGTGTGTGTGTGTGTAGGTAACAGCTGATGTTTGGGTGGGGTTTGATGCATGGACAGTGTCCTTCAGCACTGTGCCCAGATGACAGAAGGACCCCATATTTAGGCGCTAGTAAAGAATGCCTGCTCAATAGGTGCTGCATTATTAATGAGAGGTAATGCTAGACAGGCAGGGGCCCTCGGCACGAGCAGCCAAGGAGGAGCAGGAGGAGGATGAGAGGGAGAGGAGAGTGTGAGGAGACACTGAAGAAACAGATAAACGGATAAAACCTCCATTTTTAGCTCAACCACAACCTATGTGTCATCAAAGGCTGGAAGTATATACAGCTTCCCTAACAACGCCACTTGGCTTCCATATTGAATCTCTGCATGAGAGGAGTTCCATCGCCATGGACACATCGAGATAATCTAGCAGCTGAGTCTGATTGTGCTTGAACCATTCACAGAATCCCACTGGTGTTCCATTTCACAAACCTGGCAGGCTGCATTCTGAGCCTTTGCTATTAGATGTTTTTATGTGGGCTACTGCTCCACATTTCAGCATTTGGCTGATGGTAATCTGTACGGCATAAATAATGTATGCATGAAGGATACTGTGCTATTAAAATGGGAGGGGGCATATAAGCAATATGTGACCATTATGACACACTCACACACACATACACACACACACACACACAAACACACACACACAAACTCTATGTCTCTATTTAATTCTTAGATGCATTTATCTGTCACTCATGACAAGAGTCAGGACACTCCCAGAGACAACCCTTTAGGTAAGGTTACGAGTCAGGACACAACCCTTTAGGTAAGGTCATGAGTAGGACACTCCCAGGACACTTCCAGAGACAACCCTTTAGGTAAGGTTACGAGTAGGACACTCCCAGAGACAACCCTTTAGGTAAGGTTACGAGTAGGACACTCCCAGAGACAACCCTTTAGGTAAGGTTACGAGTCAGGACACAACCCTTTAGGTAAGGTCATGAGTAGGACACTCCCAGGACACTTCCAGAGACAACCCTTTAGGTAAGGTTACGAGTAGGACACTCCCAGAGACAACCCTTTAGGTAAGGTTATGAGTAAGACACTCCCAGACACAGCCCCTTAGGTAAGGTTATGAGTCAGGACACAACCCTTTAGGTAAGGTCATGAGTAGGACACTCCCAGACACAGCCCTTTAAGTAAGGTTATGAGTCAGGACACAACCCTTTAGGTAAGGTTACGAGTAGGACACAACACTTTAGGTATGGCTACGAATAGGTGGGCAGTTCATACTTACAGGTACAATCCATCTGTTAAGTATGTTTTGTGTTGTTCAGTATATCACATTTACACATACATACATGCAGTCACTTCATGTATATTTCTATATTAACCACAAGAAGAAATGACAGTTGTGTAGATCCCTTTACAAGGAGGGAAGCACCCCTTATCGCCGTGGCAACATATCACAGATGCTAAGACATGATTGGACAGCTGTCATTTGGAGGTGGTCCTTGACCAATGGGGGCTGTGTCCTGTTTCCCAGTGTCCCGTGTACAGTATACTTACCCTCCAATGAGATTGGCTCCAGAATGCCAAACTGTTTGAGGACTGCCATGAAGAGGATCACCACCACGCCGATGGCAAACAGCTCCATCCCCTGAATGCCCATGGCTCAGCCGATGGAGGGAGGGGGAAGCCGTCCTGTGGGCACCCCAAGAGAAGGCAGTACAGATCGGGGAGCAGAGGGCAGCAGAGGCCTGGACCGGTACCAAGAGCGGTCTTGTTGGCATTAGCGAGATGCTAATCCAGTTAGCAACGTCGCACAGTCACAGGTCAAAGTCAGAATGGGCTATAAGATTTCTGATCCAGAGAGGTTTCTGAGTCACATTTAAAAGGATGCTCCAAGGTGGTGTAGACTTGACAACAAAAACGTTCCAGTCTGTTGTCATGACTCACAGTCTTCCTTTTTTTTAGAACAGTAAAAGTGAAAAAGGACAGATTGATACCTGTTTGAGCATTTACTAAATCAGCACTTTAGTGTCCACACAGACTGCAGCACTGTCATCCCAGTGAGGTGTTTATCAAAGCAGTGAAAACCCACAGCATATAGATGCTGATATTCTGTCTGAGGCCAGTAGCCTGTACTGATGCAGTGATATCAGATCTGCTGAACTCTGCCTCCAAACAAGCCGTTTTGCAAATAGATCTTCCCTTGCTTCCCTCATTCTAGGAGTCAAAGCTCAGAGAACACAGATTTCCTGGCTGCTTTAGGAGTCAAAGCAGGCACAGTCCTGAGGAACATGCTACACCCTCACAGTAAGAGTGATTCCACACCATGCCAAGAAGCTTTGTAATAAATTCCAGCATTAATGAACATTTGATGTTGTCTGCGTCAGACTGTTGAGACTCAAACAATGATAAAACGGGTTTGTTTCTGACTGCTGTCAGTGTGAGTAAGTCCATGCCCTGCCGGTAAACTACTCTGACTGTTGACTGACAGACTGCAGGTTTAACTGACACCCAAAGTAAACAGTTCTGACATAGCCTCCCAGTCAATTACGTTGCAGCACAAACCTCAAGTCGTTGTGGAGCAGAAAGCAGAGACACCGGGACACGGCACAGCAGAGACGGATGGATAGAGTCAGAGCTCAAGGGTCTGTGGTCCCCTGTGACCTTACGACTGTCCAGGGACATCCCTGACAAACACACACGGCCGCTTCGCAGAATCCCCTCCTGAACCCACACACCAGAGCCGTCAATCACTCAGCTCTGACAAGCCTGATGGAATAAATAGCATTCTGTCTGATCAACATCAACGGCATCGATGCTCAGAGACTCAGCGTCCACTCAAGGGTAACAAAAAGAAAAGGACGACAAAAACATTTGTGTTCATCAGTGAAAATGAGATGCTGTAGTCTTCATGCCATTGTTGTTGCTGCTGTTGCTGTGGTTATTATCATTGTTTTCTTCAGGCCGTCTTCATGACCCATACCTCCTCTCTAATCTCTTGTGTACGTGCATGTGTGTGTGTGTGTGTGAGAGACAGACAGACAGACAGAGAGAGAAAGAGAGAAAGTGAGGTTCTCCTCCATCTAGATGCGCTAACAGGGTGTGTCTGTCTTCAAAGTCTCATATTCCGGGTTCCCGTAGTGTCAGAGAGGATCTGTCCATTCCGAGTGCGATCCTGAGGAAGGAGAACCGGTGTCCACTTCTGCCCCACTACCTGTACTTCACTGCCGTTAATGGACCGCACACGTTTTGTTTTTTTTTATATACTCCACCTCCCTTTCTCTCTCTCTTTCTCTTCCCTCTGTTTTCCTCAGTGTCAGCACCTGTCTCTATCTTCTCTCTATGTCTTCTTTCCACTCAGTGCATTCTCTCTCTTTTCTTCCCTTCTCACTCTCTTCCTTTCCTCCCCTCCTCTCTCTCCCTCCCTCTCTTGTTTGTGTCGTCACTCCTTGCTCTTGTGATCCCGTAAGAAAGGGATGCAGGCTCAGCCGGTCCCGACCCACTCCAAGCATGGTGTCCACTTCTTCTCCTCCTCCTCCTCCAGTGCTGTTTGCATCTGTCCATTCCACACCTCTGTCTCCTCCTCCAGCATTCCACTGCCCTTCTGCCCTTTATTTTAGACATTCCCCCTCTCTAACCCCTCTTAGTCCTAAGGGTTGTTCCCTTCTCGATCCTTTTGTAAAGCCCTGGAGTGCCCTCAGACTAAAGCCCTTTCTCAACCCCTAGTCTCTCCTCTCTCTCTCTCCCTCTCTCTCTCTCTCTCTCTCTCTCTCTCTCTCTCTCTCTCTCTCTCGTCTTCCTACTTTATAAAAGACATCGGCCTGAAGAAATCCCTCAGTTTACAAACTCGGGTAGAGAGGGTGAACAGACAAGAGAGGTGGGAAGAACACACTGTTAGAAACAGAGGGAAAGTCACTGAAGGTTAGATGGAGAGAAAGAGAGTGAGAGAGAGAGAGAGAGAGTGGAAGAAGAGATATGGGGGGATTAAATGTCAGTGATGCTCGACCACCCAGTTCTCCCTCTCTTCCTCTTCTCCCTCCTTCTTTCCTTCGACCTCTGGACACACTTCTTTTCTCTCTCTCTCTCTCCTTCCCTCTCTTTGACCTCTGGACATATTTCTTTTCTCCCTCTCTCCTTCCCTCTCTTTTAACCTGTCTAGCCACACTCTCTGTCTGTTTCTCTCTTTCTTCTCTAGTCATCCTCTTTTCTCTCTCTTTCCCCAAATCCCTCCCCTTTTCTCACCACCTCTAGTTGTGTGATTGTGCTAGAATTATCTTCACATTCAATTCATCAAACTTGAATGGAAGGGGTTTGAACATTTATTCATCCATCCATCCATCTCTCTCTCCTCCATCCATCCATCCATCCATCCATCATTAATTATTTCATTCATAATTTTAAATGGCTCCATCAAAGTCAAAAAGGTGTGAGACAGAGTTCAGAGGCAAACTGCATGAGATTGGAACTGAGTGGATGGAAGTCAAAGAAGAAGAAGAGGATGAAGAGGAGAATGAAGAAAAAGAAGAAGGGCAAGAAGAAGAATAGAAAGAGGAAGAACAGGAGAATGGAGAAGAAGAGGAAGAGGAAGAAGAAGGGGGAGAAGTAGAAGAATAGAAGGAAGAAGTTGAAGAAGAGGAAGATGATGAAGAGGAAGAAGAAAGGCTGGAGTACAGCAGAGGGGAATAATATTAAGAAAGAGAAAAAAGCAGAGCAGAGGAAAGGTAGGAAGAAGGAAAAGAAAAGAGAAAGGAGGAAGCGAGGAGAAAAGAGAGAGGAGGTGAAGGGAGGAGGCCTGAGCTGTGAGTGATTAGCCATCATGCTATGGCTAACGCAAATCAATATGTACTTCATGGCCATTTAAGGCCAATGAGAGAGCCTAGATAAAGCTAAAGAGAGTGTCTTTGCCAACATTCAGGCAATCATCTCCCTTCTTTGTGTGTGTGTGTGTGTGTGTGTGTATGTGTGTGTGTGCACTCTTCTGTCTCCTTGAATCACTTTGACAATGTTTATGTGATGTGCACAACTATTTCTAAATGTGTCCATTCTCCTCTTAGTCTCTTCTGTCTGTCTGTGTCTGTGTGTGTGCGTGTGTGCATGTGTGTGTGCACGTGTGTGTGTGTGCATTTCATGCTGGTTGCATGCCTGAGTGCATTCCAGGTGTGTGTGTGTGTGTGTGTGTGTGTGTGTGTGTGTGTGTGTGTGTGTGTACTTATAGTAGGCCTTGCCTGTCCACTAGAGTGCGGGTGATATGAAGGCTGATGAGTTTGCACTTACTAATGCACCAGTTAAAGCACAGAGAGAGACTGGGAGGAGACACAGCAATCAATAAACACACCACTCCCTCATCTCTCTCTCTCTCTCTCTCTCTCGCTCTTTATCCCTCTCTCTCTTGCTCCCTTTCTCTCTCTCTCTTCCTCTCTCTCTTGCTCCCTTTCTCTCTCTCTCTTCCTCTCTCTCTTTCTATTTCAATCTCTCTCCCTCTCTTTCTCTCACTCTCCACTACAACACTACATTTTGGATGTTGATACACAAACACAGCTTGGAACAAGCAGAATGATATAAAATCTGAGAGATCTGGTGTCGAGGACTACATGTTGTCAGTTGTTTGATCTTTTATGCCAACACCTGAAACATCACATTACACACACAAACCTAGTTCAGTCATCCCAACCTTGTACTAGTATACTGACACTAACAGTAACAACAAATAAATCAGACCAAATAGTACATAACTCAACCCAAAACAAAAACACATATAATATCTGCACAGCCTGCCAGCCAGCAGCAGACCAGCAATGTTTAAAGTAAGACCAACAACAGAAACAAAACAAAGAAACAAATATGGTGACCCTGATGACCCTCATGTCAAGACTGAGCCTGCTGGGTGTGACACACACACACACACACACACACATTGGCTGTAAGGATTTAATCACTCTAGCTTTGAGAAGCACAGCTCTCCAACGCAACATGAACAAGAGCCTTTCAGCCCCGAGAGGAGAGGAGAAGAGATGAGGAGAGGAGAGGAGAGGAGAGGAGAGATGGTTCCAGTAAGGCCATTAAAATCCACTAACGCTTTTCCGCTGGATGAATGCAGTGCTGACACAACAAAGCAGCCCTCAGCCAACACACACACATCTACCTGAAACCCAATACTTTCAACCACTTCCACCCAAAAACCTAATATGCTTGAGTTTCAGTCAACTCTACCTAAAAACACACACTTCAGACCACCACTTATACGTTGGAGTTTCAACCATGTTTCTCTCCAGCATGACCTGAAATCTCACACTTTAAACCACCTCCACCCAAAACTACATACTTTAGTCCACCACCACCTGAAATCTCACACTTTAAATCACCTCCACCCAAAACTACACACTTTAGTCCACCACCACCTGAAATCTCACACTTTAAACCACCTCCACCCAAAACTACATACTTTAGTCCACCATCACCTGATACCTCACACTTTAAACCACCTCCACCCAAAACTACATACTTTAGTCCACCACCACCTGAAATCTCACACTTTAAACCACCTCCACCCAAAACTACATACTTTAGTCCAACTCCCCCTGATAGCTCACACTTTAAACCACCTCCACCCAAAACTACATACTTTAGTCCAACATCACCTGATACCTCACACTTTAAACCACCTCCACCCAAAACTACATACTTTAGTCCAACTCCCCCTGATAGCTCACACTTTAAACCACCTCCACCCAAAACTACATACTTTAGTCCAACTCACCTGATAGCTCACACTTTAAACCACCTCCACCCAAAACTACATACTTTAGTCCACCACCACCTGAAATCTCACACTTTAAACCACCTCCACCCAAAACTACATACTTTAGTCCATACTTTAGTCATTTTAAATCACTTCAGCATCATTTCAGCAGTGACCAATATCCTAAACAGCAACCCAGTGACCAGATGTGTTCACATGCACACCAAAACGGTCATTATCAGGTTATTGTAGTTACCTTATTACTTTTAAGTGCCCATGTAAACAGAACAGACTGATGTTCTTTATTGGAGAAATCCATTTAACATGCCTATGTTTTCATCAATATTACGATGTCTTCAAAACATGTTCACACTTTAATCAGGTTTATTTTGATTCTTTTAAATCTACAACACACATTGGCGAACATACAAACCAGAAATTCATTAACAACTGACCGAATCATGTAAACCCGTTTTGATAACCTAAAACACCTAAACTCTGTTACCAGTTGACTATTACCTGGTTATTGCCAGTTTTTTGTTTATTGTGATCATGTAATGTAATGTCCTTCCATAGGCAGGGAAGAGACCAAACTAAACCATAACCAGAGTTCATCTGCAGCAATCTACCATTATTTCTATTCCATAAACAAGCATATCTGTGGTTCTGTGTGTGTGTGTGTGTGTGTGTGTGTGTGTGTGTGTGTGTGTGTGTGTTTGTGTGTGTGTGTGTGTGTGTGTGTGTGTGAGAGAGAGAGAGAGAGAGCATGTATGAATCTGCAAATATACAAGATTTGAGAGAGTGTAAATGATTAGTGTTTATATGGAGGTGATGGTGATTGAGCATGTATAAGTGTGTCCGAAAGAGAGAGTGTGTGTGTATGTGTGTGTGTGTGTCTGTGTATGTGTGTATGTGGTGGGTGTGTGTCTGTGTATGTGTGTATGTGTGTGACTAAGTGTGTGTGTGTGCGGGTCTGTGTTTGTGTGTGTGTTTGCATGTGTGTATGTGTGTGTGTGCGTGTGATAGGTGTGCCATACCTGATCGGTGGTATCGTGCAGTGGTGTGGCGACAGTCCGTCAGGAAACTGGGGCGAGAGAAACGACGGCGCGCCTCAAAAGACAGAGTGGCGATTACACTGCCCATGTTCGACAGTCAACTCCACACACACACACACACACACACACACAGTGCAAGAGCACCTAATTCTTTATCAGGAAAACCAACACAAAAATCCCGATCTAAATCCACACACACACAAGTTTAGCAGTCAGGTACAGGAGTCAAACCGTCTAAGAGTCAAACAGTCAACTATTATTACTATTTTTTTAAAAATACAGATATTTGTGCTTTATTTCTGATGTTTTGGCTGCATGGCCTGTTTCAAGAGTGAATATCAGGCTATGACTCCAACAACAGCATGAACTAGTCAGGATGCCTGATTGGAAAAGTAGTGACTCCCCCAGGAGCAGTCCTTCAGAAACCACCCAGTCAACCCAAACAGACATGCAATTAACCAAGTCTAGCCGTCAGTCCTCTCACAACTGCAGCTGTCAGTCCAATTACAGTAACAGTAACAGTAACAGTAACAGTTGAGGTCAGTCCAGTAACACCAAAAGCCACTGTGGTCAGTCCAGATGCAGTAACATCCAACGAAGGCGTGCAATCCGTCCTAGTGTCAGCCACTGCACACACTCAGTCCATGAACAGTAGTCAGTCCAAACACCTAACCACAGCCAACTCAGACAGACACAGTGTCAGTCAGTCATCAGATGAAGATGATTTGAAACAAATCAGCCAGATATCTGTGATGTCTATCAGTATGTGCGGGTGTGGGTGTGTGTGTGTGTGTGTGTGTGTGTTTAGATTTTTCTGCATACACGTGTGTGTGAGCCTAAAAGAAAGGCCACATTTTTTATTCTCTTTGGTGCAAACTGAGATCCAAACAACAGACCAAAGTATGTGTGACTTCAAAAGAGATGGCACCAAATGTGACATTTACCATAAAACACACACACACACACACACACACACACACACTTCTCTTTGTGTCTGTTTCTGTATTCCGTATTCCATCTCTCTAAATGCCTCTCTCCGCTGGGCTACTGTGCACTCACCAAAAGGCCTAAATCAATAGTGCATCCATTCAAGTGCTGTAGTTTGGAAGAGCAGAAGTATATTCCTACAAGTGTTAGATATTTACCAGCTGAACGTGGAGCTACAGGTGGATATCAGTGAGGAGTGGCTGTCAAATCATTCACTCAAATTATTACTATCAGCTGAGAAATTAGGAAGCTTGATGCGTAGGTTTACAGTATTGTATTGGCCCACAGGGTGAATGATGGCTCTGCTCCCATCTACCTGAATACGCTTCTGAAGCCCTATGTCACCCGACGACCGCTACGCTCCTCTAAGGAACGTTTTCTAGCACGGCCAACGCCTTGTGCAGGTCAATCCAGACTCTTCTCATATCTGGTTCCGCGCTGGTGGAATGACCTCCCAAGTGCTACCAGATCAACTGATACCCTCTCCACCTTCAAGAAACTCGTGAAGACCCAGCTCTTCCAATAATATCTCCTGGCGTAAATTTTGAGAATGCACTTAATAATTTAATTTCTCCACACTGCATTACACTATTGCACTTTCAACTTAAAATAGTGCAGATTCTATGTTAGCAATATGCACTCCTTGTTTGTTCTATCATTGAGTTGTAGCCTGAATGTTATCCTCTTTTGTAAGTCGCTTTGGATAAAAGCGTCTGCTAAATGCCTAAATGTAAATGTAAACGTAAATTGTACAGTAGAGGGCTGTCTAGGAAGCAGTCTGGCCTTTGCTGCCCTCTAGTGCACACAGGCGGAACTGCAGGAGAAACTAAAGCGGTCTTTCTTACAACCCACTGCAGGACAAAGAGGAAAAGAGGACAGAGGGGACTTTTTCCTGATGCTGTCATTACAATTTATACAGACAGATTCTCAGTCTTTCAATAGAAATAGCTTTACACCTTGGCAACCTTGGCATGCCAGTCTGCCATAGCCCGTCACAATGAGAGTAAGAAACGTGTTTGTGTCCCAGATTCTGGCAGATGCCTCCTCTTAAGGGAAAGTTCACGAGGCTCGAGTGAAGGAGGACTGGGGAGGAGTTAAAGGGATATGCTATTGCATTTCCACCCATAGGCATGCTGTTAAAGGCTGCTAAGTGCTATCAGTATAGGAACAAGCATGAGAAACGTTGGTACAACGTAGACTGAATCGCAAAACAGTGTTTGCAAGGATGCACTTTCCCAAGCTTTGTGCTTAGTGATAAACCCCAAATATAATTCCATATTTCTCTAGCCTGGTTGATGCCTACTAGATCTGCAGCTCAGTCTGGCCACCAGTCCTCTTTCCACTTTCAATTCAGTTTATTCACTTTATTTTGTTTGTTTAGGCTGAGGAGGCAGGTTTAACAAAATGTTTGCTTTCAAATTCTGAAGCACCCCACTCTGTCTTGTCTGTGCAAACGTCATCGGAATCACTGGTCTTATTGGCTCCAGGTCTGCAGAGGATTTGGGACTCTTTGCTGATCCACCTCAGGGAAGTGGGAGATCACAGTCTCCAAAGTAGGTGTCCAAAATGCAATCTCAGACTGAGGCATTCGTGGAATGGAAAACAATATCTCAATATGACCCTTCTAGCGTATGCTCAAAGTTGTGCAGTGGTTTTCAGGATTCTTCTCCTCTTTAAAACCAAACATTCAGTCATTGAAATATATGGAGAGCTTATATGAATGTCAGTTATAAAGTACAGTAGCACACTTTAACCACTCGGGGGAGAGAGAGAGTTCAACACGTCTTCCATCATCAGACACACACTATGTCTATATGCAGGAGATGTAACACAATACTGCTGCTGGAACATGAGAGGAAACATGATGTAACATGATGGGACAACAGTGGTTAAATGCTGACTTTACATTTATGCAGGACATAAATACCTCACTGTGTTTCAGCACTCATTGATTACAGTAAGAGGACTTGAATGTACAGCTCAAACCTTGATGGGAGAAGAAAGACAGAAGGCAAAACACTCATGTCCCTCTTCAGTGAATCTCACTATAATAGTTACATGGCATCTGGTCCCAGTGGGAAGTCCAAATAAGTAGTTCTGATGGGGGAAATAGATTCTCCTTTTATTACTAGAGATTGAAAGTAAGGACTTTGTCCACCCAGGGTTTCTGTGATATTAATGTGAGTCTTCTGACTGTTTCAAGTTTTCAAATATACCTGTATTACTCCTAAATAAACCTTTATTACTCCTGAAGGGCACCGAGGGATCCGTCTCTCTCTCTCTCTCTCTCTTTCTCTCTCTCTCTTTCTCTCTCTCTCAAGCATTATACATCCTGTATAATACAGCACGGGGAGGAGATAAAAAAACAAACCCAAAACAAACACAAATATCTGCCATGGAGTAGGGTATAGGTGTTCATAGGGTATAGGTGTCTATAGGGTATAGGTGTTTATATGGTATAGGTGTTTATAGGGTATAAGTGTTTATAGGGTATAGTGTTTATGGGGTATAAGTGTTTATAGTGTATAGGTGTCTATGGGGTATATGTGTTTATAGGGTATGGGTGTTTATAGGGTATAAGTGCCTATAGGGTATAGGTGTTTATGTGGTATAAGTGTTTATAGTGTATAGGTGTCTATAGGGTATAGGTGTTCATATGGTATAGGTGTTTATAGTGTATAAGTGTCTATAGGGTAAAGGTGTTTATGGGGTATAAGTGTTTATAGTGTATAGGTGTCTATAGGGTATAGGTGTTCATAGGGTATAGGTGTTTATAGGGTATAGGTGTTTATAGGGTATAAGTGTCTATAGGGTATAGGTGTTTATGGGGTATAAGTGTTTATAGGGTATAGGTGTTTATATGGTATAGGTGTTTATGGGGTATAGGTGTTTATGGGGTATAAGTGTTTATAGGGTATATATGTCTATAGGGTATACATGTCTATAGGGTATAGGTGTTTATAGGGTATAGGTGTTCATGGGGTATAAGTGTCTATAGGGTATAGGTGTTCATGGGGTTGACAAGTCAAACAAACACACACACAGAGAAAAAAAGTCAAGCACACACACTACACTACACACACACACACACACACACACACACTTGTACAATTCCATTTGTTTGCTTGGTGGCTGCCCCTTGTTTTTATAGCACTCGGTGACATATTGTGACACTATAGTTCCCCTAATACATTTTGTATTTGGGTATGGCTTGGGAGAGCTTTGCAGTTTGGCATAATTCTTTCACACTAGAGAATATATTTACAAGACAATACTGGGGGCGGATATCACTCTGTGAGGAGGATGAGGTTTGCTGTGAGCCTCTCTCTCCCTCCTCTGGTCTGTTCACTGTCTCAGCTGACATCATTAGTAGCTGTTTGTAGGAACTTTGATAAACTCTACACTCTCACCAGGACCCCCCCAGGCTGAGACACCTCTAGTACTTCACACCACACAGAGCCTCTCCCTCTGCACCTCAATACAAGAGACTTTCCATTAGAGAGAAAGGACGGAGACATCAGACCACAGCACTGCTCTGCCCCAGAGAACATACATTGCAGATACATTCATCTTCCTATTTCAGTGCCACATCAACACACACACACACACACACACACACACACACACACACACACACAAACAAACAAGCGCATACACACACACACACGCACAAACATAATTATCATACATTCACACACAACACAAAAGCACTCACATACACACTCACACACAAACACACACACACGCAAACACAATTATCATATTCACACACAGCACAAAAGCACTCACATATCACATACACACACACACACACACACACACACACGTACACACACAAACACACATTCCATGGTGAGTATTTACAGAAGTGATGGAATGGGAGCAGATGGAACCTAGAGGAGGCGCTCAGAAAGACTACAGGATTCATGTGACAGAGCAGGTCTTTCACTAACGCAGAACTCAGCATTCACACACACACACACACACACACACACACACAAGCACAAAGGTTTTTCACTGTCTTAGGATTCAACACACACACACACACACACACACACACACACAAGCACAAAAGTTTTCCACTGTCTCAGGATCCAACACACACACACACACACACAAAGGTTTTTCACTGACTCAGGATTCAACACACACACACACACACACACTGTGCCTGTGCTGTGATCTAGATATAGTTTGTCTATATAGGACTCAGAGGGCGCTCTAGCAGGAAACTCTATGGGCTCTATTTTGACGGTCATATGCGCATTGTCTAAAGTCAGTCGCGCAAGTTGCTTTGGGGGCGTGCCCGACACAATTTGGTATTTTGACGGTGGGAAAAGCGAACATTGCGCCAGGCGCATGGTTCAAAAGGGTTGGTCTTAAAGTACTTCATTAGTCATGGGTGTGTTTTAGGCGTAACATACAATTAACCAATCAGGATTTATACTCTCATTCCCTTTAAAAGCCAGCGGCGCATTTTCCATGGTGTGTTGCTATTATGATGGCGAATTTATCCGGAAGACCGGAGCATTTTTTGATGGAGGAGACCGATCTGCTAGTGCGTGAGATAAAAGCGCGTGAACAGGTTATCTTCGGGGATGGAAAGAATCCCCCCAAACCTTCACGGGTCAAGGAAGTATGGGAGGAAATATCCTCAGTTATGTCCTCCTCCTTTGGCAAAAAAAGAACATCCGAACAGTGCCGAAAGCAGTACAATGATGTTAGAAGACGGGGGAAACAAAAGCTTTCAACGGCAATAATATTGTGATATATGTGATGTGCATGAAAAACTTTTGTATAAACTCTGCTGTGCGTTCCTGCTGATGAGAGAAGCATGGTGTTCGCGCATTGTGCGCGCTTTCATATCCCAAAGCGCTGTGTGCCCCTAAAATAGCTTTTCAGCAATGCACAACTGACGACAGACCAGGGTTTTGTTGGTCACTGGCGGATTTCATTTTTGCGTCCTTATAATAGCATCTGGCACGCTTTGCGCCAGACCACACCTCTTCTTTTCGCTGACACACCCATGACGGCGCAGTGTCATCTGCTATCTAGACAACGTATTTTTTTGCCGGAAAAAATGAACGATGCGCTGGCACAGAATAGCAATGACACCATGCGCATGTCGCGAATGCACAGTGCGCCGCGGCATGATAGGGCCCTATGTGTCTTATAGAGTATGTGTCTATATAGGACTCAGAGGGCGCTCTAGCAGGAAACTCTATATGTCTTAAAGAGTATGTGTCTATATAGGACTCAGAGGGCGCTCTAGCAGGAAACTCTATGCGTCTTATAGAGTATGTGTCTTGCAAGTTGAACAAATGAACAAACTGTCTTTATTCACAGCTAATGGAGCCCTACAGGATGATATCCATGTAGGCCCCAAATACAAATACAGGTCTAAAGCTAACAGCACACAATGAAGGTCTACTGCAAAAGATCTACTGATGCAGGTCTAAAGCTAACAGCACACAATGAAGGCCTACTGCAAAAGATCTACTGATGCAGGTCTAAAGCTAACAGCACACAATGAAGGCCTACTGCAAAAGATCTACTGATGCAGGTCTAAAGCTAACAGCACACAATGACGGTCTACTGCAAAGATCTACTGATGCAGGTCTACAGCACATGAGATACAAAGGGAGAACCCCATTTACATGACACCGACATTTGTGTTATCTTGCCCATTTCCTGTGTGCCGTTCCTGCCGGTTCTTTTCACATCCGTGCGTCTGTTGATCAAATGCTCTCCAGCTGCGGAGCTGTGCTGAGAAGGCGACTGGGATTGTTTTACATTTGATCGATGCCCAACAGACGCTCGGATGTAAAAAAGAACCGGCAAGAGCAGCACACAGGAAGTGGACCAGCGAACACAAATGTCATTTTGACCCTGACATGAAGATCTAAACATCTGAGCTCCAGTTATCTCAAGAACTATTCAAACACTGGGCTTGTATGACATGAGGACATATTGACACTCCTTCCCTGTCTTCACTGTCTAACAAGTTGTTTGTCGTAGCATGTATTCAGGCACCGGGTAAAAATGTAGTTTCTGATGACTAGCTGGATAGCTACCTCAAAGCCAACTTGTGTTTATTCAATTGCACACACACCGTTGCCAACATACCGACAGATAACTTCATAAGTTGATCAAATTTGGACGTTGAAGAATACATCTTTGCTGGCTTGGAAATTTGGCAAAACAAAGGTATCTTCAAAGGCAAAATTTAATTGAGCTTTATTGATTCAGACATGCCTTGACGTCTTTCTGCCACTGAGCTCTGCCTTCTTTCTGTTTTGGGCAGATCCTGTATGTTATTCCAGTATCTCCACTCCTGTCCTGGCCTGAAGAACTGAACGCCACTTATTTCAAATATTACTAATTATACAGGATTGTTACTGAATATATTATTCCTCTGAATAGTGGGTGCTGACCCACACCTAACTCTGGCTTTGGGCTGGTTAGGTTTAGCTCAGTTAGCACAGAGTGTTTCCTCTTTGACAGACAGAGAAGAATAGCCATGGCTGACGTGATACACCCCTCATTCTTACACAATGACTCTTGTGTGAGCCCTGACTATGACACAGGTCACAGCTCTTAATCACAGGCACTGGTCAGGATCATTCTTAGGGATTAAATGTTAAACTTCAATTTAGAGTGTCTCTCTCTCTCCTCTCTCTCACACACACACACACACACACACACACACACACACACACACACACACACACACACACACTAAGAATAGAGAGATATAGAGAACTCTAAAGATAGAGAACGCATATGAGTCATCTGCCATCAATCCCATCTTCCATTCTGGCTCATTCAAAGAGCAGAGTCTTAGAGAGTCTTAGAACCAAGTGTGGATGACTTTCTATTAATTATGGGTAGAAAAGGAAACAAAGCACAGAAGATGAGAGAGAGAAAGAGAGAGACAGAAAGAGAGAGAGAGATGTACTATATGTAATGTGTAATGGATGTAATGTACTGCACTTACACACAAAGTCTGTTTGTTTGTTGTTTGCTTGTTAGTTTTTCTTTTACTTGATGTTTGCCTATTCATGTAAAAGCTTTGGCAATACAACATGTGAATTGTAAAGCATATTTAAATTTGAATTTGAATTTGAATTTGAGAGAGAAAGAAGCATTAGGACGGAGAACTAGTCAGAAGCCAGCCGCAACAGAGGCCAGTATAATGGACTTGATAGCAGGCTGATCCAGAGGACGAGGGAGAAAGACAGGGAGAGATAGAGAAACATATCAGAGACAGGGAGAGAGAAAGAGACATCTCAGAGACAGGGAGAGAGAAAGAGACATATCAGAGACAGAGAGAGAGAGACATATCAGAGACAGAGAGAGAGACATATCAGACAGGGAGAGAGAGAGCAACATATCAGAGACAGAGAGAGAGCAACATATCAGAGACAGAGAGAAGTCGAGCGAGAGAGTCAAAGACAGTGATAAAAGATAAAGAGAATAAAATGCACCAGTATAATAATGAAAAAAGAGGATGAAAAAATGATAAAAGAGGTCTGTGTGTGTGTGTGTGTGTGTGTGTGTGTGTGTGTGTGTGTACCTGGAGAGAATGTGCCAGTAAAGAGCCCAAAAAACCAGCGCAGAACTTTCTCCAGCTCCTTCTGGCATTCTATCCGACACTCATTCATCTTGACCTTTCACCTTTGACCTCTCCCAATGAACTCCTAGCCTGGTCGCCAGAGCAACAGGAATTCTGCTCAAAAGCAGCGAAGTTCTGAATGCCAAAGCAGAGAACGGATGATGAAGAAAAGAGTGAAGACTGAGCGAAGAGTGAAGAGCTCTTTAGGAAGCCCTGAGAAGTCTTGGCGAGCCAGCGGTCCTGAAAGTGGGGTGGTGTCTCTCTCTCTCTGTCTCGGTGTGTCAGGACGGCCAGAAAATCACTGAAGCCAAGAGGGGTCTCTGAGTGTGTGTGTGGTGGGACAAAGACTTATATGCAGGGTAAAAACACACACACACACACACACACAGCTCGGACTGCTCAAGCTACAGACGCTGAGCCACTCCCAGCTTCAGCGATCATGAAACGCGAGTCCAGTTTTCCTTCAAAGGCTATCCAACACGCCAGGAAAGACAAAGTAAAGATCCTGGTCCAGACGAAGTGATGTGATCCATGCAGCACAGCTAAGATCAGGGCTGAGAGCCGCTCATGAACTTATTTCCCAAAGGACTTTACATTTCCTCAAGAACTCCTGGGAAATCCTGGAACTGAGTGAGAAGTCCCCGCTCTCCAGTGAGGATCTCTAGTGTGTGACTGTAAGTGTGTGTGTGTGTGTGTGTGTGTGAGTGTGGTGTGTGTGTGTGTGTGTGTGTGTGAAATCTCCGTTCTCTCCTCCTCTTCGTTCTTGCTCTCCTTTTGTCCTGCTTCAAACCCCATCCTCGCTCAGGAGGGTGTGTGAGGAAACAGAGGCGTGGACCCACACGTCATAGTGTGTGTATGTGTGTCTGTGTGTGTGTATGTGTGTGTGTGTGTGTGTGTGTGCGTGTGTGTGTGTGAGAGAGAGGTGTACAGAGTGAATAAAAGAGTGAGTGAGGGACAGAATGAGGGACAAAGAGGAGAGAAGGATGGAGAGAGGGAGACAGAGGGATGGAGAAAGAGAGAGAGAGACAGACAGAGGGACGTAGAGAAGCAGAGCGAGTGAAAGAGGAGAGAAGGATGGAGAGAGGGAGACAGAGGGATGGAGAGAGAGACAGAGGGACGTAGAGAAGGAGAGCGAGTGAAAGAGAAGAGAAGGATGGAGAGAGGGAGACAGAGGGATGGAGAGAGAGAGAGAGAGACAGAGGGCCGTAGAGAAGGAGAGCGAGTGAAAGAGGAGCTTCTAAAGTTTCAGCGTGACCCTCAGTGTGATGCTGAGGGCTGGGCCGAGGAAGATTCGGTTGTCACGGAGACAGGATGCCTCCTTGAAGAGGACCACAGTTCCCCCTTCATACCTCAGTTGTCATTCAGCAACAC
The DNA here is from genome assembly GCA_015244755.2 of Tenualosa ilisha. Lineage (NCBI taxonomy): Eukaryota > Metazoa > Chordata > Actinopteri > Clupeiformes > Clupeidae > Tenualosa > Tenualosa ilisha. The sequence goes on from PYXC01001672.1 coordinate 314,245, forward strand.
AACACAATTACACAGTAACACAGTAACACAATAACACAACACTAACACATTGTTATGCCTGAGTGGTCATTCAGTGAGCCTGACCACAAACAACACAACAACAGCACACAACACAATTTCACAGTAACGCAGTAACACAATTACACAAGTCAAACACATTATTATAATAACACAATGATGTAAAGACAATATCACAATAACACAAATAAAATGAATACCACAAACACAGTAAGACACACACATAGCCCAAGCAGACAGTATAACGACATGTCAGAGGCTGAAAGTCTGAGAAACACACTTAGAAATAGGCCTGCCTGTTACAAGATGAAGAGAAAAGGAGAAAGATGGCAATATGAACCATGTCTGTACATTCTCTCTCACTCTCTCTCTCTCTCTGTCTCATTCTCTCTCTCTCTCTTTCGCTTCTCCTCTCTTTTACAGCCATTCCTCACTGGTTTCTTCTCATTTTTCCAAAGCTAGTCTTTCCTCCCTTCCTTTCTCTCTCTCTCTCTCTCTATCTCTCTATCAGAGTGTCTAATTTCACATGTTTGTAAGCACAATCCTTAAGTCCGTCCTCTGGCTCACTCAACATAATTCAGTGTGTGTTGTGCTGTGCTGATGAGGCCTCTGTCCCAAATGAGGAAAAAGATTTTTCTGTTATAATTTGATATCACCCACAATATCATGCTTTCATAAACCGACTGACAGCACATTTATGTTTTATGAAAATTCCAGCTGGATTGTAGATTCCAGATT
>PYXC01001672.1:320000-327500 GCA_015244755.2 Tenualosa ilisha
ATGCAGGGTATGTGTGAGTTCAAAGGCTGAAAGTTAAAGGTTGAATGCAGGATATGTGTAAATGCACTGGCTTTATGTGTCCATGCAGACTATGGGAATATAACTGGCATCAGACTATAGGAATATAACTGGTATTAGACTATGGGAATATAACTGGTATCAGACTATGAGAATATAACTGGTATCAGTCTATGGGAATATAACTGGAATATAACTGCTATTGGTCTATGGGAATATAACTGGTATCAGTCTATGGGAATATAACTGGTATCAGTCTATGGGAATATAACTGGTATCAGACTATGGGAATATAACTGGTATCAGTCTATGGGAATATAACTGGTATTGGTCTATGGGAATGTAACTGGTATCAGTCTATGGGAATATAACTGGAATATAACTGGTATCAGTCTATAAGAATATATCTGGTATTGGTCTATGGGAATATAACTTGAATATAACTGGTATCAGTCTATGGGAATATAACTGGTATCAGTCTATGGGAATATAACTGGTATTGGTCTATGGGAATATAACTGGAATATAACTGGTATTGGTCTATGGGAATATAACTGGTATCAGTCTATGGGAATATAACTGGAATCAGTCTATGGGAATATAACTGGTATCAGTCTATGGGAATATAACTGGAATCAGTCTATGGGAATATAACTGGAATCAGTCTATGGGAATATAACTGGAATATAACTGGTATCAGTCTATGGGAATATAACTGGTATCAGTCTATGGGAATATAACTGGTATCAGTCTATGGGAATATAACTGGAATATAACTGGTATCAGTCTATGGGAATATAACTGGTATTGGTCTATGGGAATATAACTGGTATCAGTCTATGGGAATATAACTGGTATTGGTCTATGGGAATATAACTGGTATCAGTCTATGGGAATATAACTGGTATCAGTCTATGGGAATATAACTGGAATCAGTCTATGGGAATATAACTGGAATATAAATGGTATCAGTCTATGGGAATATAACTGGTATTGGTCTATGGGAATATAACTGGTATCAGTCTATGGGAATATAACTGGTATTGGTCTATGGGAATATAACTGGTATCAGTCTATGGGACTATAACTGGTATCAGTCTATGGGAATATAACTGGTATCAGACTATGGGAATATAACTGGTATCAGTCTATGGGAATATAACTGGTATTGGTCTATGGGAATATAACTGGTATCAGTCTATGGGAATATAACTGGTATCAGTCTATGGGAATATAACTGGTATCAGACTATGGGAATATAACTGGTATTGGTCTATGGGAATGTAACTGGTATCAGTCTATGGGAATATAACTGGAATATAACTGGTATCAGTCTATAAGAATATATCTGGTATTGGTCTATGGGAATATAACTTGAATATAACTGGTATCAGTCTATGGGAATATAACTGGTATCAGTCTATGGGAATATAACTGGAATCAGACTATGGGAATATAACTGGTATCAGACTATGGGAATATAACTGGTATTGGTCTATGGGAATATAACTGGAATATAACTGGTATCAGACTATGGGAATATAACTGGTATCAGTCTATGGGAATATAACTGGAATCAGTCTATGGGAATATAACTGGTATCAGTCTATGGGAATATAACTGGTATCAGTCTATGGGAATATAACTGGTATTGGTCTATGGGAATATAACTGGTATCAGACTGAGGTATCTGATAGAAGGACTACAGAAACAGCACTTATTATGCAAAGGCTGAATGAAGTGTAGTGAATTGTGAATAAAATGGCTTTGGATTAAGCTTTAGGTTTACAGGAGTACAGACATGCGAGAGAGAGAGAGAGAGAGAGAGAAAAGAGAGAGAAAGAGAGAGAGAGACAGAAGGAGAGAGAAAAAGAGAGAGAAAAAAAGAGAAAAAAGAGAGAGACAGAGAGAGAGAAAGAGAGATAGAGACAGAAAGAGAGAGAGAAAGAGAAAGAGAGAGAGACAGACAGAAAGAAAGAGAGAAAGAGACCCTGAGCCACAGAAGGCTAAGTTTGTCCTTCAGACAGGAATAGGAATGGAGGTCTAGGCCCTGCGGCTTAATGGGGATGCAACCAAGCATACCGCTATAGTCCTTTCTGACCAATCACAGATGAGGCAGTGAATGTGTGTGTGATTGTCTGTGTGAGTCTGAGTGTATGTGTGTGAGAGTCTCTGTGTGTTACTGTGTGTGTGTTTGTGTGTGTGTGTGTGTGTGTGTGTGTCTGTGTTTGTGTGTGTGGGTGTGTTTGTGTGTGTGTACAGGCAGGGGCAGAGCCACAGCAGGGACCGAGGTAGCACTGGACACCCCTGGTTGGTGTCTGATTGGCCACCTCAAGTGCCTCCCTGAATTTCATTTGCTGATAAAGATGATTGACAGTTCACTGCACATCACATCATTGTAAGAAGCACTTTTTTAAGCTGGAGCGCAAAGAAGTGGGAACATTTGTGGCAGTCAAATCACTGAGAGGACATGGAGAGGTTTCACAGTGAAACTATCATTATGATGTAAGTTTTAAGGAGTAGCTCACAACTTAATCAGATAAAAGATGTCCACATTCTACTCCTACGAGTACTCAAAGCGCTTCACTGACCGGTGGCGGAGGCTGCCATGCAAGGTGCCAACCTGCCTGACTTGAAGTCATTTTTATGTGAGACACAGTGGCCATCAACATCTATATGGATACATTGATTAGTAAGATACAGCAACAGTCAAAGGTAAGATGCATAAGGTGATATAATAAGGTATAGCTATCAGTGTTCAAGATGCTTAAAGAGCCATTTGAAATCAATTCAAGCAGCAATTTTGTCTGTCAGTTCAAACTAAAATGACATGTCTGACGTGCTTCAAAACACCCACTTTCTCTCTGTTGAATTACTCTTGAACTATTTGGCACACATGCCCATCTTGCATATGAAATAAAAGTACATAATCTGAGAATGATTTGCAAGAAAATTAACTTTGAAATTATGTTACATATTTAAATTTGCGCGTATCTCCATTCACCGTCTAAAACACACATTTTCTCTCCATTTGACTGCTCTCACAGCATCCGTCACTCATGCCCACCATGCATATCACATACGTGTGAATAATCTGATCTCTCAAATGGTACTAGTTATAGTGATAATCTGCTGTGATAAACGGTTTCTGAGCAAATTAACTACAAAAAATAGTTACAATCAATCAGTTGAGCATATTGCCTTCCTCTGTAAAACTACATTTCTCTCTGTTGACCTGCTTTCACAGTATCAATAACACACAGAATACCACATATCATGTGAAAGTACACAGTCTGAACTTTGGCACTAGTTACTGTGACAAATGAAAGTACACAGTCTGAACTTTGGCACTAGTTACTGTGATAAATGAAAGTACACAGTCTGAACATTGGCACTAGTTACTTTGATAAATGAAAGTACACAGTCTGAACTTTGGCACTAGTTACTGTGATATATGAAAGTACACAGTCTGAACTTTGGCACTAGTTACTGTGGTAAATGGTTCGCCAGACAGTTACATAAAATTATGTTGCACATAATATTTTATTTTGCATAACTGCATTCCTCTAGTGCAACAGTTCAAGAACTCTGCAAACATTCAAAGAGATGCCAAAACTTACTGAAACTTACTGAATCAAAAACTAAAGATATTTTGACCACAGTTATAGTCTGAAATTAGACATTCTATGCTACTGTAATCCAGATGAAAGTGTTAAGAGAGCTTGTAAAGGTGATTCTCATGAAACCCACAAATTCTATGGCTCTTAAATTCACATACATCCAATGCCATTTGCCAATGCAATTTTTTTTTTCGTTTTCTGGTATGTTTTATATATATATATATATTTATTTATTTATTTACTGAGAAAATTTCTCATTAGTGTTTGAAAGACTAAAAAACCTTTACAATTTAATATTCTTTCAAATTTGACACTTGGGGCTCACTGTTGTGGTCTAAGAGTTGGTCAGTGTAGATTTCTAGAATTAATATTAGTATTAAGACATTGATTTTATAACAAAAGCAATGGGCACATTGCTCTCTCCAGTCCTTGTGCATAAGTGTGTGTGTGTGTCTGTGTGTGTGTGTGTGTGTGCGTGTGTATAGTGTGTGTGTCTGTGTGTGTGTGTATATATTGCTCTCTCCAGTCCTTGTGCATAGCTGTGCTATCTCTTTGAGAGAATGTGTGTGCATGTGTATAGGAGTGTGTGTATGTGTGGGTGGGTGTGTGTATGTGTTTAGGTGTGTGTGTGTGTGTGTGTGTGTGTGTGTGTGTGTGTGTGTGTGTGTGCGTGTGTATAGTGTGTGTGTCTGTGTGTGTGTGTATATATTGCTCTCTCCAGTCTTTGTGCATGGGCTGGGCTATCTCTTTGAGAGAATGTGTGTGCATGTGTATAGGAGTGTGTGTGTGGGGTGTGTGTGTGTGTGTGTGTGTGTGTGTGTGTGTGTGCGTGTGTGTGTGTGTATATATTGCTCTCTCCAGTCCTTGTGCATAGCTGGGCCATCTCTCTGAGAATGTGTTTCATTTCCTATAAAACCTGCAACTCATATTCGCAGCTTTAAATGTCTCCTCACCATCACCCCATCACCCCATCACCCTACCCCATCACCCCATCACCCCACCCCATCACCCCCCATCACCCCACCACCCCATCACCCCATCACCCTACCCCATCACCCCATCACCCCCCCATCACCCCACCACCCCATCACCCCATCACCCCATCACCCTACCCCATCACCCCATCACCCCACCCCATCACCCCCCCACCCCACCCTCATCTCAGCCCCTTCAGTGTTATTTGTCTCTATCCGAGTCTGATTGCAATCCCACAACTCTCCTTGGGCGTCTCATTTCCATAAATGCCACAGACGGTGTTCTCTCTCTCTCTCTCTCTCTCTCTCTCTCTCGCTCTCTCTCCTCTCTCACTCTCTCTCTATCAACTAAAGTTATTCATTCGTTACCCCGTGATGCAGCTCAAACTCATGATGCAAGGTGGCATTTCTATTGAGGGAAATATCAAACTTCAAAGAGCGTTTTCTCTTCTTTTTGCCCTGTGGTTATGAAGATAAATATGATTCATATCAGGAGGGAATCTCGAAGATCTAAAATTAGGAGAGGGGCTGTGTGTGTGTGTGTGTGTGTGTGTGGATAGGGTGTCAAAGATAAAAGATGGACTGCTCAGCAGCTCAATCATGTGACAATGAGAAGTTAAGTAACATGTTTTGATTTCATATTTTTTAATCATTTATTTATTTATCTATTTATTTATTTATTTGGGGGGGGGGGGGTTCTGTGTATTTACAGGATGTTATTTTTTACTAAATGATTATGAACAAATGTCACAGTGATACTTCTACACCAGACACACATAAAATCACTTTCAAAAACCTTAAAAACACTTAAAAAAACTTAAGGGGGAGCTTTAGGGGGAGGTAAAAAGTGTAGACTTGCCTGTTATGCCTTTAACACAGACAGGCCTACATAAAACACATTCATGGGCTTCTCCCGCCGTCTGTCTGCTTTCTCCTCAGAGTGGCCAGAGAATAGCTGAATTCACAGAGTCCACTCCTCTGCGCTTCGGCTGCATTGATTTGATTGGATGTGAATGAAATAATATGCATCCCTAACCTCGTGGCAGCCCAAACAGATCACATGTTATGTCACCACTGCTGTTACACCGCCTAGCTTCCCCGAAAACAGATTATTATTGACCTCTCCCGCCCCAGATGCTTAAACTACAGACAGATGCTGTTGCACCTTCAGAGAAGAATGATTTAATCACCTGGTTCTGGCAAGTTCCCCAGGGATAAGAGGACTAAACCAATTGCTGTAGAAGTGAAGTAACTCAGGGAAAAGAGCTGGTTCAGTTCTCTGCTATGCTTGTCATATGAAGCATCTATGAACATCATCAGCTCAGATGAGATCACTGTTTGGTTTGTGAAAATTGCACATTTGACAGTAATTTATAAGTAATATCTGGGGGTAGATCATCTTTTGCTACCCATCATATAACAATGTTGAGCAATAAACAGGCTCTGTTGTCATGACGCATGCAATAATTGGACAACTTTCCATCACAAGTAATATTTTGGAGTGACAATGTCACATATCGTGAAAGTTAATTTATGAGCATAGACATGAAACTTACTCAGCTCTCGTGACTGTATATGTTGGACTGTGTGCAAGAGCTCCAAGATCAACTCAAAATTCTCAGCATGTAGTTGTCCAACTAGGGTCTCTTATCCTGCTTGTGATTCCTGCAGATCAAAGGCAAGCTGCAGTTCTGCCCATGTCAGGGGGAGTCGATCTCCCATCTCATCTCTGAGTCTCATCTAGTCAATCTCCCGTCTCATCTTTGAGTCCCATCTAGTGTGGTGGAGTGTGTGTGGGAGGAGAGTGTGTTAGACTGACGGTTGAGTCCCATCTAGTGTGGTGGAGTGTGTGTGGGAGGAGAGTGTGTTAGACTGACGGTTGAGTCTCATCTAGTGTGGTGGAGTGTGTGTGGGAGGAGAGTGTGTTAGACTGACGGTTGAGTCTCATCTAGTGTGGTGGAGTGTGTGTGGGAGGAGAGTGTGTTAGACTGATGGTTAAGTCTCATCTAGTGTAGTGGAGTGTGTGTGTGGTAGGAGAGTGTGTTTGGCTGACGGTGGCTGTCACCTGCACCCTACTCTGCCCTGTCCCTGCGCTAAGCAACAAAACAATGAGGCAAACAGTCACTCAGATGTTTTAGGATTACTCTTATCATGTAACACACAGATGTTTTAGGATTACTTGGGATTACTCTTATCATGTAACACACAGATGTTTTAGGATTACTCTTATCATGTAACGCACAGATGTTTTAGGATAACTTAGGATTACTCTTATAATGTAACACACAGATGTTTTAGGATTATTTAGGATTATTCTTACCATGTAACACATAGATGTTTTAGGATTACTTAGGATTACTCTTATCATGTAACACATAGATGTTTTAGGATTACTTAGGATTACTCTTATCATGTCACACACAGATGAAACATATGTATTTGAGTACAATTTAAACTGATGTTGAAGAATTTTTTTTTCCTGCGATAAGCCCTTATTTGTTCAAAAAATGAAGTGTTTGATTAAACCGATAAACTCATAAAACCTAATCTGCTTTGCACATATTATTTTTTTCTTTCTTCTTTTGTTTGCCCAGGAGTGTACACAGCTGTGCCCTGAGCTGCTCATCCTCAGCTGGTCTGATGCTAACAGATGAAAGAGCCCGGGCATGTGGCGTCTGCGTCTGCTACTGCTGCTGTCTGAGGGCTCTGACTGCTAAGTGTGTGTGTGTGTGTGTGTGTGTGTGTGTGTGTGTGTGTGTGTGTGCACGCGCTGCCTGGGAAACTCTGTGAATGATCAGTAAAGGAGGGATAAATATCAGACAAGCCACTGACTAGTCTTATAGACTTAAAGAAGAGAGAGAGAGGTAGAGAGAGAGAAACAGACAGAA
>PYXC01001672.1:330000-332500 GCA_015244755.2 Tenualosa ilisha
GCACAGTAGCCAGTGGAATCACCAATGGATTCTTCTGAACGGCTCCAGAAAAGACCTCAGTCATAATCAACAGGTAGCGGCGGCAGAGTTAGGTGCTGGTGTGTCGGGTTGTATTGAAAACAATATGGTGGAAGAGCAGTGCTCCACACTTAGTCACAATCAGTGTGTGGAGACCCTTACCCATGCTAGGTGGCGGGCCAGAGCCCGGCCTACGACTTGGTTAAACACCCTGCGGTAAGAACCCTTTGCCAAGCTTTACTGGCAAAAAAACAGGTCTACATAGAGAATGGTCAATATAAAAAAGGCCTATAAAAATAACTAATCACAATAAATAAACCATGTGGCATGTGCACAAGCCCATCCATAGTCTCTTTTAGGTGGATAATTGAATGTTCTTAGTGGACTTTAACTATTGAGTCGCCTGCAGCTGTAAAAGGGTCAGTAATGGCAATAATAATAATAATAATAATTACTAATAAATCAAACAATCTTTTTCTACTTTGATTTCGAAATACTGCGTTGGCCGTCTCCTTACAATGTTACAATGTTTGTTTTGGTGGAAAATACGTGCAAAGACATTTATTAGCTTTCAACGATGTCTCTGTCAGAAGCTCTTAAACGTAAAGTTAACAGCGAAAACAGGAGCTATAACGAGGAATGGAGAGACAGAACCGCCTTCATCTTACCCAGGTGTAGTAATGGTAAGCCTATGTGCCTCATATGCAAAGACTGTTTGCTGTTTGCAAAGAATATAATGTCAGGCGGCACCACGAAACGAAGCAGTGTTGCTTATCCACTCCGATCAGAAGCACGAAAACGCAAAATTGAAGAGCTCTCAGATGGTTACATGAAAAGCAGCAGCATCCCAGTTCAAGGTCTGACATCACAAGAAAAAGCCACAAGTGCGTCCCTAAAGGCTGCTTGCACGACACAACAGGCCTTTCACCGATGCAGAGCTTTTCAAAGATATCATGCTCGCCGTGTTAAAAGAGCTAGCTGATGGCAACTCTATGGATGCGGTCATTACCTCTGTTAAACAGGTGCCCCTTTCCACGAGCTCCGCGACCACAGGAGGCAGAATAATAATAAAAAAGATGCGCTCGGAAAAAAAAACATGGAATCAGCTGGGGGGCCAATGAAAATCGTTCGTGGGCCAGAAATGGCCTGGCCTGCAGGCCAGACGTTGCCAACCCGTGCAGTAGGTGTTCCATGTTCTAGCATATGAGACACAGTTGGTGTTATACATGTTCTAGCCTATGAGACTCAGTAGGTGTTATCATGTTTACTATGAATATGTTTATCATTTTTAGCCTATGAGACACAGTTGGTGTTATACATGTTTTAGCATATGAGACACAGTAGGTGTTATCCATGTTCTAGCACAGTGGTCCCCAAACCCCGGGCCGTGGACCGGTACCGGTCCGTGGATCAATTGGTACTGGGCCGCCGGCCGCCCAAGAAATAACTAATTATTTCCATTGTATTTATTATCTGAGTCTGAACAATCTTTTAATTTGAAAAATGTTTTATTTTAAAAATGACCGGATTCTCTCGCTTACATCTCGGTCACTAGAGCGCCAAAAATTGAGCCCACAAGTTCGCAAAAATTAGTAAAAAACAGACGTGTTTGCAAAGTTTCTTTTCGAAGGGGAAAAGGTCCAGTGAAGAGACAGAAGAGCCTACCACTTCCAAGAAAAAAAAGCTTTTAACAGACAATACGAGTTCTATTTGAACTATGGATTTATCGCGACAGGTGATTCTCACAGGCCAAGCCCGCTCTGCATAACATGCGGCGACCGGCTTTTAATAGTCACAAAACATGTTGTGTATTTAGGTAATAGAAAAAACTGTGGGATTGCCGGTTCTTGTTCTTTATATATTTTTGCATTTTTTTAATAACTTATTTTAGTGGCAGAGAAGATGTTAATAAAGAATGTTATGTTGTTGTAATGTTAGGAGAAAGCTGCTCATAAAGTTACATTGGATTCACGTTTGTTATTATATTACACCCCCCCCAAACTTCAAAACACTGACAATCTCACTGCTGCACGCTTGTGTGTTGATGGAAGTCGGGGGATGGGGATTTCCAGGTGCTGCGTGGTGTCTTTGCGCCTTTCAGTGGTGCTTTGCCTGCTTCGCCTGTGCCTCTGCGGAATATAGTCCCCCATCTAAATGCCGCGTCCCTTCGTGTTAATTTGAATTGTCATTTGTACTCGATCTGAATGCACAGGTCACAAATTACAAAAAAAATCAAGTGAGTTGACTCACTTTTGACAAATTCTACTAGTTGGCATCACTGGATTACAGCGACTATGCTAAACTAAGCTGAAGTCAGTGTTGCCAGATTTGGACAATGGCTGGGTCAGCTGGAAAACGGTTCTGCTCACTTATCCAACTCTAGGGACTGCGGGGATAGACTCAGTTTCGCCTGGGGGTGGTTTATTCCTTTAACAAGGAATCAGTAGTTAATACAGCATGTCTGGTGTGGCATATCAATCAG
>PYXC01001672.1:350000-352500 GCA_015244755.2 Tenualosa ilisha
AGATGTATCCACTTTTAGAAAACATTCACTGAAAATATTCACCTCTGTCCAAAGAATTGGAACCCACCTCAGTCAATTAGGATTCTAGAGCCAAACATTCGAACCAACAATGAGAGTGCATTGCTTTCCTTTCTTCACATGTAGAAACTGTTGCTAAGGTAGGATTGGACAAGCATCATTCTGCGGTCCGACACTGCAAAATGTCAGTTACAAGAAAAGGAATTTGGAGTCTGATTCTGGTCTTATCAAGATGGCTCCGCAGATGGCAGCCTTAGTACAACACTCTGAAATCACTGGTGCCCTCAGCCCTCCCTGCAAGGACCACACTCTCCTTAACCTCCTCCTCTCTGGCAGGCACTTCAAATGCCTGAACACAAAAACAACCACACACAAGGACAGCTTCTTTCTCACTGCCATCCTTCTTTCCCTATTCTGCCATCACTCTCCTGAACTGCTGATAAGTTGGGTCACCCCCACTTCAGCCATTCATCCACTGTTATGCATTACATACTTATCATTCCAGTATGCATCCTGCACACTATACTCGCTCCTATCTTGCACACTACATTATTACTCTACATTTTCCATCCCACTCCATAAGTGCTTTGTCTTGAATGTTATGTCTTATCTGTATATAATGTAGATATGTGACTATGGGCTCTATTTTGACGGTCATATGCGCATTGTCTAAAGTCTGTCGCGCAAGTTGCTTTGGGGGCGTGCCGACACAATTTGGTATTTTGACGGCGGGAAAAGCGAACATTGCGCCAGGAGCATGGTTCAAAAGGGTTGGTCTCAAAGTACTTTATTAGTCATGGGTGTGTTTTGGGCGTAACATACAATTAACCAATCAGGATTTATACTCTCATTCCCTTTAAAAGCCAGCGGCACATTTTCCATGGTGTGTTGCTATTACGATGGCGAATTTACCCGGAAGACAGGAGCGTTTTTCGATGGAGGAGACCGATCTGCTAGTGCGTGAGGTCAAAGCACGTGAACAGGTTATCTTCAGGGATGGAAAGAATCCCCCCAAACCTCCACGGGTCAAGGAAGTATGGGAGGAAATATCCTCAGTTGTGCCCTCCGCCTTTGGCAAAAAAAGAACATCTGAACAGTGCCAAAAGCAGTACAATGATGTTAGAAGACGGGGGAAACAAAAGCTTTCAACGCAAATTAATAAATATTGTGATATATGTGATGTACATTTATATTTCATATTTCCAGGGACTCCATAATCTTTTTCTCCATATGAAAAACTTTTGTATAAACCCTGCTGCGCGCTCCTGCTGATGAGAGAAGCATGGTGTTCGCGCATTGTGCACGCTTTCATATCCCAAAGCGCTGTGCGCCCCTAAAATAGCTTTTCAGCAATGCGCAACTGATGACAGACCAGGGTTTTGTTGGTCACTGGCAGATTTAATTTTTGCGTCCTTATAATAGCATCTGGCACGCTTTGCGCCAGACCACACCTCTTCTTTTCGCTGACACACCCATGACGGCGCAATGTCATCTGCTATCTAGACAACGTGATTTTTTGCCGGAAAAAATGAACGATGCGCTGGCACAGAATAGTAATGACACCATGCGCATGTCGCAAATGCACAGTGCGCCGCGGCATGATAGGGCCCAAAATGTAAATTACTGTCTCTATTGCACAGTATGTGTCTGTATATTACTATTTGTCTTTAGGTGTATATTACTACATGTCTACACATTGAATGTATAGAGAATTAACCAGGCAAATCCTGTGTATATGTAAGTGTACTTAGCCAATAAAACTGATTCTGATTCTAAAACATCAGTACACACACACAGATCTGTCTCTGATCATAGAATTGGTCCTGACATAAATCCAGTGAACTGAGATGCGATATATAATCTCACAAATCACAAGTCACTCACAAACCATATAAGTTACACACATGAGTCACACACGTGTCTCTGATGATGAATCTAGCTCTCCCTGATCATAAAATTGGTCCCGGCATGATTCCAGTGGACAGACGGGATCATACTGTACTGAGGTCCAGATCAGACCCAGAACAGACCCAGATCAGACCCAAAACAGACCCAGATCAGACCCAGAACAGCTCTGCAGCCCACAGTGGTACAGTTCAGTCCTTGTCCAGACTGCAGGTGTGTGTGCTCGCAGGTGTACTGTTCGAGGCGTCTGCGATAGGCTCAGGGGTCGTGATGGTTTGACCTCTTTATCTGGCAGTTTGTTTCTCATTTCCTGTCTCTGCTCTCTTTCACTGGTCTCCGATTTCACACCCAAATTATTCATGAGACACTGTCTGATCCCCTCCTGTGGTCTATTACAACAAACCTCTGTGTGTGTATGTGTGTGTGTGCGTGTGTGTGTGTGTGTGTGTGAAGTTTCCAGCATGCTTGTTCTAGTCAGTGTGTTTTGTAAGTGTGTGTAGATGACTGTCCCTGCTAGTTCTTGCTAGAATCTGCCTGCTAGCTTTTCCCCCTGTAACTTTCAGTGATCTTGCCCACC
>PYXC01001672.1:355000-390000 GCA_015244755.2 Tenualosa ilisha
GAGCGTCGCGCAACATCTGACAGCTGTCAACAGAGCACGAGCTCATGCCTCATCAATCTCTTCAAAACACAAGACGCCTCGCGACCTAAGCTGACCTGCTTTCCCCTGCGGGGCAAAACGCGAAACATGCGAGAGACGCGCGCCAAACGGAGCGAATATCAAAGCTGCGCGGCGGCTGCCTCTCTCTCCCTCTCTCTCTCACACACACACATACACACACACTCACTAGGATTAAGGGGGCATGCAATTTCATGAAAGGGATTTAAACTCTGCGCAGAGGATAGCCGGCACAAGCAGGCGAAAACAAAACGGTCTCTGACTGGAAGAGAAACACATTCTTTTCTTTTCAGTATGGCCAGTGGGCGCCACGCACTGTCTGCCCAGATCACGACTTATCACATGAAGTGACTCCCAGAAAAACCACAGCTGGTAAAAGCACCACAGCTGCTTCCAGTGTGGCGACAGTTCTGCGAAAATTATGTAATTTCATAACTATCTGTTCGGGTCTAGAGGTCCCAAATGCACAAATATGTTAAATATTAAAAACAATTTCCACACCAAGTGTCTTCATAATTACGAGTTATTATAAAATCACTGTGACCTAAACAATAAAAGTGAGAAGTCGTTGGTGTCAACTTTTCACCCAAATCGCAAGCCATTCGATCAACTGTTGCTCACCGCAAAACGCGGTTTCTCACTTCACAAACCAGATAGTGCAGAGTGTGAAATCATTTCTTACCTGCATTCTGTCAGTGTTTCAGATCCGAGGAGGGTCAGCTGGTTTCTGCCGGACACTGAGACCGCTGTCTAGCGTGCAGCCACTCTGTAAGCGGAATGCAAAGGAATGCCCGCGTTCATCCCTCAACGACGGGAAGACGGGGAGGGGGGGAGAAGAGGAGAGGCGGGAGGAGACTGTGCGCTCTCCTCCAGTCAAGCGGTTAGGCTCTCTATTGGTCGGCAGTCTATTCCACCTGCTGACTGACTCCAGGGAGCAGTAGGCTACGCATACAGACACGCAGCCTTGTTGCAAGTTGCCAATAATTTATTCGTTTAACACCAAAGCAAATATTCATCACTAATGAAAAACAAAAGACGTTTATATTTCCTGGTTTTGTTAGAACAGTAGGCTATACAGGCCTCAGAAACAAGAGATGGATTGTCTCGCGGAGCAAAATTGGATTTATTTGGTAAATATTCGGAAACCTTTTTATTGAGGTTACCAAATTAATATTGCTTCCACCTTTCCTTAGTGGAGCTGATTTCATCATCTCACAGGGAAGCTTTAGAGGGAAGACCAGCGCATTTGTAACCTGAATGTTATTAAAGAAAGGCCCGAGATATCCCACCGTAGACTCCTGCTCGATCAAATCAATTTGAGCGACCTTGATTCCCACGGCGGTGGCAGCTGGGGGATGGGATAGAGCGCGAAAGAGCGAGGGAGCGGCGCCGGCAGGAATAGCAATCAAGGCGGGTCAACGGCTCCCCTCTGCCGCTGCCGTCGGCGCATAATAAACAGACCCAATCAGCATCACAAATATCTCTGCCAATAGAAGCCCTCTGACAATAACCAAGAAATAATGCGAAAATAGGCGCCATGGATTTTGATGGAACGCATCATAAATCACAGAGACTAGTGGATGTCATTTAAGTGACAACATTTCATGGCCGCATTGTAATCTGTTGAAGCCATTTGCATTTGATCCGCATATGGCCGTTTCCATGCAAGAGGACATAGTGTCCTTAGGCCTCTATATTGCGAGAGCATTGATCAGATGTTATTGTATAAGGGATGGTTAATATCAGCATAAATGGCCATCACTGAACTGGCTGAGGTACCCTACCAGATTGGTATAGAGCCACCTCTTAGCATCCTTATTTGTTGTAACTCCATCAACTTGTGTGTGTGTGTGTGTGTGTGTGTGTGTGTGTGTGTGTGTGTGTGTGTGTTCACATTAACCTTTCAAGCCAAGACAATGGCCTGTTAATGGCGCATGCTGCATGCAGATTTTTCTGATGGAAACGTGTCCTGTGTAGTGGAGGCACTGTGGGGTAGCCTGTCTCTCATCATGCACTACTGGGCTCTCTTTACAGAAGGGGAACACATGGCTCTGACAAATGCTGTAAACCACTGCTATAATGGTACATCCACTCTGCTCTAACAGACAGGTGAGCCCCCCCCCCCTCTCTCTCTCACACACACACACACACACACACACACACACACACACACCATTACCATCTCTGCACTGATGTCTTCTTCTTCTTGACTTTAACCTGCTGATAAAGCTGGCAAATTCACTTACCACCTGGCAACAAGGCAGCTCCTCCTCCTCCGTGCAGAACTATTTGTGGATGGACGGGTTGCTGAGAGCAAGAACAACCCAAAGGCCTTTGCCTCTGATTAGCAGAGAGAGAGAGAGAGAGAGAGAGAGAGAATCAGTTCTTTAGTGAAGAGTGAAGAGAGATTGGTTCTTTACCTCTTACTGGTGAGATTTGCTCTTCTGATTGGAGAGGGAGCTTTGCTTCTTTGATTGCTTTTTACTTCTTGATAGAGAGAACTTGGTTCTTTAGCTCTCATAAAGACAGAAATTGATTCTTCACTTCTAATTAGGAGAGAAATAGGTTCTTAAGTCCTAATAAGAAGAGAAATAAGTTCTGGGGTTCTTGTTGGGAGAGAGATCGGGTCGGTTCATCTCCTCTGTCTGTCCGGCACTTTGATTGGCTGTTGCTGTGTTTCCCTTTCACAGCCTTTCCCTTCTCTCCCCTCTCTCCGTCTTTCCATTCTTCTTTGTCATCTGCCCCTCTATCTTTGTATCCCTTCATCTCTCCGTCTGTCAATCTCTCCCTTTTTCTACTCCTCTCACTACCTCTCTCTCTTCCCTCTCTTCTTTCTCTCTCTTTTTCCTTCTACTCTCTCTCATTTTCTATCCTCCCTCTATTCTCTCTTTCTATCCTCCCTCTGTTCGCTCTTTATCCCTCTCCTCTCTCTCTCTTTCTCTGGGGTAATGAGTGTGAAGAGAGGGAGGGGGTGGGGAGGGCATGGCTGCTGTCCTTCCTCCCGTCTCCCGCTGAATGCACACACACCTCCGTCCCCCCGCTGAATGCACACACACCACTAATTAACCATTTTCACTGCAACCCTGCAACCCTGCTGCCCCTGGGTGCCCATCCGCCACTCACACTCATCCAACCGGCCAGCCTGCTGGCACACACACACACACCATCACCATCTCTGCCTGCCAGCCGAGGAGAAAACACTTTTAATAAATATATTAATATTGAAATATCTCTGCGCGCCACTAAAAATAACCCTGGCTCTAACCCCAAGACTAATTCTCATGCACAAGTCTCTCAGCAGAGGGGACCAAACACAACTGCTGCTGCCACTGCTGCTCCAGCAAGATGAATCAATGCTGCCTCCTCCTCTTCTTCCTCTTTCTCTTCTTCTGCTCCTCCTCCTCTTCTTCCTCTTTCTCTTCTTCTGCTTCTCCTCCTCTTCTTCCTCTTTCTCTTCTTCTGCTCCTCCTCCTCTTCTTCCTCTTTCTCGTCTTCTACTCCTCCTCTGTCTTCTTCTTCCCTGTTTGTTGTGTCGTGAAGGGTATATTTGGCCTATATTTGGTTACCTGTGAGGTACAGTGCTACTATCCATGGTTAAATACACCATCTGTAAAGCTGTAAATGCAGTATGCTGTATTATAAAATGCAGTATACTATATTATGAAATGCAGTATGCTGTATTATAAAATGCAGTATACTATATTGGTGAGTGGAGGAGTAATTAATTGTGACTGTAAGTAGTAGTTGCAAGGAGTAGCATGAAAAGAGTCCAGGACTGTAGCCTACACCTGATGGCATTGAGTGCTGCACTGTGTGAATCTGTGAATGGATCTCTCTCCTCGTCACCCAGTCCAAACACCAGGCAGTTTGTAGTTACAATCATCTATCAACCCCCCTCCCTCTCTCTCTCTCAGTGTCTCAGTGTCTCAGTGTCTCAATAAGCATCTCTCTCTCTCTCTCTCTCTCTCTCTCTGTCTCTCTCTCTCTTTCTCAGTGTCTCAATAAGCATCTCTCTCTCTCTCTCTCTCTCTCTCTCTCTCTCTCTCTCTCTCTCTCTGCCTCAGTGTCTCAATAAGCATCTCTCTCTCTCTCTCTCTCTCTCTGCCTCAGTGTCTCAATAAGCATCTCTCTCTCTCTCTCTCAGAGCCTCAATAAGCATATCTCTCTCTCTCTGTGTTTCACTGGTCAATACTCATTTCACTGTTGAGAGCCCCGTCACTAGCGGTAGTTCAGGCACGCAAGCTGCACTTAAATCCAACCAATCAGCTGAGAGAGAAGTGAGAGACCATGTGGTCACACCTAACTGGCCTTGAGCCCTGACAGTGTCGTACATCTCTCTCTCTCTTTCTTACTCTCTCATACAGTACTTATTGTTCACTGAGGCCACTAAACCTGTGTTGTCATTTATTTCCAAACCAATAGATGTGATTATCCAAACTGTCTTTACCCCAACCCTAAATTAGGACGGCTACAGTGAATAAACCTCCATTCCATAGGTGAGTGTGGATGTTGATAGTGTATACTGTTGCTCCCTTATACGCTATACGCTTATACGCTAACTAATATACGCTAGTTATTGTTAGTGTAACGGTAGCTAGCTGGTTGATAGCTGTGCAGTAGATACATTAGTAAACCTCCCTCCCGACACTTTAAGAGGCATGCTAGTGAGTGAAACTAGCGCCCTAGGGTTTTAGCTCACTCGCTACCATGCTGAACTCCCAGTCCATGGTGCTGCTAGACACAGGTTCGAGTCCGGGCGTGTGCAGGACAAGGCAGGTTCCATCTGCATTGTGGACAGGCCTTACCAGCGATCCAATGCATGCTGTAGGTCTTTCACCAGAGAGAGGCCTACAGAGTGTATAAATCAATGCATAGGTCTCTAACCTTAGCGCGGCCTAAAGGCACTCAGCAAAGGAGGCCAGCCCACCCAAGAGCTCAAACACACCACCACACCCATTCATACACCACAGCTTTAGCCAATTATAGTGGTTTTCCACAACATCTAAAGCAAACAGGTGAGATGTAACGCTTCATCTATATGGTTCCAGAGCTTTTGTTGTTCTTGCGCTGCACAGACCAGATGGCAGGTCCTTTGAAAGACTGCGCTCCATGTCTCCACAGAGAACAATGTTGCTAATCTTGGAAGCGGTTAAAAATAGTTCAGTCTTTGTCTGAGAAGAAGTGGAGTCCACCGTTTGATAGCTGCTTTGTTCTCCGTCAGTCTCCCTCTCCTCTCCGTCGGTGGAGGAGGCAGTGGTGGAGGCGGCGTGAGAGTTGATGAGGGAAAATAAAAACACACACCTCATCCTCAGCACCTTTTTGTTTGGGAAAGGGGAGACATGCGGTGTGACGGACCCATCAAAGCTCATCAGAGTCTGGGCAGGTGGAGAAGGAGAGGGAGAGATGGAGGGGGAGAAAGTGAAAGAGAGAGAGAGGGAGAAAGATTGAGATGGTGAGAGAGAGAAAGGGAGGGAGAGAGAGAGAGAGAGGGTGGAAGAGGGAGAGGCAGGGGAGTGAAAGAGAGAGAAAGGGAGAATGAGGGAGATGGGGAGAGAGAGAAAGGGAGGGAGAGAGAGAGAGAGAGGGTGGAAGAGGGAGAGGCAGGGGGGTGAAAGAGAGGAGGGGAGTGAAAGAGAGAGAAAGGGAGAATGAGGGAGATGGGGAGAGAGGGAGCGGAGGGAGGAAGAGGCACAGATAGAGAGACCTGAGCTTTTTCCACGCAAGTGAAATAGATGAGCCATACAGCACACATCCCCAGTAACACGGCTAAAGCCGAGCCACTAATCTGTCATAAAAAACGCCTTCTCAGATCCCAGCTCTCACTGGGACACACTGACAAACAGACAGAGAGAAAGAGAGAGAGAGGGACAGAGAGCGAGAAAGAGAAAAAGCAGGCGGAGGAAAGAGAGAAAGATAGATAGACAGACAGAGAGAGAGAGAGCGTCTATTCTCTAGGGTTTAGCACACAAAGAGGGAGATGGGGAGAGAGAGAGAAAGGGAGACAGGGTAAGAAAGAGGAAAGAGAGAAGTGAGTGAGAGAGAGAAAGAAAGAAGAGAAGAGGGAGACAGACAAATGGCAGAGTGAAAGAGGGAGGGAGGCAGAGAAAAGAGAGAGAGAAAGAGATGTGCAGGGGATGGACATGAGAAAGAAAAATATAAACGGGTGGTGAGATAGAGTGTGTGTGAGTGTAGTGTGTGTGTGTGCGCGCGTGAAAGAATAAAGTCGGGACAGCTGGTGTTAGGGTTGCAGAGAAGCTGAGGAAAGAAAGAGGAGAGAAAAGAGGAGGAGAAGGGTAGTAGCCGTGGAGACAGTTGCTAAGCGGAGCTGGGAATGCCTAGAAACAGGAGGGCAAAGACATTAGAGAGTGTGTGTGTGTGTGTGTGTGTGTGTGTGTGTGGGAATGAATGAATAACAAGGAGTGAAAGACTCCATTTTCATTGATAACCTTTTGATATTCATGACCTTTCTCTCTCTCTCTCTCCTCCTCTCTCTCAAATGTTTATATGTGTGTGTATGTGTGTATGTGTGTGTGTGTGTGTGTGTGTGTGTGTGCGCGCGCGTGTGTAGGCATGCCCATACTGTAGCAGGCTGGTTGCTATTTTTATCCCATCTGCTTGAGAGCCAACAAGACCCTAAGAGAATCAAAACATCCAAAGGTTTAGCAGCTGTGTGGTGTGTGTGTGTGTGTGTGGTGTGTGTGTGTGTGTGTGTGTGAGTGCTTGATCGATTGAGAGATAAGGAAACACTCCTCTAGGAAGAGCATTTTCATTCACGATTCCTGCCCACCCCCAACACACACACACACTGTTGTATGTTAGGCTGCTTGTAGTGTGTGTGTACAGTGGTGTATGTCAGGCTGGTAGTAGTGTGTGTGTATGGGCAGTGATGTATGTTAGGCAGCTTGTAGTGTGTGTGTGTGGGCAGTGGTGTAAATTAGACTGGTAGTAGTGTGTGTGTGTGGGCAGTGATGTATGTTAGGCTGGTTGGAGTGTGTGTGTGTGGGCAGTGGTGTATATTAGACTGGTTGTTTTGTGTGTGCGCAGTTGTGTATGTTAGACAGGTTGTAGTGTGTGTGTGGGCAGTGGTGTAGGTTAGACTAGTTGTATTCTGTGTGTGTGTGTGTGTGTGTGTGCGCGTGTGCGCAGTGGTGTATGTTAGGCTAGTTGTAGTGTGTGTGTAGTGATGTATGTTAGTCTAGTTGTAGTGTGGGTGCAGTGATTTATGTTAGGCTGCTTGTAGTGTGTGTGTGCAGTTGTGTATGTTAGGCTGCTTGTAGTGTGTGTGTGTGTGTGTGCGTGTGCAGTTGTGTATGTTAGGCTTGACCTGGCAATGATGTCGAAGTGATGTGTGCTGTGAGCGTAGACTGGTGTGTGAGAATATATGTGTGTGAGGATGTGAGTTTAGGTGTTTACACGTTAGGCTGGTGTGTGTGTGGTGTGAGCCCAGATGTGTCTGCATTAGGCTGGTGTATGTGTGTAGATGTGTCTATGTTAGACTGGTGTGTGTGTGTGTAGACGTGTGTACATTAGGCTGGTGTATCTGTGTAGATGTGTCTATGTTAGACTGGTGAGTGTGTGTGTAGATGTGTGTACGTTAGGCTGGTGTATGTGTGTAGATGTGTCTATGTTAGACTGGTGTGTGTGTGTGTGTGTAGATGTGTGTATGTTAGGCTGGTGCATCTGTGTAGATGTGTGTACGTTAGGCTGGTGTGTGTGTGTGTGTGTGTGTGTGTGTGTGTGTGTGTGTGTGTGTGTGTGTGTGTGTAAATGTGTGTATGTTAGGCTGGTGTATGTGTGTAGGTGTGTCTATGTTAGACTGGTGTGTGTGTGTGTGTAGATGTGTGTATGTTAAGCTGGTGTATGTGTGTAGGTGTGTCTATGTTAGACTGGTGTGTGTGTGTGTGTGTAGATGTGTGTATGTTAGGCTGGTGTATGTGTGTAGGTGTGTCTATGTTAGCCTGGTGTGTGTGTGTGTGCAGATGTGTGTATGTTAGGCTGGTGTATGTGTGTAGGTGTGTCTATGTTAGACTGGTGTGTGTGTGTGCAGATGTGTGTATGTTAGCCTGGTGTGTGTGTGTGCAGATCTGTGTATGTTAGGCTGGTGTATGTGTGTGCAGATGTGTGTATGTTAGCCTGGTGTGTGTGTGTGCAGATGTGTGTATGTTAGGCTGGTGTGTGTGTGTAGGTGTGTCTATGTTAGCCTGGTGTGTGTGTGTGCAGATGTGTGTATGTTAGGCTGGTGTATGTGTGTAGGTGTGTCTATGTTAGCCTGGTGTGTGTGTGTGTGCAGATGTGTGTATGTTAGGCTGGTGTATGTGTGTAGGTGTGTCTATGTTAGCCTGGTGTGTGTGTGTGCAGATGTGTGTATGTTAGGCTGGTGTGTGTGTGTGTGCAGATGTGTGTATGTTAGGCTGGTGTGTGTGTGTAGGTGTGTCTATGTTAGCCTGGTGTGTGTGTGTGTGTGCAGATGTGTGTATGTTAGGCTGGTGTATGTGTGTAGGTGTGTCTATGTTAGCCTGGTGTGTGTGTGTGTGTGCAGATGTGTGTATGTTAGGCTGGTGTGTGTGTGTGTGTGCAGATGTGTGTATGTTAGGCTGGTGTGTGTGTGTGTAGATGTGTGTATGTTAGGCTGGTGTGTGGCACACGTGTTCTTGCCGTGCCCTTGACATGTGACGACACTCCTCACTCACATGAATTATTTGTGATGATGGACAGAGCGGGATGGGAGGAGAGAGAGAGATGAGGGGTTGCATAAGAGGGACAGGCTAGTGGTGCCATCCTGATGCCATCACACTCTCTCTCTCACACACACACACACACACACACACACACACACACACATAGTTTGGATCTGAGGTCAAGTAGAACATGAAGTCCACCAGATGTTTTTGTGAAATCAGTTATATTCCCACACAAGATCTGTTTTGACAAGCACTAGATAGAGTGTAAATATCAGTGACCAGCTTCATATATTTGGACATGAAGATACATTTCTAATTTCGGAATGTCAAATTAGATTGAATTTTATGAAATATGTACTGAAATACATGTGAAATAGCCTGCTATATGTGAAATAGCCTGCTCTATGTGGAATATGTACTGAAACACATCTGAAATAGCCTGCTCTATGTGGAATATGTACTGAAACACATCTGAAATAGCCTGCTCTATGTGGAATAGCCTGCTGCATGTGAAACAGACTGCTATATGTTTGCACTGGATTTGGATACTTTTGAATATTTAAATACAATATAGTATATAGTCCTGTTGTTCTTGAACAATATAGTATATAGCCCTGTGGTTCATATTTTTATATTTGAAATACATTTTTATATTTTATATATTTCTGGTATATGTAAAAGGTATTTGGCCATTGTATTTCTCACACATGCTGGTCACATTGTTATCTTTGCAGGTCTTTTTTTCCTTCATGCTACCCAAACACTTTGGATTTTATCCCGCATTATTCCTTTACATAGGCATTTGTGGACTGCAAAAAGGTCAAAAATGATTCTTGACAGCTGCATTTCTTGTCAAAGGCTGCCCCCTGCTGTCTGAATGACTGCACACAAGCCTTTACTGTTAAAACAAGTTACAATTCAGTAAAGCAGACAGACGCAGAAGTAAAGATGTCGACCTGCCATCTGTCTGCAGGCAGTGTTGTGCTTGCACAAATTCAAAGAAGTACACACGTTTCATTTTAATTTTGCTTTTTAAATGCTAATTTGTCAGGGTGGATTAAAAGATTAACAACAGGAAGGTATAAAATCAAAAGCAAAAGGGCCCAGTCCAGTCAGTCAGACAGGCACAAACACAAAACACAGGGTCCAGTCAGTCAGACAGACACAAACACACACAAAACACAGAGTCCAGTCAGTCAGACAGACACAAACACACACAAAACACAGAGTCCAGTCAGTCAGACAGGCACACACACAAAACACAGAGTCCAGTCAGTCGTCGAGTCTGTCAGACAGGCACACACACAAAACACAGGGTCCAGTCAGTCAGACAGGCACACACACAAAACACAGGGTCCAGTCTGTCAGACAGGCACACACACAAAACACAGAGTCCAGTCAGTCAGACAGGCACACACACAAAACACAGAGTCCAGTCAGTCAGACAGACACAAACACAACACCAAAACACATCTGACTAGAGTGTGTGTTTCTAATTTCTGACTAGTTTCTAATATCTGACAAGAGTGTGTGTTTTTAATCTCTGTGTGAAGGTAACACACTGTAAAAGCAGTTATTGTGCTGTCAGACTGAAGTGTCTGTTAGACCTGGAACAGCAGGTGCCCTCTGAAGGTGCTGTGATGGCTTACATTATCTACTATGCTATGACCAGCAGGCAGGTAAACATCCACCACATCTCCCACCTCCAGCAGCACACTCACTCCATTAAATGCATTAATGAAGCCAGCTTTTGAGGCATATACCATCACTAGGTTCTGCCTGTTCTTTCGGAGATATGCTCCCAAATTATGTGCTCCGTAAACATTGAAGATGAAGTCATAAACTCCCTTTACTGGTGCTGTGAAGAATCCTAAAAGAGAAACAAACAGTAGTCACACACACACACACCTCTCTCTCTCACACACACGTCGCGTGCACACACACACACACACACACACACACACACACACTCAAAAACACACACTGGTAGAAGTAGTTAGTGAAAATAACATTTACCTGTGTTGGAGTTGTATGCATTGCCAGTGTTGATAAAGACTTGTTTGTATATCAGGGTTGTTCCAGTGTTGAAGGGTCCGGTTTTTATGTTGGCACCTACAACTTCCAGTGAGGTTGAGAAAGCCACCTTTTTCTCTAGGGACAGAACAAGTAACATGGCGTGCTGCACAGCATCATGAATAACTGTAATGAATGAAAGGTTGGCAATATATAATATAGCTGTATATTAGAGATAGAGATAATAGAGATAATGTAGAGATAATGCTTTACACTCAATTCAAAATTTGTAACACAATTTTTGCTAAACTGTAAACACAAAACACTGCACAGCACACTTTTTCAGCAAAACTCACTACATCTACCATCTCCCATCTACCATCTCCCATCTACCATCTCCCATCTACCATCTTCCATCTCCCATCTACCATCTTCCATCTACCATCTCCCATCTACCATCTTCCATCTACCATCTCCAATCTACTATCTCCCATCTACCATCTCCCATCTACCATCTCCAATCTACTATCTACTATCTACCATCTACTATCTACCATCTACCATCTCCCATCTCCCATCTACCATCTCCCATCTACCATCTCCAATCTACTATCTCCCATCTCCCATCTCCAATCTACCATCTCCAATCTACTATCTCCTATCTACCATCTCCCATCTACCATCTCCCATCTACCATCTTCCATCTACCATCTCCCATCTACCATCTCCCATCTTCCATCTCCCATCTACCATCTCCCATCTACCATCTTCCATCTACCATCTTCCATCTCCCATCTACCATCTCCCATCTTCCATCTCCCATCTACCATCTCCCATCTTCCATCTCCCATCTACCATCTCCCATCTACCATCTCCAATCTACTATCTACTATCTCCCATCTACCATCTCCCATCTTCCATCTCCCATCTCCCATCTACCATCTCCCATCAACCATCTCCCATCTACCATCTCCAATCTACTATCTACTATCTACTATCTCCCATCTCCCATCTCCCATCTTCCATCTCCAATCTACTATCTACTATCTACTATCTCCCATCTCCCATCTCCCATCTACCATCTCCAATCTACTATCTCCCATCTACCATCTCCCATCTTCCATCTCCCATCTACCATCTCCCATGTACCATCTCCAATCTACTATCTCCCATCTCCCATCTCCCATCTACCATCTCCCATCTCCCATCTTCCATCTCCAATCTACTATCTACTATCTACCATCTACTATCTCCCATCTCCCATCTCCCATCTACTATCTCCCATCTACCATCTCCAATCTACTATCTCCCATCTACCATCTCCCATCTTCCATCTACCATCTCCCATCTTCCATCTCCCATCTACCATCTCCAATCTACTATCTACCATCTACTATCTACCATCTCCCATCTACCATCTCCAATCTACTATCTCCCATCTCCCATCTCCCATCTACCATCTCCCATCTACCATCTCCAATCTACTATCTCCCATCTACCATCTCCCATCTACCATCTCCAATCTACTATCTACCATCTACTATCTACCATCTCCAATCTACTATCTCCCATCTCCCATCTACCATCTCCCATCTACCATCTCCAATCTACTATCTCCCATCTACCATCTCCCATCTACCATCTCCAATCTACTATCTACTATCTACCATCTACTATCTACCATCTACCATCTCCCATCTCCCATCTACCATCTCCCATCTACCATCTCCAATCTACTATCTCCCATCTCCCATCTCCAATCTACCATCTCCAATCTACTATCTCCTATCTACCATCTCCCATCTACCATCTCCAATCTACTATCCCCTATCTACCATCTCCCATCTACCATCTCCCATCTCCAATCTACCATCTCCAATCTACTATCTCCTATCTACCATCTCCCATCTACCATCTCCCATCTCCAATCTACTATCTCCTATCTACCATCTCCCATCTCCCATCTACCATCTACTATCTCATTACATTACATTTACATTTATGCATTTAGCAGATGTTTTTATCCAAAGCGACTTACATTTTGTCAAGTATCAGTTACATCAGGGCCAGTCTCCCCTAGAGCAACTTAGGGTTAAGTGCCTTGCTTAAGGGCACAATGGTGGCAGCTGAGATCCGAACCCACAAACTATCTGCTATCTCTTATCTCCTATTTACTATCTTCTATCGTGCATCTGAGTTTCCTATTTTTACAATCAGTGTGCAGTTGGTGCTTTGTGTGATTGCTGTGGGTTGTGGGTAGAGTTATGTACAAGAGTCACACAACAAACAAGAGCGTGAAGAGGTACAGTTTTGTTCAGGCTTTTTTACGATCATCAACCTCATTTTCAAAACTCTAAAAATTTGCAGAACATCTGCCTGTTCTGGCCATAGAGTTGACACATTTTTTGCTCTTTTTACACTAGATTCAATGAATGCATTTCTATAATGTTTACATTTTCTTTACATACAGGATCCCCCAACACCAACATTATGTATCTTATGGCTTATGTGCAAACGCTTAAACACAGTGTGCCAGAAATGGAAAGCTAATGTCCAAAACCTTAAATACAAAGTGAACCTCAAATACAAAGTGAACCTCAAATACAAAGTGTACCTCAAATACAAAGTGAACCTCAAATACAAAGTGAACCTCAAATACAAAGTGAACCTCAAATACAAAGTGTACCTCAAATACAAAGTGTACCTCAAATACAAAGTGTACCTCAAATACAAAGTACAAAACCCTTAGTTACACAGTTACACAGATAATAATTCTTGAATGAACACTGATAATTGGGCGAAAAAACTTTTTATTAAAGTAAAAATAGACAAGCCATCTCCAATTTCAGTTGCAATTGGACAGGTTGACAGGTGTTGACAGACTGATGTTTTGTTGTATTTAGAGGTTTTGAAAAAAGTGATTACAGATTGGGTAAAAGCCTGTTAGCAGCTGGGAATAACTGCACGCCTGTGCATCTGCAACAATTCTTGAAGAATTCCTATGGAACATTCATTATGTAATGACTGATTCATTTTAGAAATTGCACACATCACTGTGAACACTCACACAAATATAATTGGTGGTTACTGTTAGTAAATGGAGCTAGAGTTTTGAAGTCAATGCAGTCCATGAAGTCGTGGATTTGAAATATATGAAAATAAATGCTGTTTTAGAAATGCCATCACTTGTTATCATTTGAAAGTCAGTACACTCTGACTGACTACATTTTCACTGTGTAAAGACAACTCATGCTAGTTTGGTACAATTATTTGATTCTGAGACAGATTGTCTGTGTTTTGTTAACAAAATGTGCTTTTGTTAACCTATCCAATTGCAACTGAAATTGGAGGTGGTTTCTCTATTTTCCTTTTCTGTTTTTTTTCCCAATTACCTGTTCAGTGTTCATTCAAGAATTATCATCTATGTCACCATTGTGCTGCTGTTGCCCAGCTAAGGCTTTTGTACTGTATTTAAGGTTTTGGACATTAGATTTCCATTTCTGGCACACTGTGTTTTAGCGTTAGCAAATAAGCCATGTAAGATACATCATTTTTGTGAGAAATGTCTCACAATGTATGTTGAGGAATGCGTCAACCGCATTTAGAGTTTTGAAAATGAGGCTGATGATCGGACAGAAGCTTCTTAGCGATTGAAAAACGGCAATGTTCATTTAGGGCAGGGGTCTCCAACTTTTTTTCCTCCAAGAGCTACTTTGATGAAATCAATACAGCCAAGAGCTACTCTATTATACCGATAATCCCAGTAATCAGTATTATTGTTAGTCCAAGAGATAGATGTTTCATCCTTTACCATCTTACTCACTTACAGCACACTGCACTCATCCAAAGTCATCCAAATTTGTGGAGAAAAAATATTTTCTGACTGTTACTGGCCCCTTTATTTTCCAGTTACATCCAAATCTGATCTGGGCGTACTCCCGGGCGGGGACCAGATGAATGTGGAGTTCACGGGTATGGGCAGGTGGATGCTTACACCAGCATGAGGCTCGGGCTGTGGGCTTGCGGTGCAGGTGTCAGAGCTGGCTGAAGAGGGCGCGCAGAAGAAGAAGAAGAAGAAGCAGAAGCCGGAGCAGGAGCTGGGACTGGGTCTGTGGTCTGACCACCACAGGGGTCTGGACAGACTTTTGGAACCTTTTAACTCCTCCACTGTTTCACAAGGAAGACTGTCTGTAGCAGGACCATCCACCAGCCACCTCAGCTTTACCTTGTCAAAAGTGGCACAGAGGGCTTGTTGCCAAGGAGGTTGCTGAGCAAGTACTTGATGTTGCCCGCTGTAGGCCGTTCATACCCTCGCTCCTTCAAGCAAAACAGGCAGCCGGGGGATCCCCCCTGCACATCAGTCTTTTCCAAGGGCTGATAAGGAGCCTGGGCCCTTTTACAGTTTTTTTCTGGTCGCTTAGGCTCAATTTTTGTAACTACTGACTGTTTTTTACTTTATCATCTTTAGGTTTGGTTGCAAGATTTCATAGTTGATCTTTCAGACCCTGCCTTAACTTCTTCACTTCATGGTCCTCACTGATCATTTCCTCACCTTTTCTGTTCCTCTGATTCTTACTATACACCTATTTCACTCTCTGTCCAATATTGTCACTCTGTAATCCAGACCAAATGCTTACCTGTCTTTTTTGCAGCACTAAACATTGAATGTTGAGTGAAGTGATTATCAAAAAGTGCTTTGAAATGTGTCAATGTAGAAAGGTATTTGTCAGAACAGTGTGAGCAGAAAACACCAATATGTATGGTTTTTCTAGAAGTGTGCTGTAAAACTGCAAACTAAATCAGTCTAAAGCAGTAAGTTGTGTTTACAGTTTTGTAAAAGTTGTGTTACAAAATTTCAAACTTAATGGAAAGCATTGGTCCTGCTTTTAGTGCGGCAAACTTTGTGAATAGATTGGCTAGGTGTATATCCTTCTAGAAGCCAACATTGCTCAGGAGCAGCACTGAATTTATATGTCTACCGTGGGTCTCAAAAAATATTTTTGTCACTGTCCAAGCAACTGTTGCTTGTTGGTAAGTGCTTTAGTTTCCACCCATTCTGTTTGCTTGGTAATAAAACCAGACCCTCGTTCTACACTTTCATTTTGTACAGAGCGTCTGTACATTCGGTAGTGAGATTAGATTGCTTGCTTGAGGAGTTTAGGTTTAAAAAGACTGGATCAGCCCCTGATAGCTTGTCTTGACTGACAGAATTATAGCTATGCATTTACAATGCCTCCCTCTGTTCGCTGATTGGACAGATTAAAATGCCTTCTGAGACAATGAGATCAATGGGATCAAATCCAGACTAGCACTGTAGGGAGATGATACTCAAGCGGAAGTGCTTGGAAGGCAAGGCATGGCATGGCTACCATTTTCTGGTAAGCTCGGCAAAAATGTCGCCGCTTCCGAGCAACTGCGGCTGCTAAGATCAATGCTTGAGTCAGTAGACATGTATTGAAAAGTGAACATAGTTGATCCTACGACTGTTTTCGGACATTGATAAGTTCCAAAGTCTTCTAATATGTTGATATATGGAACCAATGCAGTGTGTAATAATAAAGCTTAGAATTGGAGCTCATAAATAAATACTGTACGTTATGAAAGAAAATCACATCACAGATGGCGCTGTAAGACACGTTGCAGGTCTTTGTATGTTTTTATGACAATGGCTCACTTACCTCATCTCAGCTCAAAGTGGAGTGTCGGTGATGGAAGCTGAAGAGAAAACCGATTTCCATAGAAATACATCGTCCTGATCAGAAAACTCGAATTAATGGTTTATCGCCCAGCTCTGCCTCCACCCAACTGTGGACCTAACTTACAACAATCAGTACTCTGTGCAAGTCTGCCTATGCTCTGTCTTGTTGTCTGTTGCACTTTATGAATATCTATACTGTGTGCACTAAATGTAGCCTTAGTGTGCATTGAATGTAGCCTTAGTGTGCACTAAATGTAGCCTTAGTGTGCACTAAATGTAGCCTTAGTGTGCATTGAATGTAGCCTTAGTGTGCACTAAATGTAGCCTTAGTGTGCATTGAATGTAGCCTGTCTCAAATGACTTTTTATATATCCTCAATGTAGCACCACTTGAATCCATGATGAAATGTTGTTTTGTCTCACTACATACAGTGTATGTGGTTCAAAACATGTCAATAAAACCCACTTGACTTGAAAAATGGAGGTCAATGCAAGTCAATGGAAAACACAGCAGACACACACACATGCATACACACACAAACATACACTCATGCTGACACACTCACATAGGTCAAAACCACCCCTCCAACATACTCAGACAACCATACGCAAAACAAACACAAAAAATGTATATCTATATATATATATATTAGTGCTGTCAATGTTAATGCATGTGATTCATGTAAAACTGCTGTCTTGCGATAAATGGAGTGTTTGGTCTCTTTTCTCTTCTAAGGTAACATAACTTATACAAGTCATGTCGTCAGTCACCCCTGGGCACAGAGGAAACCGAGGGGCACCATTTTGCTTAAGCCTGCATGTGTGCATTTTCTTAACTGATTGACAGCACGAATGTATATATATATATGAAAATTTTGATAACACTTTACAATAAGGGCACATGAATAAGCATTCATTAATCCTTTAATTACTGCATTAGTAATGATAAATTTATAGTAATTATACACAAGCCATTAATTAGCCTGGAAATTGTGACCCAGGTATTTTGTTTTCTTACAGACAGCCAAAACTTATCATGTACAAGTTAAACAGAGCTGGTGACAGTAGCCCCAACCCCCCAGACTATCAGCAAACTGCTATCTGCGTTGCACTAACTTGCCTCGTTACGTGTCTCATAACGAAAGGGGCCTAGTAGGGGGAAGGGGGTGACATTAGAGAGCTACGTAATCCCCCCCAACACACACCATTATTTGCACTAAAGGAAGCAGACGCTGCTACCCCATTTAACCTGCATTCTCTGTTTCGGTCAACAGACCTTCACTCAGCAAGCAAGTTATTTATTACGTTTTGGTCAACAGACCTTCACCTGTTGCCCGAAACACTAATAAATAACTTGCTGGCATAATAGACAGTGTGTGGGTGTTCAGATGTTTTGAAATCTTGATTCAAAGACAGACTTTATTTTTCAGCTTTGCACATTTCCTCTCTACCTTTTCCCTTATTTTTTTTGTGAAAATTTAGATAACACTTTACAATAAGGGCACATAAATAAGCATTCATTAATGCTTTCATTTAAGTGAACACGCGTACACACACACTCACACGAAATTAATCACTGGACACTTCACAAATCTGGTTGAATTATATAGAACAAATCTATGCGTGCATGATGACCCTGATCAAACAAAACATCTTTAATGAAAAAATAACACGCAGTCTTACCGTCACCGTTGTTGTCCATGTGCACAGCATGGTCCACTAGTTTTCCTTTCACTCGAAGTTCCCGCTGTTGACTTCTTCCTCTTTCTCCCGACAGTACCTGGATTTATCTGGGCATCTCCGCTGGGAACACTGTTACAGGCCGTGTATTCATTCTTGAAAATCAATGGTAATGCAAGCTGAACTTGCTGAATGAGTGAAGGATGGGCGTGTTTGCAGGGTGTCGCTGGTTGTGACTCATCAAGGTACAGTGGTGATGCGAGGTGATTAACAAGTTGACAACTAGCCAATATAATGGAGGAGGCGGATGGTGAATACAATTATGATTGGCTTGTTTCACCCTTGTCACCCGCCTACCTATAATACAATTACAATGTAATCTGGCGGGAGGTAGACACTTTCGTGACAGGTGTGAAAAGACCAAAGGATAAGATGGTAGGAAATAATCAAGTCATATTGTAATATTGTAGCCAAATAATGCCTGGTTTAGCCGCTGAGCTAAGAGAGTATATTGAAGGAAGAACTAAATCTAAAAGAAGACACAGAAAATGAATCAAATGGATGCAGAGGAAAGGGCTTCTAAGAAGTGAGATGAGATGCCAAAAATGCAAACACAAGATGAAATTCAAGGAATCAGTTTGTGTGGACAACTATACATGGTAAGTTTATTTCTATTTACTGCACGAAATGACAACATACATGAGTATTTTGGTCCAGAATTCTAGCGAAAATGAAATCTATTTCATTGTGAGCTGATAAGAGTGCCCAGTATATCTTAATTCATGTTAACATTAATTTCTACACTACTATACATTACACTACTTAATACTAATCTACAAGATCACAACATGTGAAAACGCTGTGAGCTTATAGATCTGCCATTTTCAGGAAAAAATACTGAAAAAAGTTCTAAACTTCTGAAACATAACACACATTTCATAACACACATTTCATAACACACATTTCATGGGAGCTCCAAGCATAACATATTTTCAGATGGGGTCCATGGCCACATACACATTAATTTGGGGGTCCTTGACATGCAAATGTTTGAGAATCACTGCTCTGGCCACTACCCTGGCCTGTGCCATTCTTATCTTTGTGTCTTTGGATCTTGTTTATATCTTCAGGGTTTGCAAACACCATAATCACAGAGGGAGGAAACTGAAGAGGTCAATTAGACACAAGTTTATATTCATGAAGTCAAAGGTCTCCCTCTTCAACTGGATGCACTTTGTGTTCAGGTACGCTATGGCATAGGTATATGATTGTAGTCGGTCTGTCTATGATGAAAATGTTTATTTCAATAGAAATACTGTATAACTATGCTGTCATGAGCAATAACTGGAGACTATGTACTAAAGCTTGTGACTATTATGTTATGGAGCATCTCTACACTCTATGTACTAAAGCTTGTGATTATTATGTTATGGAGCATCTCTACACTCTATGTACTAAAGCTTGTGATTATTATGTCATGGAGCATCTCTACACTCTATGTACTAAAGCTTGTGATTATTATGTTATGGAGCATCTCTACACTCTATGTACTAAAGCTTGTGATTATTATGTTATGGAGCATCTCATGATACTAAAGCTTGTGATTATTATGTTATGGAGCATCTCATGATACTAAAGCTTGTGATTATTATGTTATGGAGCATATCTCATGATGATAACAGCTGATTGGAGTTATTTCACTTTTGTGATTTATTTTGCTAAAAGGTTTAATTTACAGCTTGAATTCTTAACAGTTTAATTATGGAAATATGTTTAATTGCTGTTACTTATGGGATGTTGTGTTGGTCAGTATTAGGCCTGGTGGAGCAACATGAGTGTGAAGCTTCTTGAAGCTCAATGGCAATTGGCTCTGTTAATATATAGGCTCTGGCAATTAATATTAGAAATAGGATTTTACAAATATCATACAGTATTATTAGTCCCAAATGTATTAACAGAGCTCTGTAGAAAATACCACAAAACATATTTTCCATCATGATTGCTGTTTTTATCTACACAGAAGTGGACAATTTTCATGTCTTAGAGTGCAGAAGATGCAAAGTTTGTGTATCAAACCAAAAAGATCAAAAGAACTGTGGTAATACTAATTATAAATTATTATATAAATAATAATTATTTGCCTTGTTCTATCAGATTTGCACAAGGCCTGCATCTACGTGAAGTGGACATAATCAGTGATGACATTCCTGGGAGCTCAGCAACCCTGTCCAAGATGGCTCACAAGCTGCAAGATGTGTGCACTACTGCGCTGGACAGATATCAGCAAGCAAGAGGCCAGTACACTGGGGGGCGGCAGCAGTTTGTCACCATTGATGAGAGCCACTTCAGACACAAAAGAAAGGCAAGCAACAAGCACTATTATCAAGATAGTAATGCAAATTACCATTGAGTGACAGATTAATCATTGTTGAAAGAGGAATAATTTCTAATATTTTATGTTTTCAACAGTACGGACGGGGATGAATGGCTGGTGGGTGGAAGAGGAAGAAGTGGGTGTTTGGGATGTTAGGTGTGAACCGGAGAGGGAGAAGACATGCAAAGCCTGTTTTTCGCTTAGTCAAGAGGAGAAGGAGAGATCTTAGAGATCAAAAACATCTTTTTTCCACCTACGAAATATTGCTAAGGTTAGAAAGTTCCTATCCTTTGAGGATGCTGAAAAATTAATACACGCATTTATTACTTCCAGGCTCGATTATTGCAATGCTCTGTTCTTTGGGTGTAGTGATACCTGCATCAAAAACCTACAACTAATACAAAATGCTACGGCCCGAACACTCACCAGGACTAAAAAATATGAACATATCTATCCTTGCTTCCCTACATTGATCTCCCTATTAAAAGTCGAATTGATTTTAAAATACTCCTCCTAACCTACAAAGCCCTCAAGGGCGATGCACCAACATATATTAAAGACTTACTTGTCCCTTACCACCCTCCTAGAACCCTAAGATCCCAAAATGCTGGTCTCCTTGTAATCCCAAGAATATCAAAATCTACAATAGGAGGAAGAGCCTTTTGTTACTGTGCACCCCTGCTGTGGAATAATCTCCCCCCCCACATTCGACAAGCGGACACTCTCAATACCTTTAAGTCTAGCCTTAAAACCTTCCTCTTTACTGTTTTCCATAGTTAGGGATGGTGCATGGCAAATCATCACTTCTCATGGGTCTTTTGGGAGGGACTGCCTCTGCTGTTGCCCCCAGTTGCGAGGCATGGCGGCCACTGACCATCCCTGCAGTGGTGCTGGGTTACCATGCATCATACCTTAGGTATGCTGCTATAGCCTAGTGCCGCCACACAACCTTCATGTGTCATGCTGTACAACTCTCTCTTTCTCAATATTTATATATATATATTTATACACATATATGTATGCCCAAATTACACATTTGCTTTCTGATGTGTGAGCCTGGCCTAATTCACTATTTTCCTCTGTCCACAATTATCTTTGCTGAGTGTCATCCCTGCCTCATTCCGGCGGACTCCTCTCACCCTCCCCTCCTGAGTGGACTACAACCAACACTACGGGAGGCCCATGTCAGGACCGACTCCCCATCACAAAGGACCTTCCTGACGCCGATGCTGGGCCCGACTCCCCTTCCTGAGGCTTTGTGGGATCTGCAATAATAAGTGATGAGTGGCGGTCTTATCGCAATGCTTTACTTCAGCTAGGTTACACCCATTTCACTGTCAATCACAGTGTGTCATGTGTCGATGCCCAAACAGGTGCACATACTCAGCACATAGAGAGGGCCTGGAGAACGGTTAAGGAAAATGTGTGGAGACTCGTACAGAGGAGTTACTGGTAGACCATCCCAGAGTTACTGAATGGCATGAGTGGCTTGCCCGTAAGCATCACAGAGCCGTTAGGACGGATAATCCATGACATTGCTGCGGTGTATGGACATTAAATATCCCTCTGAAATCCTGTTCACCCAGTGTTTAGCACAAAAAGTGCCCAAACCTCATGGATTTGTATACTGTTGTATACTGTTGTACAATCTACATTCTTTGGTAGGTAAAATACAGTACAAAGAAAAGCCTATGGGTGGAACAAGGTCGTGGTACAAAAATTTGATATTTTAAATATCACATCAAATTTCTGCACCTTGAACTTGATCCACCCATTTGCTGTTCTACAGTTTTACTGGTATTAGTAGATGGTTAACAAACTATTGACAACTGATCTGTAAAGTGTGAGTTAAGCGTTAGCTATAATCTTATGTATGTTATTAGGACGTTAGTCTAAAGAACTATCCCTCATTTACTAACAGTTATCTATAAGGCACAGTTATAAATCCTTAACAAACTGTTAACTTATTTAAACTGTCATTTGTAACTCATTAAGTAACAATTTATTAATGATCTATTAACTAGTTATAATGGATAGTTATTATAAAGTGTTACCAGAGCGGTTTTATTTGTCAGAAGGATCAGTCCAGAGAGACATATTACATTACATTAGTGTACAGTAGGCACAGTGCTCACATGGATTTGCAGTACATGATGTGGTGAGTTTTGAAATGTTTCATCTGAAGTGTGCAAATCATTCTATGTCCCACAGAAGACTAAATTCAGTATTAACAGACATCTTACATCATGAACAGAAATGACTCATAACAGCCAGCAGGCAGGTGTAGACAATCTAGTATCTGTGTGTGTGTGTGTGTGTGTGTGTGTGTGTGTGAGGATTGTGAGTTTGTGTGAGGACTGTGTGTTTGTGTATGCACATGTGCATGTGTATGTATGAGGGATGTGCGTTTTGTATTTTGTAAGTGTCAGATGGGTTTTTAAGTTTGACTGTTTAAATGTGTGTGTGTGTGTGTGTGCGTGCGTGTATGTATGTGTGTGTTAGAGAGAGTACAGGAGATACTGAAAGAACTACATCTGAGCTCTATGTGTTTTCCTTCGAGGTACACTTGTGCTTGCAGTTGCAGTGATAAATCAGCTGATGGACTGCAGTGTCTGTTCGGCCTGGAACAGCAGGTGCCCTCTGAAGGTGCTGTGATGGTTCACATTATCGACTATCCTAAAATTGGCAGGCAGGTAAACATCCACCACATCTCCCACCTCCAGCAGCACACTCACTCCATTGGATACATTTATGACACCACTTTGTGCAGCATATACAGATACCAGTTGTTGCCCATTCCTTCGGAGACTTGCTGCCATTTTAGAGGAGCTTCCATCCAAATAAGTGTAAAAACTGAAGTCGTAAACTCCCTTCACTGGCGCTGTGAAAAAACCTTGAGAGACCACACACACACACACACACACACACACACACACACACACACACAAATGATAGCTAGATAGAGATTAACAGTTACACATGTTGATTTGTGGAGTATTCAAATGGTATTCACCTGTTCTGGAGCTGTATGCATTGCCAGTGTTGGTAAAGACTTGTTTGTAGATCAGAGTTGTTCCAGTATTGAAGGGTCCTGTAATTATGTTGGTTGGTGCTGTTGTTTCCAGTGAGACTGAGAAAGCCACTCTTCTCTCTTAGAGTCAAAAACAGTTCTGTAAGTCATTTACACAATGTGAGTGTGACACATTAAATCATGTATTTTGTCCAGATGGATTACAAGACCTCTTACAAGCATTGACGAGAACCCAACAACTTTTTATCTAGTCTCTGTTTGGACAGTTTGTATATGCTGTTTATATTGAGACTAATGATAAGTCTGTTAGTGAACTAGTGTCTGTTAACCAAAAGGTTTAGGAGGAATTGGCATGTATGCCTATAGAAGACATGCAAAGACATATTCGCCTACCTGCATTCTCTCTCAGAATATTTTTCAACTGGTCCTCACTGGCTCTCAGTCTGGTCTCCAGAGTCTCTGCTTTATTCTCACTGGCTCTCAGTCTGGTCTCCAGAGTCTCTGCTTTATTCTCACTGGCTCTCAGTCTGGTCTCCATGGTCTCCAGTTGTGTCTTTGTGTATCTGAGCTCCACTTTCTGCTCTGCAATCACAGCACTCATCTCTCTCAGCACAGTGTGGACGTCCGGCTGATAGGTTGGCTGAGTGGAGGAGTTGGCTACTGCTGCCTCCCTTATGGGCTCTCCTCTAAGCTGTGTCAAACAGCAGCACAGCAGCACCAGTAGAGCTCCACAGGACTTCATGATGAAACTGGAGGATTTGTCTCTGGTCTTGGGTATTGCTGATCTTCCCTTCTTGCCTCCTGTTATTCAGAGTCTAGCTCCACAAGTCCACATGCTGGCATTGGCACAGGGAGATGAAGTGTAAATACACACACTTACATGAAGCTATTAGCTTCTCCTGATATGCCGTTTCAAGGCAGCTTTGATGATAGCTTGTTTAATGTTTAACAACTCTATCTTGACGCAAAGGTTGGATATTAACCTGAACATGGGACCAGAGTAGAGAATATGATTCAGCTAAAGCAAAACATTAGTTTGACCTGATGCACAGGGATTTTATGGACTTCTTAGTGAAAATCAAAGCGCAGCGGTGTTCCATGACCTCTGCACCACTGCAGGGAGTGTGCTAGAGAAGACAACTCTTTGTCTTTAAGAGTGTGTGTGTACAATTTGTGCATCTGTGTGGTTTGAATGAGGGTGTGTGCATCTGCTCAGCCTCTGTCTTCATGCCAGTGACTGAACCACACCTGAGGGAATATCCACAAACAACCTCATTCCCACTTGTCTTGTTTTGCTAAATTGCGTATTCATGTTTTTCCTTGTTGTGAATTTTCTTAATACACAACAACCTCATAGCAACAGAGGCTATGTCTATGTTGTAGAGCTCAGAAGTTATTTTGGAACGTAATGTTGTTCATGGGCAGACACCTCAGGCAACAGCACTTTTGAAGTTTGATTTAGCAAGTGTGCTTATCCATGTGTGTTTGTGTGTGTTGGCATGTAGTTGTAAGATCTGCAAAATTGATTTTTTGTGCAAACAACACCAGACTTGGCCCTGCACTCACTCGTGCCATTAGCAAAACACGTACCAAATTTGAAGTCCTTCAGACGAATGGTTCCAGAGTGATGTGTGGAGCTGACAGACACACACACAGACATTTCTTGCATTTATCGATAGATGCACCAGTTTTCTGGTTCTTTTTCTTACTCAAGGCCCTTGAACAGCAGGACTATGGTGGAAAGTACTCTAGACTATCGCATTTACACAAATGGAATATGCCTCCTTTCACTGACGGAACATGCCATTTTCCTGTGTGTGTGTGTGTGTGTGTGTGTGTGTGTAATCCCTTTTTTCCATCTGTGTTGTGTGTTTTCTCTCATTGAATGGCAAGAGACATGGGATTCATCTGTTTATTGATTTTGAATTGATAACGTAATAATGTGTTTATACAGCCTTATAGAAGCTTATAGAAGTTTTTACCAAAACAGCTGAACAACGTATATAGTTAGGTTATAAACTATTTGTGTATTGTGCTGACATTACATGCAAATGTTTTTTTACAGGTATTTTTATCAGTACAGAAAATCAGAAAAATAAACACTGGGAATAAAAAGATTCCCTGCATGCTCTCTTTAGTCTTATGTAGCTCATTTGAATGGTATATTATCAAACCCATCGGTAAAGTATTCAGAATATGGAATGTTTTTGTGTATTAGTGCTACTCAAGTGGTCATTTCCCTCAGAATCTTAGAAACACATTTTATCTATGCCTAATCTGAAAGAGAACAGATTAAAGCACAAAATAATCTAAAATAATCTAAAATGATTTGGATTAAAAAAAGTTCTTGCCTTTTACCTGTAGCATCTCCCCTTAAAATGTGTATAAAGAAAGTGATTTGGTTCATGGGTATAGTTGTGAACTGGCTCTAATCATACTCAAATCACAATAAATATACATACAAGAAAGCTTTATATGCTATTGGCAATTGTACCTCAACACCAATATCTTTGCCATCTGGTGTTCCCCAGGGGTTGATCTTGGGGCCAGTATTAGACTTGAAAGAACAGACAACCTCTTAGGGTACAGTGATGATTTACATGACCTACTATCCTATAACCAGAAACTTAGCACTAAACACGAAATAATACATCTAATATCTGACCAGAGTGTGTGTTTCTAATATCTGACCAGAGTGTGTGTTTCTAATATCTGACCAGAGTGTGTGTTTCTATTATCTGACTAGTGTCTGGTTTTTTAACCTGTGTGAAAGGTAATACACTGTGAAAACAGAGTGAACATTGTGTTGTCACACTGCAGTGTCCATTAGACCTGGGACCTCAGGTGCTGTGAAAGCAGGCTGATCGTTATGCTGTCAGACTGAAGTGTCTGTTAGACCTGGAACAGCAGGTGCCCTCTGAAGGTGCTGTGATGGCTTACATTATCTACTATGCTATAACCAGCAGGCAGGTAAACATCCACCACATCTCCCACCTCCAGCAGCACACTCACTCCATTAAATGCATTAATGAAGCCAGCTTTTGAGGCATATACCATCACTAGGTTCTGCCTGTTCTTTCGGAGAAATGCTCCCAACGTACGGTCTCCGTAAACATTGAAGCTGAAGTCATAAACTCCCTTTACTGGTGCTGTGAAGAATCCTGAGAGAGAGAGAGAGCAAACAGACATACACTCTGTTAAAAAGGTAAATTCTAGTGGGACTGTGCAGTTCTGAATATGCCCATATAAGGCAGTAGAGGAGGTCATGTGACCCCACTCACTCTCTCATGTAAAGGAATAATCGAGAATGCAAAAATTTAAGAATTAATTGGCTATCCAGACATCCCTCTATTTCTCATTCTAATCGGATAACTCTGAACGATCACACTATTCCCAAACCCCTCTTCCCGACACACTCAATCATGCACACAAACACATACGTGCATGCATGTCACACACAAACACACACACAGAGACACACACACATTCACCTGTGTTGGAGTTGTATGCATTGCGAGTGTTTATAAAGATGTGTTTGTAGACCAGAGTTGTTCCAGTGTTGAAGGGTCCTGTCCATTTGTTGCCACCTCCCATTTCCAGTGAGGCTGAGAAAACCACTCTTCCCTCTAGGGACAAAAAACAAACAAACAAACAAACAAACAAATAAATAAATAAATAAAAATAAAACAGAAAAGCAACACAGTACGCTACACATGCTGGATTATTCTGCACTCTTGGACTTGAATGCATCAAAAGTGTATTGAGTAACACTCTACACCCTGGCTCTAAGATACTGAGAGAAGTGTATATCTTGGCTTTCAGAAACACTCTACAGTCTAGCCCTAAGATACTGATAGAAGTGTATATCTCGGCTTTCAGAAACACTCTACAGTCTAGCTCTAAGATACTGAGAGAAGTATATATCTTGGCTTTCAGAAACACTCCTTTTAGAAGGAGCTGCAGCTGGACGCACAGGGCATTACTTAGTTTGCCAGGGTAAGTCTGCTTGCTATGATGATGTTTATCTGGATCGGTTACATTTTACACACATTGATAAGATCCCAAGGCCTCATGTTTTGTATAGTCTGTGTATGTCGCTGAAAATGGCAATGTGTAGCCTGTGAATTGCTGTTTATATTGATTAGTCTTCTGTTAAAGACTTCATATCTGTTAGCTGTGAAGCTCTAGATCAGTTGGCATGTACATGAGACATAAAAATCACATCTTACCTGCATTCTCTCTCTGAATAGCTTTCAACTGGTCCTCACTGTCTCTCAGTCTGGTCTCCAGAGTCTCTGCTTTAGTCTCACTGTCTCTCAGTCTGGTCTCCAGAGTCTCTGCTTTATTCTCACTGGCTCTCAGTCTGGTCTCCAGAGTCTCTGCTTTATTCTCACTGGCTCTCAGTCTGGTCTCCAGAGTCTCTGCTTTATTCTCACTGGCTCTCAGTCTGGTCTCCAGAGTCTCTGCTTTATTCTCACTGGCTCTCAGTCTGGTCTCCAGAGTCTCTGCTTTATTCTCACTGTCTCTCAGTCTGGTCTCCAGAGCCTCTGCTTTATTCTCACTGTCTCTCAGTCTGGTCTCCATGGTCTCCAGTTGTGTCTTTGTGTATCTGAGCTCCACTCTCTGCTCTGCAATCACAGCACTCATCTCTCTCAGCACAGTGTGGATGTCAGCTTCATTACTTTGTTGGGTGGAGGAGCTGACTACAGCTTCAGTGTTCTGTGCTGCACCACCGACGGTCTCCTCTTCACCATAGTGGCCCTGATGAGTGAAGTCATTTTCACTGATGGTCTCTCCGCTAAGCTGCGTCTCAGCCAAACAGCAGCACAGCAGCACCAGTAGAGCTCCACAGGTCTTCATGATGAAACTGGAGGATTTGTCCCTGGTCTTGGGTATTGCTGATCTTCCCTTCTTGCCTCCTGTTATATAGAGTCTCTAGCTCCACAAGCCCACGTGCTGGCGTTGGCACAGGGATATTGGCACAGGGATAAGTGT
The DNA here is from genome assembly GCA_015244755.2 of Tenualosa ilisha. NCBI lineage: Eukaryota > Metazoa > Chordata > Actinopteri > Clupeiformes > Clupeidae > Tenualosa > Tenualosa ilisha. The sequence goes on from PYXC01001672.1 coordinate 383,529, forward strand.
AACAAGCACACTTATACGATGCTGTTAGATTCACGTGACAAGCAGATTTATAGCAGCTTTGATGATATCTGGTGTTATTCACCAGAACTGATATGAATCTCAGGTTGGACACTTATCTAAATGTGGGACCAGGATACACATGACCTGTCTAAAGCAAAACATTTCACCCGAATGCACAGATCATTTATGGCTGAAACGGAGGGTCAATTTGCACCCCGGGTAGAAATAGGCAATAGGGTAATAAAGGGCTATTTACCCTCATGATCACAAACACATTTTATGAAATGGGTGAGACTGAAGTTTTAGGCCTTTTGGTGAAAATCAAAACAGTGCTGTCCTCCATGACCTTTGCACTGCTGCAGGGAGTCTGCACCCGGAAGAAAAATCCATGTCACATACTTAAACTGTAAAAAGAGTCAACGGAGTTCTGTGGTCATCTTTGGGAGTTATCTAAATAGATCCCAAGGAATCTGGGAGACAAAAAGCTGGTCATACACACACACATGCATGCAAATAAAAAGTGCAGACACACACACACATGCACACACACACATTCAGATGCATACACACATACACATGCGCGCACACACACACACAAACACATACCAGTGTTTAAAAAACATGTTAGAGTTGTATGAGTTGCCAGGTGATACTGAAGAGTGATATGGGTTGGTTTTTTGTCCATTGAGAACAACATTTACACAACACTTCTGCCTGATTTCCATTAGATTACAGTAACATTTGAAAAGTTATAAGACAATATCCTTTGTGAAATTGTGGGAGACGTGTTCACAACATTTCTGAAGAGATGGGTAAAGTTGTAAATGTAAAGTTGACACTGTTTGGGATGCAAACATCACCCACACAAAAACCAAATGACACTTCATGACAACAGTCATGCACATTAATGAAGCGTTATTAATGTTCTTGATATGTCTCATGTCATGTTAATGACAGAATCATGTCACTCTTATGTAGACACCTTCAAGTAAAGTGTTACCCAACATCGTCTCATTAGGAGGGAGACACTGTCACCTTTGCACATTGTTCTGTGGTGTTTGCCCTGATTCGTCCCTGAATTTAGACATGTCTTAAGAAATAAATGGTTGCAGTGCAACCACTGATTTGGCAAATATCATCTATCAGTAAGTTTTTGTTGATTTACAGTGGGGGTGAATACTTCTTATTGGTGCTGTATGCAGTGATGGATACAAACATTAAAAATACACTTATTATGTGTTTCTTATCTGATGACGTCAGCTTCTCCCGATGTGCAATTTCATTACAGCTTTGAGAGGAGCTCACAGACCAGAGCCAAGAAATCAAAGGTTGGATATTGACCTGAATAAGAGATCAGGATATGGAGTATATGACCTCACTGAAGTAAAACACTAGTCTGGCCTGATGCACGATAACCTGATGAATTCCCTGACTGGTCCTACAAGAGAAACAGATTAGTTTCTTATCATGTTGGTTCTCAAACTGGGTTCTCAACAGGTTAGTTCCTTATCACACTGGTTCTTAAACTGGGTTCTCAACATGTTAGTTTCTTATCACGTTGGTTCTCAAACTGGGTTCTCAACAGGTTAGTTCCTTATCACACTGGTTCTCAAACTGGGTTCTCAACATGTTAGTCTCTAATCATGTTGGTTCTCAAAATGGGTTCTCAACAGGTTAGTTTCTTATCACACTGGTTCTCAACAGGTTAGTTTCTTATCACGTTGGTTTTTATCACGTTGGTTTTTATCACGTTGGTTCTGATCACGTTGGTTCTGGGGTCCGGGGAACCTGTAGGGGTCCGCAGCACATCCTGGGGATCCATGAAAAAGTGTAAACTTTAAAACTTTAAGAATACTAGAGATCAGAATAGAGCCCAATCACATTGTGCTCATTACTCCCACCAGCATTGCATTGGTGACAAATTAGCCCACATGAGTCATTACATCAGTCTGTCAAAGCACCTTCCTTAGGCATCAGTGTTAACTGCACCTGAACTGTCAAGTTTTGCCAAATGCAATAACATGCCTTTTTAAAAATGTTGTAGTATTAGCAAAATTTTAGAATCAGAGTTCAAAAGCATCTAAAAGAACTATGGCTATAATCTTATACATTTTTGTTGTGATTGTGGGGGGTCCTTAAAAAAATCCTGCTCCATGAGGGGTCCCTGGCCCAATAAAGTCTGAGGGCCCCTGCCTTATCAAACCACCCTGAGCCTCATAGGTCTGGGCTGATGCACCAAACATTTTCACACCATTTCACTTTATGCAAAGCATCTGGAATCCCTCAACTGGTGTACGTTTACTTCCTGTTGGACAGATACTTTCTGTGAACTTATTAATGTTGGGCTTGGAAGAGCCCTCTGCTGGCTGAACACTTTGTTATTCAGTAGGCAGTGGTGTGTGTGTGTGTGTGTGTGCGTCAGTGGTAACTGATATGCAAGTCTGCCCCCTGCTGACTGAATGACAATGCAGATAAAAAACAACTTGTCAGCTTTATTGTCAATTTCTCCACATATATTATATATATATATTTTATATTAGACATACAGAGGAATTAAAAGTATGTTTCTCGCTATTCCACAGTAAACTTAAGTTGAGACAGATTATGTAAGGGAAAGGGCTCTTAAAATGTACTTTGTGTTAAAACATTGTAGCTCTCAGTACTTTTTGAAATTAAAATCTGCAGTTATGTGTAGAGGTGGGTGGGGAGGTAGGGCTCTGTCATGGATAATCCAGAAAAACTCTTTCACTGAACTGTTACAAGGTGACGGTAACTTTTGTTACCACATAGAGATTCAATCAGGCAATGTTGGTCAGGCAAAAAAAAGTCATTACTGAACTGATTCGCCAGTGTCTCTATTACTATCAACACCAGAGCACCAGTAGAACTCCACAAGTCTTCATGATGAACTTGAATGAACCTTCCCTCTGCTGGTGTTAGGGGTGGGAACTGAGAATCGTGAATGGATGACAACCAACAGTCGGTTGCGTCAGTCTGCTGGAACTGTATGCCTCTGACATGGACAATTCCCATTATCAGTGCCATCATGTTTTTCACATCATGGTCAGTGGCTCTTCCTGAAAGTGAAATTTAAATAGACAACAACTTCACACCTCATTCTAATAGACCCATATGGCCACAGTAATAGTAGGCTACATTAGAACTGTAGAGCAGAATTAGCCTGGTAATAAAACCAGACCCTCGTTCCACACTTTCATTTCGTACAGTGGGTCTGAACATTCGGTAGTGAGATTCGACTACTTGCTTGAGGTGTTTAAGTTTAAAAAGACTGAATCAGCCCCTGACTGATACCTTTCCTTCACTGATAGCATTCTAGCTCTGCATTCACAATGCCTTCCCTGTTCACTGATTGGACAGGTTAAAATGCCTCCTGCGACAACAAGCTCAATGGGATCAAATCCAGACTCACACTGTAGGGAGATGATAATCAAGCAGAAGTGCTCGGAAAACATACTCAGGCTAAAGCAGAATCGACAATCATATCAATATTAATCAAACTCTATCAATTCCCACCCACATATGAGTGGAGCATAGCTCAAATCCCTCTGAATGATCAAGATATGATTGGACCTTAACGTGAAATAAGAACATAATGACTGTGGCTGAGATTTTGCATTTGTGCATCCGTGTCTCTGTTTGTACTGTTCGTGCTAAAAATAGCTGGTGATTGATTTTAGAGACAATTACTAATGCAATGATAGGTGCAGTAATAGGCCTATGTTTAAATATAGGTATGGTTCTGTTGGTTATTTATTCATTTATTTGCAGAGCAAAGGTGTTGCTTAAAACATACAGTACATACAGTCAATGGTGCACTTCATCAACAGTCACTGTAAGGATATAGATAAAAATTCATAAAACAGATTTTTCAGGTCATTCTGACTTTCTTCAGTAAAAAAATAGCCCCCCCAACACACACACACCTACACAGCAATACTCTGAAACACAGGTATGTTTGCATACACACACACACCAATACTCTCAAACACAGGTGTGTTTACATTCACACATATTCTCCTTTTCTCTTCTCTGTCCGGTACAGTTGGACTTAATTATTCTTCTCACAGCCTGTGTATCACACAGAGGTGCTGCCATCTGCAGAGAGTATACTATACTGCAGAATACACCTGATCAACACCTGCACACATTTTTAAAAACTCTTGCAATTTGGACAATTAAACAGTTATTTGAACAATCACTATATTAGTAATTGCAGTACAAGATATAACAGCTCTAAATGATCTCATTTTTCACTTGTATTTCCCTGACTGAAACATTATCTTTTGGTGACTGGATCAACTTTTTTCTTCAACAGTACTGCCAGATCTTTGGCATTCAGGCGAGAATTAGGTTCATATTCAATCAGTGGATTCACAATGTCTTCAAGACTAGACTGTAGTTTTTCCAGAGCATGAGGTTTCTGACGGTTATAAAGAAGTTCTCGTATTTCTTGTGGCTTAATGGTTGTCCAGGGTTCAGAGTGTGTGAACATCTCCAGCAGAGTGATGCCAAGAGACCACATGTCTGACATGGTGCTGCCCTTCTTACACTCCACCAGGCACTCTGGGGCCATATAGGCAGGAGTTCCTCCCAGTAGCTGTCCTGTTGTCGCTGTTACGGTTGCCTTGCATTCTGCCAAACCCCAGTCAGTGAGATAGGCCCTTCTGTTGTCTACTGCAATCTTACAACAGCAAAAACAATGACAAAGGTCATTTTTATAGCAGTTTTGTAAATTTGATAGCATACCTGAAATGTTTGAGAACAAAAACTGAACTCAACTTTGCCTTCAAGCATGTTTGAATGCTACTTGAGAAAACACAAGTAAATGTAAAATTTAAGATTGGATGCAGTTTCCTTGCATGATCTCTGCCTGTGTCTCTGCTGATTCACTGTAGGGTTTTCATAAGACCCCATATGATACCAACCATTATATTTGCTGGCTTCAGATCGTGGTGGATGATTCGTTTGCCATGTATGTAGTCAACAGCCATGGCAACATCTAAAGCTACACTCAGCTCATCCTTGGACTGCAACTGAAATAGTAATTAAACATTTGTTGTTAAACAATACATGCGATAGACAATTCATAAATTATACTAATTACTACCATAAATATCTACAGAAAACACATAGAAAACATCCTGTCTGACCTTGATATGAGAAGCTTTATGAATGATCTCCTGTAGGTTGGCCCCATGGATGTAGTCATTAACAATGAGGATCTGTGTGTCACTTTTGGCCACAGCCAGCATCCGCACAATGTTGGGGTGAGACAAACGCCTGGAAAATATTTAATCTGAGCTTTTGTCCAACATTGGGAAATGAATAATGGATTCAGTAAGCTGACTGTATGTAAGTAGTTGTTAGTGTAATGTAATCGATTGAACAACAATGACAACATATAGTTTAAATTCAGACACTCCAGGATTTTGCGACGTTGCGATTGCAACAATTAACGCAAATTCAGGCAATCCGTGGGAATTCATCTCAGCCTTGCAATGTCGACCAATCACTGCAACTTTACTGAAACTTTCTAACCATTTTTTTTATCACCAACCACAGCAGTCCTATGTAACAGGCTACGCATGCAACCACAGCAGTCCTATGTAATAGGCTACGCATGCAACCACAGCAGTCCTATGTAATAGGCTACGCATGTAACCACAGCAGTCCTATGTAATAGGCTACGCATGCAACCACAGCAGTCCTATGTAATAGGCTACGCATGTAACCACAGCAGTCCTATGTAATAGGCTACGCATGTAACCACAGCAGTCCTATGTAATAGGCTACGCATGTAACCACAGCAGTCCTATGTAATAGGCTACGTAGCTGCAGCGCTGCCCTGCTCCCTGCTTTGTGCCGTGAACATAAACTACATGCATCTTTAGCATTGCTTGCAGCCTACCAGCAAAACCAGCTGCTGATGACCATATATTTCTGTAGCTTACTGCTGACTTGTGTTTAACCGTTTAGGATATCAGCCATTTAGAGTTTAAATTGTTCTGACACAAGCTGTTACCTTACTTTAGCTTGGGGAGTGACAGAGCTCACTGACTGTGCACATCTCTCCCTCTCTCTCTCTCTCTCTGTGTCTCTGTGTGGTATTCCACAAACACGTGTTTTTCCCCTTAAATAAATTCTTTTTGGCCAAACCCCTTTCTCATAGTAAACTCTCTCTCAGTGAGATCGCAATATTCTTGCAACAAAATGCCTACAAATATCACAACACGCAACTTTTTAGAAAACTGCAAAATCAGGCATTTTTGATCGCAACTGCAATCGCAGCTGCAAAATCAGAAAATTTTGATCACGAAATCCTGGAAGGACTAGAGCCTCTATAACATAGTAATAGAGCATATAGTCACACACTTACAAAGGAATGAGAAACTCATTAGTGATGACTGCACTATTCCCAATGGACACAATCTTTACAGCAGCAGGAACTCCC
>PYXC01001672.1:397500-425000 GCA_015244755.2 Tenualosa ilisha
GGCCAACAGGGGGCAGTACAGTCATTTCCTGGATATAGGCTGCACCATGTACGTCAAGTCAGTGTTTTAGGCAAACTAAGAAAAACAAAACCATGTAGTGACCTCATCCTTGTATTAACTCACCCATGCATTAACCTCAGTTCAGTAAATATTATCTACTGAATCACAATCAGATCAGATCAAGTAGAATGACGAAAAGAAATGCTGTCCTGTCTCCTGCATTTAGCCCTCAACCATGTGTTAATCTCATAGATTAAAGTAATTTTGCAGAATCAATGCATTAACCGCGGGAATTTACGGTAACGAGATTTGCAGCGCTTTTCAGCAAAAGAAACGTGAGTCGTGGGTTTGAAACTATCTATGTTTGCTAAGCTAATAGTAGCGCACAGGACGAGTCCAGCAGTTCTGCACACTCGATACACTAGTGTCTCTGGCCTGTTGCATCACTTGTCTAGGCATGCCACATCCAAACACGTTTAGAATGAGTTTAATTCATGCTGGACATTAACGATTACATAGGGCCTGAAAAAGCACAAACTGATCAACCAGGCTGATCTGAAACAGCAGGTGTTTCCACTCTCACAGCTCATTCTGATTCTGTCATCAGGCTGCTATGAAACTTGGCAGAAACTTTTCTCAGCCTTCGCTCAGTCTAGTTGGTGCCTCACATTCATTGTGTAATTAATCTCTGAAATACAGGACATGCGCTGATTGACATACCTTCGGTTGGGGTTTACCAAGGGTAGGTTTGGACAAACCAGCCATCACGACTGCACCCTGACTGCACCGCACGTTTTTCAGTGTAAACATACAGGCCTTTGTCTAAAATAAATACAGAAATAAATCGTCCTACATCTATAGAACTTGGTCTGCACAAACAACCTAATAGAAACAAATACCTTAATTAATATCAAAAGACTAAATTAACCTCTTGGAGAGGTCACACAGCCCTTAACGTCCGTATAGAAACTGTGAAAATTAGGGTGCCGATAGCTCTGTCATTGCGGCGCACGGTAGCTTTACCTTAAGTAACTCTTTTCAGTTGGGCTCCTCCATGCCCAATATAAAAAGAAAACATTGCGCGGGTAAATATTGTCACTAAAGTAATGAAAGTCTTCGAAAAACAACTGATTAAATTACTTACCATTGCTAGCCTACTACATCTTGATCTGCTTCCTGCTTTCAGCAAGCGAAAGTGAAACGAAACATTTATGTAACTACAACTTCAAGTCGGCGTGACGTCATGTAGCCTGCCTTATCACATCACAAAGGTCAGACATTTAACCTCTCTATTAAAAAAATGTATGCTAAACTAGCGCAATTTATAGGCTAGACGTTGCATTCTTTTACAGTAAAAGCCGCTAAAAGACTGAATATATTTAAATCCAATTATTCTCCATATTTAAACTGCACAATAGTAGGCCTATTGTCAAAATTCTCTTGGCCTATTTCACAACCACTTCTTTACTGCATTTAGCCAGATACAGTTTAATAGGAGGTCGGACTTTGAGGCAGCCCAGGCCTAGCCTACTACATGACAAACTAAAGGTTTATTCATACTCATAGCTCACTGGTGCCATCTAGAGGTAGCACAAATAATGACAAACACTAGAAGTAGGTTGAAACCAAGGCAAAGCTGCAGTAAGTGCAGTTAGTGCACGTTAACCAAAGCAAAGGCAAAAGTATTTTAGCCTAAAAAACTGAAAGATTTTGGTGTCTTTTGCAAATACTGTGATTTGCCTTTGTTGAATAAACCTCCTTTTTGTCCTCCTCCCCTATCCTGTTGAGCCCTTAACATTTCTACATTGAGAGACACATAAGTGTCTCATTCATTGTTTCTGCCCTTCCGATTGTTCTTATGAAGGAACAGCTGCACCTTTTCAGAACCTTCAACACTGAACTTTTGCTAATTTTAATCACCTTACAGTTATCACTGTGATTACCAACCCTTAAAGCAGGACTGCAGTGGAGCCTAAAAGCAAGGACATTTTACCCACCTCTCAGTTTTAACAAATGATCCACTTCTCACAGTAATGGAGTAATGCAGGTTTTAACATTTCAAAATCCCACTGCATTATACACGTTTGCCATTTAACAGCACTGCTATTGTTATACTAACATTGGACAATAACCTTCCATCATCAAGTATGTTCTGTCCTGTATGTCTTCAAACATGGTACTGATTGTTACAGCCATTTTTATGTTTTAATTGAAAATGCATATTTGTACATTTACATGGTGCTGATACTGCAGGCCACGGCCCTCTTCACCAGATTCATAGTTTACCCTCCTCTTATTGTACCACTACAGCCCTGCCTAAAAGGACTCATGTTTGGGGGCCTGGGCACTGGACACTGATACGTCCCTCTGCCTACTAAGGGCCTGTTCTTTCCACTGATATAGACGGTCTATGTGCAAACAAACTGCCTGATTGTAGTGTGTTTTATTTCTTCCTCTGTCATAACTCATCTGAGAATCCACATCAGGCCATTTCTAATGATTAATGAAGTTCAGAGGCATTTCTGTGTGGCAGCAGGTGATTGTTCTCCATGCAGCACTCTTTCGTCTCAGATCTGTGGAGCTCAGTGTTGCAGGTCTCATTCTTCTCAGTCCTCTGGAGCTCAGTGCTGCAGATCTCCTGGTGTTTAGACGCTCTCCACAGGTACGGCTCTCTGCACCTGAGAGCACAGTAGATCTGGGGTCCTCACACAGTTCTGCTGTGTGTGCAGATCTCAGTGTGAGCGGTATGACACACTGAGACACTCATGACACACTCAGACACGCTGACACACTCAGACACACTGTTAATGATGCCTGGACATGCTGTTGCACAGCGTTAGCGTGGAGTTCAAATGTGTTTCTTTATCGTACAAGAGCTTCTCTGTTTTTGGTCCTCAACCATCAATCAAACAGCAGTAATCTGACATATGTGGAGTATGAGACTCCCTGTGTGTGTTTATGTGTGTGTGTGTGTGTGTGTGTTTGTGTGCGTGCCGAGTCCTGTGTGCTGATTTTCTCAATGTGGCCATGGATGACACACTCAGACACTCAGAGATAGCAGGAGTGTGTGTGTGTGTGTGTATGTATGTCTCTGTGGACATACATGGAGTCCAAATGTGTGTTGGATGTTGAATGGATTTCAGCAACCTAGCGCAGTTTTCTAGTCCTGATCCAGCCAAACACACAGCTCAACCACTCAAGTGTGTGTTTACCTCAGACATCAGACATACAGCTCAACCACTCAAGTGTGTGTTTACCTCTACAGCTCAACCACTCAAGTTTGTGTTTACCTCAGACATCGGACATACAGGAACTTGTGTCAAACATGACATATGAGACGTGTGTTTACGTGTGTGTGTGTGTGTGTGTGTGCGCACCCCACCCCAATAAATTGATTTAATTTGCCATGATTGCCTGTAGTCAGTGCACATACAACAGGGATATGTCCCAAAGAGGTGTTTAATGATGTTGACATTGTTGAGATATCCATCATATAAATGATTTCAGTTGAACACATTAAAGGAAAACACTTTCTGAAACAATAAGAAGATGAACTGTAATGTTTCTTCTGTCTGTTCTGTGCTGAGCCTGAACGCTGAAGGCAAACATATAAAGCAGGTGGACTTGTAAAGATGGTCGTATTTGTGTCATTTTTATTCATGTGGTGAAGAGTTTTTCTGAACCACACTGAGACTGTGGTCGTCACAATAAAACACATCCACCCATTGGCTGTGTACTTTCTGATTGTCAGGTTTTATTCTTTGGAAGGCTGACAGTACAGGGAGGAAAGACTCTTATTCTGAAGCATGGGTAGGGGAGGAAGCCTCGGGAGGCAAATACTGTATTTCCTGTGCTGTGGCCGTACTTAACGAGGCGACCAGCCAGGCCCGTGGGGCTGGTCACAGCAACAGCAGCAGCGTGGCGGGGGGCCCGGTCTGTCGGACGTGTTGGGCGTCTGTGCCCCTCCTTGAGGCGCATGTGTGTGTGTGTGTATTTGTGTGTGTGTGTGTGTGTGGTCTGCGGTCTGCCAGCCTCCTCCAGATGTGTGTATGTGTGACCATGAGAGGGGATGAGAGAGTAGGGGGAGGTGTTCACAGTGATGTCTCTAGTTAGTTACTGGTGTTCGAGTGATCAAGAGTGTCACAGCACGAGGATGACTCCTGACACACCACGCCACACCACGCCCCTCAAGCGTTTCCATGGCAGCGGTGAGAGCTCCTTCTGGGCATGTGCTCCACACACACGCACACATCTCCACATGAGCTGAACATGTGTGTGTGTGTGTGTAAGTGTGTGTGTGTGCAGGTGTGCTCATGGTCCACAACTCTTCTCTCTCACTGTCGGTGTCCAAGTCGTGATCAGAGGCATTGCTGAGTCCAGTGTTTTACATTAAACATTGTGACATACTTAATCAAAGGCTCCATTTTTTCATAATGGTAAGGTTTACTTAGAACAAAAATAACACTTTCTACAAAAAATATTCAAACAATGTTAATATACAATAGTCATAATATATATATATATATATTTATATATTCCCTTTGAAATATACAGATATAGATTTGCTCAGTTTGGATCATTCCCTGTTTGTCCTCGTTCCTGGGCTCCATGCGATAGACTACATCTCAACCACAAACTACTGTATGTACAAGCACATCGCTCCTCCTCCTAGCCAATCAGAGACGTGGAACACGAGGCCCCTCCTGCTTCACGCCTGTCAATTTCAAGTGTGCGTTGAGTTAGAAACACTGAAGCAAGGTAAGGAGAATGAGTGAAGAGGAGTCTTTAAGAGTGGCTAACTTGGCATCAGTAGATCTCAGCAGTGAACACAACCATGTCTGTTTGGAAAAACAAGTTGGCTAAGGAAGTGCGCAACTTGAACTTTGTGGGTGTAAACGCAAAAAACTACAACAAGAGCAAAAAACTGTCATCTATTTATAGATTTCTCTCGTAGACATTTCTTATAGACGTTTCTTTTTCTATTCTTTTCTTATCTTTTGGATTTATGTTTTGATATTTCAACTAGTTTTCACGTTAGTGTCTGTTTTGGTACGAGTCCTTGCAGCACTCAGGCGTTCAGAGAATAAGTGACGAGCAGGCAAAGCAGCGCTCTCTCCCGTCCTAGTGAAGGCGTTGGTGAACCTTGACCCCACGACCCCTTGACCCTCTGAGCACTTCCTGGAGCGTCCCAGAGTAAGATGAGCACGGCGAGTCGCCGGTTTTGGCCGGGTCATCAGGCTGGTCTGTGGGGCGTGGGTGTGGTAGTACTAGTAGTAGTAGTAGTAGTAGTAGTAAGAGTAGGAGTAGGAGTAGTAGCAGTAATATTGGTGGAGGTGTTGGTGTGTGTGTTGGGAGCTGCGGGCTGGTTCTCCCCTCTCTCAGGCACGCAGCCGAGGCAGCAGCAGCCCGTGGAGCAGCAGGCAGAGCAGAGCGGCCCCCAGGCTGAGGGAGCAGGAGGAGGCCCCGTCACAGCCCTTCTGCCCAGCGCACCGCGCCTGCTCACACAGAACGCCCTTAAACTCCGGCAGGCACAAACACTTCTGGTTCTGGAAACATGTGCCGCCGTTCTGGCACAGGAGAAGCTCATCGTCACACACGTTGGCTGGTGGAGACACACACACACACAGAGATTCAAACACACAGTCAACAGGTCAAATCACTGTGTGTTAAAGGTATACCAGACAAGGATACAATTTTTTTACCTCCAGAGCTCCCCCTGCAGTTACCAATTTAAAAACGACAACAAAAAATAGCAACATTGTACATTCTCACCAGTCCATGCGGATTTGTTTGTAATACATGCGATTTCGACGTCATTTACTTTCAGTTTCGTTTCCTCGACCCGGTGTTAGTATTAAGTGTAGTAACCATGAGGCCTACGCTAAGAGCCTTCATTCACCCGCAATGAGACATTTAATCATCAAAGTGACTGCGAAGCTGATAAAAGAATCTTGTGCCTTGAGGGCCTTTCAGTGTAAGAGACAAAATACATTTCATAGTTTCCTATGCAGTCAATATTAAAAAGAACATTCCAAATAGATGTTATAATAATAATCTATACATATATATTTTTATATTGTTTTATCTATATATTGCTGCCCCCGTGTAAATAAAGTATCAAATGCAGTATGATGTGCTTCAATAGGCACACTTTACGTTACCTGACTTTATCAGGCTGGCTGCACCCAGTGATGCATTTTAGGTTGAAAACGGCAGAAATAACCAATGGGAGGGGGAAACGAAAGCACCTTCAACCCAGAATACACCACTGACTACAGGCAGCTGCAGCCGCTTGATAAAGTCAGTCGAAATGTCGAATTCGTCCATATTTTCTGAGCGAGCGAGTGACTTACGGATGCAGCCCTGTTTCCAGGTGTATCCAGGTACACAGTCCTCACACTTCTGCCCCGCGGTGCCCTCTCTGCACTGGCAGAAGCCTGTCTCATTGCAGCGGGCATGCAGAGAACCCAGCTGGTTGCAGTTGCATTCTGGGAAAAAGAGAAGGGGAGAGCCATGCAGAGTTGTAAAAGCCCAACCAACTGAATTCACTATTCGTTTCAACCTCTCACTAAACGAGCTTAATCTAATTAGCTCCACCCATCAGCCTGGGATATTAGCTAATTAATAAAGTCACCTACAAAGGTAAAAGCAATACACCTTTACTTTCTGAAGACAGATTTTCACTCCTCTGAATAAGGCGTGTGAGGTTTCACAGGACCTCGGAGATGAAAATCAGACATTTCTCAGAATTTTCCTTGGGAACCAGGAACACTCCTATGTCTGCAGTCAGTATCATTAAAATAAGTCGTGTTTTAGCCTCAAAAATTGGGGGCAAAGTGGGTTTTCCTGTATCTTACCAGGCAGGTGTGACTCCTGTGACTTGTGATTAAGACTATGCGACTACCAAACCCTACTCCTACCTTACAAGAGATCTTTCAGGAATCGTGTTCATTTCACCTCCCTTTAGAGCAAGAGTCTCCAGCTTTTTTTCTCCAGAGAGCTACTTTGACAAAATCAACATGGCCAAGAGCTACTCTAGCACTACTTTACATCAGTATTACTGATAGTCCTGCAGATGGAGGTTACATCTTTACCATCTTACACATTTATAGACTTCAAAAATCCTTTTCTACCAGACAGGACAGGATGTTGGAATTTGATTTCCTAGATGTTTAAGAGGTCTAATGCTTCTTGTGATTAGGTCAGGACATGGATTTACATTTCATTTGACCCCTTTGGTGAGCTCTTAAAAAGGTGGGGAGCTACTTGTAGCTCCTAAGCTGCCTGTTGGAGACCCCTGCTTCAGAGTATAAAAAAAAGAAACTTACGGTTGATTCTGGGATGTTTTCTATTCAAGGGTGTGTGTGTGTGTGTTTGTGTGTGTGTGTATGTGTGTGAGAGAGAGAGTGAGCGATGGTTTTAGTACAAGAGTGTGTCTCAAACCCCTGCTCTCTTCACGGTTGAAATGTTTGATGCAGTGTGGAGGCTAACATCACTACAGCTCCAAGCGAGACGAGAGTTAGCCTTCAGGAGCTCTTAGCATTCTTACCCTGAGGACATAACTGCCCAAGGCTATGAATCTAGCCATTCCTGCAGCATCATCTGATCACGTGGTGGTGCACTACAAGCTGAGACACTGGGGAGCTGCATCTAAAACAGCGCCTCCAGGTCCCCATCACATCTGTGCTCCGCTTCTAAGTCCACAGCCTGGCTGCCAGGCATGTCAGTACTTGAGCTGTCAGTCAGGCGTGTTGCCTGGGAGACGGCCAGCATTCCGTCTGGCCAGCAGATGTCAGTGTTCTACTGTAACATCCTACGCAGCGTGGCGGCGACTGTGGCCAACAGAACGGCAGCTGGTGTTGAAAGGCAAGCTGTTAGGTTTTCAGAAGCATAAGTCTGGTCTGTCATCACTATATATTAACAGGATTTTTTTTTTTTACCAAAAGCTTTATTTGACATATTGTCAACATACAACTATAGTATAAAGATATGGTGAAAATAATTTTCTCAGCCTTCATATTTACTGTCAATTTCATTCATTAATTTACAATTTATTTATACACAGAAAAAAAAATTCAGCAATTATTTAGTATAAATGTTTAAATATCAGTCTGTTTCAGTGGACTATATTGAAATGTGTCTGCACACTGAAGTAAATTAGCCTATGTGGAATCAGGTGCACCAGATCTGTTCTACATCGCAGTGTGGCTCGCAGCTGAGTGGTGTGTGTAATGGGTCTGCTGGTTAACTGATGAGGATGGTCAGGCAGGCTGATTGGCAGATGGGGGGTGGGGGTGGAGGTGGGGTCACAGCATGAGACGGGCACGCTGTCACCATAACGGGGTTGACAGTCAGGATCAAGAGTGTGACAGAGGCGAGAAGGTGTGGTCATACGCATTAGCATTGAAAGCGTTTGCATCGACACGTTACACCGCCTACTGGAGTCTCGGAGAATGAGGACGCATGAAACATCGCATCCGCCTGAGCACACACACACGTTCTCACATACACTCGTGCCTGAAGCACACACAGCTTTTCTGACTGCATGGGAGCAAAATAAAAGAATAATCTGAATAAGTGCATCACTAGTCCCTTGTGGAGTTCAAAAAGGGTGTGGAATCCAAACAGCCATTTTGTGCATCAAGTCTGTGTTATTGTGCCAATGAAAGCTCTGTGAGGTCTTTATAAACTGTTAGGACTACAGCACAGATCTTAGATAACTGATCCCACAGAACAGCCCTATATAGAAGTCCCAGAGAATAGATCCTATAGGTAGCCTGTGTTCTCTTTGTGCATCGAGTCTGTGTTATGATGGCAGTACGATGTGATGTGAGCGCTCAACAGTACAGATCCTATATAACACATCCCATAGTGTATGTAGCCTATATTAATGGTAAAGATGGCCATGCCCGCATTTCGTTTGAACTCTATAGAAGGGACTGGTGGTTGTAGTGTGGTGTTGTTTGCAGTGGACGGCGAGTCCTGACGACTGACCTATGCAAACGTTCTCATCGTCCAGCTCGGCCGAGGCGTTTCGGTAGTATCCCAGGCGACAGTGCTGGCAGTTCTGCCCCCTAGTGTTGTGTTTGCAGCTGACGCAAGTCACGATGTTGATGAAATCGATATAGCTGCAGCGGTTTGAGTGGCCGTAGCACTCGCAGTCTGACGGGGGGGGGAGAGAAAGAGCAGAGCACTGTTAGCAGCGTCACGAGTCAGACGGACAAGACTGGACAGGACACCAGATAGACGGGGACGGACAGGACAGGACACCAGAGATAGAAAGGGACAGACAGGACAGGACGCCAGAAACAGAGACAGACAGGACAGGACAGTACACCAGAGATAGAGAGAGACAGGACAGGACAGGACACCAGAGATAGAAAGGAATGGACAGGACAGAGATAGAGAGGGAAGGAGGTGCACGGGAGGGGAGAAAGACAGGGATGGAGGGATAGAGAATGACAGTGAAAGGAATGAACGGATGGATGACTTTTAAAACAAGGAAGACAGACAGTGAGTGTGCTTGCAAATGGCAGTTGTTTAGGCAGACACGGTATCTGGACTGGTAAGACGCTAATAGTAATGCTACAGCTATCCTTACAGTAAGCGTGACGGGCTGAAGTCTTTCTTCATGGTTAGCAATGGAACTAAGACATGCTAAGCCTATCCTCATGGTTAGCGTAGTAGCTAAACATGCTAAAACTAATCTCAAAGTTAGTGTGATTGTTAAGACATTACTACCCTCATGATTAGCATAGTAGCTAAACATACTAAAACTATCCTCCTAGGAGCTAAGCACATGCAAAGGCTATCCTCAAAGTTAGCAGAGACATAAGATTGTCCTCAAAGTATGACTGCTGACGCAAGACAAAACATGGGAACTACTTGTGTGTGTGTGTGTGTGTGTGTGTTGATGTGAGCCTCCTGCCCAATCAGGCCCAAACAGAGAGGAGCTTTTCTGTTTTCCTTCCTTCCTTCTTTTTGTTAACTTTCTTTCCTTCTTTCTTTCCCGGCACACTGATCTTGAACTGCTCTTGAAAAGTGGCCTGAATTCTAAGCAGCTGGGAAAATGGGGGAGCGTTGTTAAACAAAAGCTCCACTCTGAGGGTGTGATTCATGTGGACGAATACACCTTTAACAGGAGAGGATGACTTTCATTACACTGTCCCTCAGCAGAGGCCACTGAGAACAGTCACACACACACACACATTTTTGTATTCATCTTGTGTGTGAGTGTGTCTTGGGTGTTTGCATGCGCATGTTAGTATGTTATTGTCTCTATCTATTATTTTATTGAGCGTGTGTGTTCCTGATAGAGAAAGTGTGTGTGTGTGTGCGTGTGTGTGTGTATGTATGTATGTGTGCTTGCATGTAGGTTGAGTCAGTGTGTGTATGTGTATGATTAAATATGTGTGCATGTATGTGTTTGCATGTGTGTGTCTGTCAGTATGTGTGTGTTCATGTTGTGTACATGCAGCCTGAACCCTCTCAGTCCTCCAGAGGCCCCCTGGCTGTTGAGCTGTATAAATTAAGGGGGCACTTAGATGGGAATTTAGTTGTGTAATAGGCCATGGTTTTGACTCGTCTCTGTGTTTGGGGGGGCTGAGGGATAAAATATTGATGGGATGTTTTAAAGATGCCGCTGCTGCTAGCACTAGCCAGGGTGTGTGTGTGTGAGTGTGTGTGTATGTGAGTGTGTGTGTGTGTGTGTGGTGCTGTTCACTAAAGTCCAACTGAGGCGGCCGCTGAGCTGGCTGCCCCACACAGGACGGAGGGGAGGGGAGAGCCACTGATGATTAAATATGAATGGCCAATTACCCTACAGATTGTTGGGAGGATGACACCTACGGTCACGCGTCTCTCTCTCTCTCTCTTACACACACACACACACACACACACACACACACTGTCTTTGTCTCTCTCTCACACACACACAAATACACATGTACCCATATATGAACACACACTCTAGGCTAATCAGACTGGGAACGGGGGAGAGAACAAAACAACATTGTTCATTTGGGAAGGAGCCGTCCCAAAATAGCATCACAAGTAAGATATCCTAACTAGCTGGCAAATCAAAATCTCTGTGAGCATGAGAGAGAGAGAGAGAGAGAGAGAGAGAGAGACTTACCTTATGATGCAGGCAAGTAAACACACACATGCAAGCGATGAAGAGCGACACGGATGAAAGCAGAAAGATGGGAGAGAGATGGAGGGTGACAGATGACTGTTTTTTCCCACAGTTCTTTACATCATAACAGTATTTTAAGACACCTGAAAAAAACCTCTAAAGCTTTCAGATAGCATCTCACATCACTGCCACATCGCAAATGTACAAATCAACCCCACTATATCCAAACAGCTATGCAGATGCTTTCTCTTGTATGCTCATTAGTGTAAAATCATACACCACTTTGCCTGATCTACTCTGTGTGTGTGTGTGTCTTACCTTGGAATCGGACGTATGCTATTTTTGTCAGCTGGGTCCTTGGTCCTCCAGGAACCAAGAGTCTAGGAACCGCTTTGGAAATAAAGCCACTACCATTAAAACCCAGTGAAACACATAACCAGACCACTAAGGGTATTCCGACACAGCAGCTCAAACACACACACACACACACACACACACACACAGCCAGGGCGACTATCATCTAGATGTTTTGTCTTCACTAATCCAAATCATATCTGTCTACAGTTGCAGGGAAGAGTTATTGCTCAGCCACAATAACACTGAATACCCTTTGTCTGAACAGGCATTCACAAACAACCACAGATGCATAGAGGGCGACTCAGGAGGCTACCAGGAGAGTCTCTGGGGATCTAGACGATTTCTGAATGCCGAAAAGCAGCCACTGCAGGTCTACAGCGACACATATGCAGGTGACACGGGTCAAAGGTCACAGAGATTAGAGGTCGTTCCTCTCACTTCCAGATGAAGCCCAGACGGGACGTAGCCCAACTCACAAACCTACAGCCTTCTGTCTGTGAGCTTAGGAGAGCTCATGGTTCTGTATGGTGGGAACTAAGGTCAGATGGTGCCAATCAAATTGGAAACTTACAGACAGACTGAGAAATACACCTCAATAAGCCTGACTCATGTAGGTGCAGCAATGATTTCCTCCTGATTTGGCCCTGATCTGGCTCTCATCTGGTGCTCCAGAGTGCCATGTTCCCAGATCTGTGTCTTGCAGAGGTTCCAGCTAACAGACGGCCAATCAGGAGTCACCTTTACGCCTGCGGCAGGGTTGGCAACATCCCCATGGGGACGAGAGTGTCCTGGCACAGGGACAGTAAGTCTGAGGAGGACGTCCTAGTGGACACCTCTGATCATCTTCTCTCTTCTCTCATCAGCGCTGCTCTAGTCTGTTCTGATCTGCTCTGCACTGGTTTAGTCTGCTCTAGTCTCTGCAGGTCTGATCTGATTTAGTCTGCTCTAGTCTCTGCAGGTCTGATCTGATTTAGTCTGCTCTAGTCTCTGCAGGTCTGATCTGATTTAGTCTGCTCTAGTCTCTGCAGGTCTAATCTGGTTTAGTCTGCTCTAGTCTCTGCAGGTCTAATCTGGTTTAGTCTGCTCTAGTCTCTGCAGGTCTGATCTGGTTTAGTCTGCTCTAGTCTCTGCAGGTCTGATCTGATTTAGTCTCCTCTAGTCTCTGCAGGTCTGATCTGATTTAGTCTCCTCTAGTCTCTGCAGGTCTAATCTGGTTTAGTCTACTCTAGTCTCTGCAGGTCTGATCTGGTTTAGTCTGCTCTAGTCTGTGCTGGTCTGGTCTAGTTTAGTCTGCACCATTTAGTGCACACACACACACACATCGGGCAGACTTTAGAGAGCTTGATGCCATGATACCATTAGACAGCTGCCGCCGATGACTCTGTTGCGGATATAACAGATTACTTGTAACAAACAAGCCAGCAGAGGTCTGCCAATGTCGGCCGAGCTGCGCATACCGCTAAAACCTGGCACAAAGACAGAAACTGATGGGCCTGACACTATCAGACATGGGGCGGTCGGCTTGGTGTGTGCGCTAACCCTTATTTGGCAGCCAGAGCCAGACCCCAAGGCAGTCAAGCAGCACAACTCCACTACCTTCAACTCCATTGCTCAGTCAATAAGAAGCCCGCAGAGTGGAAATATTCAAGTGCTATTGACCGCGGCTCAGACGGGAACCGAATGCATTAACATTTGGGTCGGGTAGGAGACGCATCTCGGCGCTCGTGTGGTGCGGTGTGGACAGGCATGAGGACATGATTACATCTGATTATCATACAGGCAGTGTGTGTGTGTGTGTGTGTGCGCGTGTGTCTGCGAATGGAGTTGAGACACACAGGCAGTGTGTTTGTGTGTGTGTATGTGCATGGAGTTATGAAATGCAGGTGAGTATATGTGTGTCTTTCAGTGGAGTTGAAGAACACAGGAAGTGTGTGTGTGTGTGTGAGTGGAGTTGAGACACACAGGAAGTGTGTGTGCCTACAGACGAAGCTGAGAGGAGAGGAGGGCGTCTAATTCTCAAACACACAGGGGGTCTGGCTGCTTGAAGTCTATTTCCCATCCTTGTGTCTTCCGTGATGAAAGCACACAAGTAATAAACACACACACACACACACAAAAGCTACAACTACTAGCAATATACCTTTTTTCTCATAGTCTTTCTTTTCAAAATTTTTCTCTTTCTTTTTTTTGCTCTCTGTCACTTCCTCTTTGGCTTCCCTGCCCTCCCCTGGCCTGCCGGGACTCTCATTGTTCTTCCCACTGTTGCCAGAGACTGGAATGTCACACATCAGAGACAGGATCAGTAGAAATACTTTTGTACAAACACACACTCAGAACAACACTCTGATAGGTTTTTATTCATATGCACACCAAATATAATCTGTAATCTGCATTTACACACTGGATATTTCAAACACTAAAAGTGAAGTGTCGTGTGTGCTTTTGGATTGGACAAATGTGATCTTCATGTTCTTCATGCCCATTGTAAACATTGTTGAAAGTGTTGACAAGTGTTGAAATGTGTCCTCTGTACCTGATTTCTCTTTGTCCTTATCGGATGAGCTGCTTTCTGAGTCCCTCCCTTCTACTCCTCCTCCATCCTTCCCTCCTGCGATTTCCACAACATCTGGGGCCGGGACCGGAGCTTCGGGTGGGGCAGGTGGATCCACTGGAGGAGCTGCTGCTGCTGGAGTAGCATCGGTTACCGGAGCAACAGCATCGGTTGCCGGAGCAACAGCATCAGTTGCCTGAGGAGCAGGATTGGTTGCTACAGCAGGAGCATCAGTTGATTGTGGAGCAGGATTGGTTGCTACAGCAGGAGCATTAGTTGATTGTGGAGCAGGATTGGTTGCTGGGGCAGGAGCATCAGTTGCCTGAGGAGCAGGATCGGTTGCTGGGGCAACAGCATCAGTAGCGGGTGGAGCAGCACCGTCGGTTGCTGGGAGAGCCATGTCAGTAGCTGGCGGAATGGCATCTGTTACCGTGGCAACATCAGATGCTGCAAGACCAGTAGTTGCAACGGGGACAGCTTTGGTTGCTATGGCAACAACAACGGTTACTTGTACAGTAGTATCACTTGGTGGTGGAAGAGCATCGGTTACTGGTGGAATGGTATCAGTTGCCATGGGAACGGGAACAGTGGCTGGGGAAATGACATCTGTTGCCGCAGGTGCAGCATCGGTTGCCTGGGAACCAGCAGCGGTGGTCTGAGGAGGGGTGCTGGTTGTGGAGGACCCTGGAGTGGATGTCTGGAGCACAGGGTCAGTTGGGGCAGGAACAACTGTGCTGCCAGGGGCAACGGTCACTGGGGAAACCGTTCCTGGTGGAGAGGGAGCAGCTTCTGTAGGCACGTTTGTCCCAAGGGAAGGAACTTCAGTTGCAACAGGAATAGCATCAGCTACTGTGTCTATGTCTCTGGGAGGACCACTGGTGGTCGTCGGGGTGACCGCATCTGTAGCCGGGGTGACAGTAAGGGGAGCCGGCGTTGTCAAAGCGTCCGCCAGTGGAGTGGTTGTCATTGCTGAAGGTGCCCCAGTGGTGCCACTGCTGGTGTTGATTACTGTGGGAACCAGGCCAGCATCCGCGGAAACGGAACTGGTTACCGTAGCACCTGCATCCGTCGCCACGGTGACAGAGGAGGTTGCTGATGAAGTGGCTGGGCTGGCCGGCGAGGTGATGGCGGCACCTGGAGACGTCTGTGTTGCTGTAACTGTGCACACAGAGACTAACAGTCAGAGGCTCACTGCTGCTGCTGTCTTTATGTGACTGTCTGCTGTCCTTAAGGCTAGCGGCAACCAACCGACCGACAGCAAAAGGTCCTCGGTCAGATCAGCTAAACTATCCCATTTCCAGCTCAGCAGAAACAGGATCTCTTTGCCCTGATAGCATCATCCCTGCCCCCATCAACCCTCTACCCCTCTGCCCCCCCCTACCCACTGCAACCCCCCACCCCCACCCAGCACCCTTCTGCCCCCTGTTCACCCCGCCAAGGACAGCCTTGGCCACGACTTCCTGTTAAGATCTCATATGTCGGCCTCCCTGCGGCGAGTTCAATGCATTGTGTGTGAGTGTGTGAGTGTGAGTGTGTGAGTGTGTGAGTGTGAGTGTGTGTGTACATTGGCCTTTTTGGGTGTCCCTTACTCTGACCTGCCTGCTTTTTCTCTGCTTCTGAAATATTTATCAGCTGTTCATTCAATCGCTGGTTCACAAATAGATCACAAGCCCGTTTGAGTTTTTGGCCTTGTGTGTGTGTGTGTGTGTGTGTGTGTGCGTGTGTGTGTGTGTGATGCGCTTCCCACTGCGTAGCTCTGCTGGTCATACCCTGTGCTCCTTGGAGAGGAGTTTGTGTTTCACAATAATGGCGTATTTAAAGATTTATTGCCGTTGGGTGCTGGTTGGATCCAGGGCTATGCTGTGACGTGTGTGTGTGTGTGTGTGTGCGTGTGCGTGTGTGTGTGTGTGCTGCTCAGAAACACACCACTGAGTGAAACACCTGGTAATAGGGAGCAGCGTAGATGGAACCGAGAATAGAATATGGTAATTACTTACTGGACTTCTGACTTTCAGGTGCAACATGAAAAAAATCATCCAAACAAGCCTGGGCTTGTGTGTGTGTGTGTGTGTGTGCGCGTGCGTAGTTGTCTTGAGAATCATAAGTACAGCTATCTCTCCCTCTTTTTCCTCTCCTCTTTCTTTCTCTCTCTCTCTCTCACACACACACACGCTAGTATTGTGCACTTTTTTTCAGTCAGTGCCAATGCCTCTTGGTCCTGGCTGTGAGCACCTGGCCCCCGCTGGCTGGTGGGCCAAGCAAGTAATCTCAAGGAGAAGCTGAGCACACACACACACACACACACACACACACACACACACCAGCGTGGTGGCACAGTGGCACACGGCGGCATGCCGCTAAGGCAGCATGGCAAGGCAGCGCTGGCTGCCACCTTGGCCCGCTTCCCTTAATGAGCGATTTAGCCCAGTGGTAATGGCAGCTAATCCAGTTTCCCTGTGCCACCTCGGGGTTGTGGGCACACGCTATTACGCCCATCAATCACACTGAGAGCCGCCGCTGCAGCAGCTTAGCAGCTGAGAAGAGGTGCTGGCATGAGAGAGCTTTGCTGTCCATCGGGTCAGGTTTCATTTCAGGCGTGGTTTTGTGTCTCGTAGACTGGAGGTAACATTTAAGAAAGCCACAAAATAAAAAATCATGCAGGACGGATCTGACAAGTCTTTGGGGCAGCATGTGTGTAGGAGTGTGTGTGTGCGTGTGTGTGCAAACAGTACCTCTGTGTGTATATGGATACACTGTGGGCATGTGTGTGTGTGTGTGTGTGTGTGTGTGAGTGTGTGTGTGCAAACAGTACCTCTGCGTGTATATGGATCCACTGTGGGTATGTGTGTGTGTGTGTGTGTGTGTGTGTGTGTGTGCAAACAGTACCTCTGCGTGTATATGGATCCACTGTGGGTATGTGGTGTGTGTGTGTGTGTGTGTGTGTGTGTGTGTAAAGGGTTGGAGCTATAAAGGGGTGCAGCTGTGAGGATGAACTCTAAGGATTCTCCTTAGCTTGGCTTGAAGTGCGCTCCACTGAGCTGTCAGCACTCCCTACAGTGTCTCTAGTCTGTGTGTGTGTGTGTGTGTGTGTGTGTGTGTGTGTGTGTGTGTGTGTGTGTGTGTGTGTGTGTGTGTGTGTGTGTGTGTGTGTGTGTGTGTGTGTGTGTGTGAGCACAGAGAGAAAAAGCCTGCATTGGGAAGAAGCCTCACTGAGGCTGTTTTCTTGGCTGCAGTTTCAAGTTTCAACCAGACTCTGTGCCAGAGACCCAGGCTTCCACTCAGCTTTTAGTTCAAAAGCAACACACACACACACACACACACACACACACACAGAGACAGAAGGAGAGAGTAGGTCTTTCACATACACACAGGTTTTTTATTCTTTCTACACCCTTACTTTCTCTTGCTCACACACTTGCTCTGTCATGCTCTCTCGCTTTCTGTCCCTCTCTCTCTCTGTGGCTTTCTCCCAACTCTCTTTCTTTATCTTTCTCCCTCTCCTTCCCTCTCTCCCTTAACTTTCTCCTTTTCTCTCTCTGTCTGCCCCCCCCCTCTCTTTATCTCTCCATCTCTCTTATCTTACCATCTCTCACACTCTGTGTTAGTCAGCTTGCAGGGAGGCAATGTGGTGTCTGTTTCAGCCACCGCTTCTCTTTGAGTGTGTGCGTGTGTGTGTGTGTGTGTGTGTGTGCGTGTTGACGCAACACTAGGCGAACAAGGAGCCGAAGTGATTGTCATTTTTAGCTCAACGCTGCACAGCAGATGCAGTTGAGCACTGAGCCGGACAAACAATCATTTATCTTTCCCACAATTCCTAGCGTTTGTCCTTTCCGGTGCTGGTGTCCCCTTCATTCCCACTCGGCTGCCCTGAGACTGCGGCCGCGCCTCACTGCTGGTTTTAAACCAATCCCAGCTCAGCTTTCCAGGCCTGAACACAACTTGCAAAAAAGACATGTTGAGAAAAAAGTTTGTTTGACGGTTTGTTTTGTTTTTTCTCAGAAGCGTGGAGACAGTCAGTCTAACTGCTGGGTTTCCCAGGAGGGGGCGGGGTGGTGAGGGTGGGGAGGGTGGGGGGGGGGGTTTCTTACCTTTCCTCCTGCTTTCTTGCTGCCCCTCCTTTGCTTTCTTGCGTGGCGGACGGGGCTGGCGTGGGGGCTCGGGGGCCTGGGGAGGGGCACCCGGGCGCGGACGCGGACGTGTTGACGGAGGCACTTTCGGCGTGTCGGGCACTGTGGTTTTGGCGTTGGCCACAGGCAACCCTTCGAGGGGGGACAATTTGAGGGCGAGAGACTAAGAGAAGGGGTGTGGGTGTGGGACGGGGCTGGTTGGGTCAGCTAAAACGTGTTTGTGTGTGTAGGAGGGGGATGGGGGGCTCGGGGGTGTGTGGGGGGTGGGTCAAGGGGGGCTGGTGATGCGTGTGCTGGTAAACCAACACACACACACTCTTGCATTCTCCAGGGGCTTCTAAAGCTCATCTTGCTGGACAAAGAGAAACAGCTGAGCGGCGTATCGCTGATCCCACTGCAAACACTGATGAGTCAATTACCTGGGGACCACACACACCTAGAGCGCCGAAGGTCAGCCAAGGAAACAGAAGCCTGCCGCTCACACCGCTGGAGGACGCAAGAGCACCCCGCCACCCACCCCCCGATCGCCCCACTCCTTTACAGTGTGTTACTGATAACTACAGGCTCTCCACGCTCTGATACTCTCTCAACACAACACTCAAACTCAGAACTCACAATTTCAGTTTAAAAGCCAGAGTCAAGCCCTGGCTCCGGCACGGACAACACTCCTGGATCTATCCACCCGCACAGCAAAGGCAATAAGATCAATCCGCACAGGGGGCTACAGAGTCAATTCAATTCAATTGATGAAACCACTTCAAAACGAGGACAGCTACCTGCTCCTGAACACACGATCAAGGTCACATGCCGGCGCCTCACGTTTTACCATTTCCCTTCATTCATTTGCAAAGTGAGGGATTTAGCGTGTTAGCAAGTCACTGCAGTGTGCAGTCCTGGCAGAGGTTAGCGTGATACGGGGTTAGCACATATAGGCATTAAAACGGCAGGCTAGCTCGTTAGCAGGTTAGCACAAACGGCAGTCTGCAATCCTGGCAGAGGCTAGCTCGTTAGCGGGTTAGCACAAACGGCAGTCTGCAATGCTGGCAGAGACTAATATTAGCGCTAGCTAACAGTTCCTGCTGGCATCTGTCCAGAGCTCCCTCCCTACCTCTCTCTCAATGCTCAGTGGTTCCCCTACTGTGTGTGTGTCTATGTGTGTGTGTGTGTGTGTCCACCACTCTCTCTCAATGGTCAGTCATTCCCCTACTGTGTGTGTGGTGTGTGTCCCCCCCCCCCCTCTCTCTCAGTGCTTAGTGATGCGAGGCTGCTTAATGTGCAGGCCAAAGTCATTAGCTGCACTGTTGATGAGCGCTTGCTTGCTTGAAGCACTCCTGATTGGCCTACTCACAGCAGAGCTGGTCCAAATCTAATCTGATTTTTGAGAGTTCCAACAGCTATGGAGCCTTTTCCTATTTAATTAATGATGGCTGCTTGGGTGACAGAGTTTCATAAAACCTTTAAACTAACTCTGTTTGGAGGCTGTACATTACAGATTGAAAACTCCATCTGAACTCCTAATTCAAAGCTCTGTATTGAGACTGTACCTCAATTTTAAGAGTTTTTACAGTTTAAAGAGAGAATTTCAGGAAACCTTTAAACCAGTACTCTGTTCTGAGTCGTCAGTTTAAGACTATAGCCCATCTCTTTCTGAACTGGGGTTCTCTGTTAAAGATTCAAACTGAACTAGGACTGTGTTTGAGTTAGAAAAGGCTTAAATTAAACTCCCTCTAAAACAGTGTGTGGAGATTGGATCTTGCAGTCTGATACTCATGCTGAACCCTTTCCTAACCTCAGGCGTTATGTTAAGATTGCACACCATAGTTTAAGACTCAATACTGAACTACTGCTAATCCAGAACTCTGTCCACTTCTAATCCCAAGCTTTCTCTAAAGGTTGCACACTAGAGTTTAAAATTTAAATTTATCCACCTCTAATCTTTCTAAAGGTTGCACTCTAGAGTTTAACACTGAAACTGAACCACTTCTAATCCGGAGCTCTTTCTAAAGGTTGCACTCTAGAGTTTAAGATTAAAACTGAACCACTTCTAATCCCAAAATCTTCCAAAAGGTTGCACTCTAGAGTTAACACTCCGTTAAGAGTGAAACTGAAGCACTCCTACTGTAATCCTGAGCTCTTTCTAAAGGTTGCACTCCAGAGTTTAAGACTGAAACTGAACCACTTCTAATCTCGAGCTCTTCCTAAAGGTTGCACTCTAGAGTTTAATATTAAGACTGAACCGCTTCTAATACCAAACTCTTACGAAAGGCTGCACTCTAGAGTTAACACTCCGTTAAGAGTGAAACCGAAGCACTCCAACTGTAATCCCGAGCTCTTCCTAAAGGCTGCACACTGCAGTTTTAAGACTAGGACTGACCTCAGAGCCAGGCGTTAAAGCATCCCGTATGCAGTATGAGGCTGTACTGTGGCTGTGACATTGAGCGCTGGCTATATGGTCTGGTTTATACCCCACTGAGGGCCAACTAATCTACCCACCCCACCTCCCCCCAGCTACCTCTAACCCCGGGGTGTGAAGAAGCTCTCTGTGAGGTTTCCCACCTGGCGTGTCGGTGAGGCTGGGGGTGAGGGGGTCTCCGGGCTGCGAGGTCCCCGTCGGCAAGGCGTCTCCGCTGGGGCCACTCAAGGGAGTGGTGGGGGCACCGCTGGCACTAGAGTCTATTCAGCAGGGAGCAACAGCAGCAACACTTAAGCCCACAGATCAGCACTGATGGCCTTCACTTCACACACTACTGACGGCCTTAACACCATCTCTCTCTCTCCCTCTGTCTCATTCTCTCTATCTCACTCTCTCTCTCTCCCTCTCTGTCTTGCTCTCTCATTCTCTCTATCTCACTCTCTCTCTCTCTACCTCTCTCTCACTATATCTCTCTCTTGCTGTCTCTCTCTTTTTCTTTCTCTCTCTATCTCTCGCTTACATTTACACCTCAGCTAGCACACCAGCAAGGGCACGGAGCAGGGTCACCTTCTAAGGGTGCGCACAACTAACTCTCACAAGCACTCTTGCACGCTTGCGCGCACACACACACACACACACACACACAAACAACTGCTTTTTACAGACACGTGCTCACATAACCACTTTTCACATGCACACACTCACATGCGCCTTCTAGGGATATGCAGTACTCGATGACACAAACACACACACACACACGCAGACCCTCTAGGTATACAAAGACATACACATGTAAAAACATACACACGTATCTATGCTATGACACATACTGTGTAATGGACATCTCACAAGCAAGACAATCTTGGGACACAGGACGCATATAGAGACAATGCAGCAGTTTTGACAATCCCTTTAACCGCAGTATTCACACACACACACACGCACAAAAACACACACACATACTCTCTCTCACACACACACACACAAATGCTCATACACATACTGTACATGTACAACTTAACAGCCAAATTCACACTCACACAAAGCAGCAGAGACAGGCACATACACACCACACACACACACACACCTTATGCACACACACACACACCTCATGCACACATACACACACACCTCATGTACACATACACACACACACACACACACACACCTCGTGCACACATACACACACACACACACATACACCTCATGCACACATACACACACACACCTCATGCACACATACACACACACCTCATGCACACATACACACACACCTCATGCACACATACACACACACACACACCTCATGCACACATACACACACACACACACACACCTCATGCACACATACACATACACACACTTCATGCACACATACACATACACACACCTCATGCACACATACACACACACACATACACCTCATGCACACACACACACACACCTCATGCACACACACACACTCTTAGATGAACATTTGCCTTGCCACTCTTCCATTTTCTTTCTCTTCCCTAAATCTGCCTCCCTTTCTTAGATGTCAATTGCAATACTGATCAACTGGAGTCCTGTGGAGTGTTTCCTCTGTGTGTGAGTGTGTGTGTGTGTGTG
This sequence comes from Tenualosa ilisha, assembly GCA_015244755.2. Taxonomy (NCBI): domain Eukaryota; kingdom Metazoa; phylum Chordata; class Actinopteri; order Clupeiformes; family Clupeidae; genus Tenualosa; species Tenualosa ilisha. Next base: position 419,691 of record PYXC01001672.1, read on the forward strand.
TGTGTGTGTGTGAGAGAGAGAGAGAGAGAGTGAGGGATGACCGCTGCCTTGCATTGCTCGCTTGTGTTGCTGATGGGTCAATTAAGATGCAGAGAGGCACTCTCTATTTCTCTCTCTCTCTCTCTCTCAAACATACACACACACACACACACACACAAATACACACACATACTTGGACCCCCTATCAGGGGTCTCCCTGTCTGGCATGCTGATATGTCATTAGGGAGCTGTCACCCCCTAAGCCCCATAACAATGACACAGCCGCTGGGAAAACAAGGACATACACGCACCCAGACACACACACACACACACACACACAGCAACCTGTGCAGATCTAGCAGGGATTACTGAACACGATACACAATAACAACACAATAAATACAGTGTGTTACTTCTCTGTCTCTCTCTCTCTGTGTGTGTGTGTTTGTGTGTGTGAGAATAATGCTCAAGGAGTCAGTGGATGTGTGGTCACGTCTGATTTCAGATTGTCATATCTGTTATTAATTTATTTGTTTAAGGTTGCTGATGTATTACTGCTCTGAGAAATGTTTTGTATTCCAGATGAGTTTTTTTCAATTGGCTTAACTATGGCATTTGATTCAAAGGCATAATTCTAAAAGCTTCAAAAATGTGCTGATATACTAAATTAAAAAATGTGCGTGCGATGAAACTTTGATCATTATTGTTCTTCATTCACCACCGTAGGTCTCAGATGCTGGTCCACTTATTACCTTTGAATAAATACATTCAAACTGGACTTTGTAGAAATTTTGTATTTCATTCAATTATCATACATGACACAAATACAATTATTAATACAATGCATAAACACCATGATGTGGTTTCATGGTTCCTGGCTTGGGCTGCCATTCACATACAACCCCAGTGCGTTCAGATCAACATTGTCCCACTAAGCAGCAAAGCTTCTTGACTGTCTCAGGACTGAAGCTGACTGTGGCTATGTGGCTGACACAGGTGTGACTTTTCCTGCACATAACACACCCATGACCCGCTGTGCTCTGCGTCATCTCAGTCCCAAAACACTATGCCTTACGATAGCAAGTAAACCAAGCATGATAGTTACGTGTGTGTGTGTGAGTGTGTGTGTGTGCGTGTATGTAAGTGTGTATGCGTGAGCATATTTTATTAGAAAAATCTGAGCAGCTCTACATCTACAGCAACACACCTGTGTGTGTGTGTATGTGCATGTGTGTGTGAGTGTGGTTGTATGTGCATGTGTGTATGTGTGCGTGAGTGTGGTTGTATGTGCGTGTGTGTATGTGTGTGTGTGTGAGAGTGTGGTTGTATGTGTGTGTGTGTGTGTGTGTGTGTGTGTGTGTGTGTGTGTGTGGTAGCGTGTGCATGTGAGTGAAGTCCTTTTTCCACAGTTCATGTCTGAAGTCGTCACACAAGGGCATGATGAAGTGTGATGTGTGGTGTGTGTGTGTGTGCAAAAAGTGACATGTCATGACCCATGGGGACTAACCTGTGAGGCAACCAGGAAGCTGGGGTCACGGGTTTGCCCTCTGTGCCCCTCACCCCCATCAGCCATCTGTCATGTGGCATCACTGTTGCCATGGCGACAAGGCTATCAAAGGCTACCAGGCTAATCTGGATCTGCCAGGTTCCGCTTGGCAGAGGAAAGTGTCAAGTTCAGTCTTAAAATAACACTCTTTAAATAACATTCTCTAAATCCATTTCTTAAATAACATTCTGTTACAGGTTGCAAACACTCTAAAGTGTAAAAGGTGTATGAGGTCATAGTGAAGTTTGCAAGATAATGTTCAGTGAGGTTTAGAGGTGAAGTGGATTTGAATTCTGAGAGACCTTCATCACTTAGAACGTTTGTTGGTGTGCTGAAAAAATGTTATGGGGGTCGTTTGTTGGTGAGCTGAAAGAATGTTCTAGAAGAAGATTATGAGCAGTAAGAATGTTCTGGAAGAAGTTTGTTTATGGCCAGGGAGAATGTTCTGGAAGAAGTTTGTCCATGGCCAGGAAGAATGTTTTGGAAGAACTTAGTCCATTAGGAAGTTAGCAGGGAGAGGGCCTGTGCTGTACTCATTTACCTGGGAGACCCAGGGGTGCTGGCGTAAGACACTTTTACACTATAAATATCTCCACAAGTCTCTCTCTCTCTCTCTGTGTGTGTGTGTGTGTGGTGTGTGGTGTGTGGTGTGTGTGAGGAAGAGGAAGAGCTCAGGTGTCTCCGCCGGCTCGACCGGTTCACACTCTTGAGACACACTACAGAGGATGCAGCTGGTCTTGCGACTTACCAGCATCTTTGTGCCTGTGTGTGTGTGTGTGTGTGTGTGTGTGTGTGTGTGAGTGTGTGAGGAGAGAGAGAGAGAGAGAGAGACAAAAGGAATGACTGTGAGTCTGTGTGTGTCTGTGAGTGAATGTATGCATGTATGTCTGGGAAAAAAGAAACATTGTAATGTGGTATAGCGTGTGTAGTGCAGTGTTAGGTGAGTGAAGAGTGTGTGTGTGTGTGTGTGTGTGTGTGTGTGTGTGTGTGTGTAATGCTATGAGCGCAGTGGGGAATGAAAAACAAGCTCTCTGGCACAGAGGATGTTTTTATTTCTATCCTGAAAAAGGCCGTATGGGATACGACTGGAGGGGAGTCATGTAAATAAACACACACACACACACACACACACACACACACACACACACACACACACACACACACACACATACACATACATACACATACACATACACACACACACACATACACACACACACACATACACACACACACACACACACACACACACACACATACACACACATACACAAACACACAACCACACACACACACACACACACACACATACACATACACACACACACACACACACACATAGACACACACTCGCTCTGCTGCCTCTCTCTGCTTTGAGACATTAATTACATCTGGGTCATTCCGGAGAGTTTTTTCCCAAAATAACACCCTGCCTCTTAATTGGCTGGTGTTGGGACAGAGACCAAGATCACGAGCATGTGTGTGTGTGTGTGTGTGTGTGTGTGTGTGTATCCACAGAGCGCCGGCCCGTGACCCAATTGGGTCACCCAGGAGTGCCGCTGGGTCAGGTGTAATTATGACATGATTTACAGGGCTCGCTCCGTTACGCCTCATTTTACTAGGGATGCCAGAGGAAGGGTGTGTGTGTGTGTGTGTGTGCGAGATAGGTGGGGTGTGTGTATGCAGGGATGTGTAGGGATGTGTGGGGGGGGGGGTGTCTGTCCCCCAGCCTTGCAGCTGTAGTGCTCTATGCTGTGACGGTGTGTGTGTGTGTGTGTGTGTGTGTGTGTGTGTGTGTGTGAGTACAAACACTGTCCTTGTTGGATAGATATATGTGAGTTATTTTTGGTGAGACATGAGGCTCAAAAGATTAATAAACATTCATCTTCCTTTTCCACACACACACACACACACACACACACACACGCAAGCACGCACGCAGGCACACACACACACACACACGCACACAGAAACATCTCTCTCCAAAGTCCTGTGCTAGAGATTGAGTGCTCTGTTGTCACACACAGGAGGAGACTCACCTTGAAGATGAGCCTCACTGAATGCATGAGGTGTGTTTTCTCTCCACTGTAAGAAGAAATCAATGGGCTAACACACACACACACACACACACACACACACACACACACACACATACACAGAGAGAGCGAAAGCGCTTGCTAGAAGGAGCGGCTTACTGTAAGCTTGGTGCAGCTTATCTTCAGTATGGTATACGTAATTGGTGTGTGGGTATGTGTGTGTGTGAGCACAATTCACTGTGGACTGCAGTGTGTAATGGGTGTGGTTCAGTGTGTGTGTGTGTGTGTGTGGTTAGTACAGTGTGCGGTGTGTGTGCATGTTTGAGTGCGTTTTTTATTAAGTGGAGCTTAGCGTTTGTACTGTATAAAGTGTGGTGTGTGTAGGCAGTGTTTTATCAGTGTGTGTGTGTGTGCATGCACATGCATGTGTGTGTGAGTGCGGTCTTTGTGGGGAGCTTTGTATAGTGTGTGTAGTGCAGTGTTAGGTGTGTGTAGAGGGTGTGTGTAGCGTGAGTGTGTGTGTGTATGTGTGTAAGCGTGGTGTGTGTAGGCAGTGTAGTTTTATGCAAATGAAGAGTCTTCAGTACCTCAGAGATGACTGCAGCTTGTGATCATGATTGTATGAATCCTACGCGACTGGCAGCCACTGAGAACTTGCCTTCATTACCGGCTGAGGCAGTGTGTGTGTGTGTGTGTGTGTGTGTGTGTGTGTGTGTGTGTGGCTAGGCATTTTTGTGTATATATATATGTATCAATGTGTACACATGAGCAAAGGTACAGTGTGTGTTTTTTGTGTGCGAGTGTGTGTGTGTGGTGTGTGTGTGTGTGTGTGGTAAATGACTGATCAGAGTCTTTTCCACTGCAATCTCTAAGTCAGTGAAGCTGATGGTGGCAGTCTCACTGCTTGTAGTGTAACTGTGCCCAGATTACACTCAAGCACTCACACACACGTCCATCCCCAGGTGTTTGGTGTGTGTGTGTGTGTGTGTGTGTGTGTGTGTGTGAGGGGGGTCAAAGGAGGTCGGTGGGTGGGGGTGGGGGGCAGTGGGGTGGTGTCTGCTCCATAATGCATCAGTACAAATGAGAACACTGATGCGGCTCCATTCGATCGCTTATGGATGAAGAAGACCAGGATGAAATATTGCTGTTCAGGGGTCTAAAAATACGGCCAGCGGTCATGAAATTTTAAGCACAGACATAGAACACCTGGGGAGACAGCTGTGTCTGTGTGTGTGTGTCTGTGTGTATTTTTGTGTGTGTGTGTGTATGTTTGTGTATGTGTGTGTGTGTGTGTGAGAGAGAGAGAGAGAGAAAAAAAGTGTAGATGTGGGTTTCTATGTGAGTTTATACACGTATGTGTTTGTGTCTACTGTGTGTGTCTTGTGTGTGGTGTGTTGCTGACTGCTGTGTCGGTGTGTTTGTGTGTGTGTGTGTGTGTGATGTATGGTCACGACCTACTTCTGTACAGTAAAAGCTTTCTGCTTAGAAACGCAGAACCAGGCAGAGACTCTTTTCTCCACCTCCTCCTGTGTCATCACCACACACACACACATACACACACACACGCACACACACGCACACCCGCGCACACACGCACACACACACCACATTCCTGGCCTTCCTCTCCTTAACACACACACACACACACACATACACTTACACACACACACACACTACGCTCCTGGGCTACCTCTCCCCAAGACTGTCTCTGTCTCTCTCACACACACCCACACATAAAGATACAGGGCC
>PYXC01001672.1:437500-447500 GCA_015244755.2 Tenualosa ilisha
ATACAGGAGACACTACTGCTGCTCAGAGGACAGCGCACTGTTATAGAGACATACAGGAGACACTACTGCTGCCGGGACAGAGAGAGAGAGAGAGACCTGGGGGGGGGGGGCGAAGAAGGAAGAGGAAGAAGAGAGAAGAGGGGTGGAAGAGGAGAGATACAAAAAGAAAGGAGAGGAGAGAAAAAGAGAGAAGATGGGTGGAGAGGAGAGAAGAGAGGGATAAAGAGAGAAGAGGAGAGGAGAGAGGGATACAGAGAGTGGAGGAGAGAAGCTGAGTGTTAATTGGACAGCAGACAAGATCCACCAGCGCCAACAGGACGGAGAGAGAGAGGGATGCAGGAGGGAGAGAGTGAGAGAGAGGAATAGAGGAGGGAGAGACGGAGAGAGGGAGGGGAGGAGGGAGAGAGAGAGAGGGAAGAGAGGAAGGGAGGGGAGGAGAGAGGGGATTTTGGAAGGGGATCCCTTTTTCTCCTCTGGAGTGAAAATGCCTTTATTTGCCTCTTGTCTAATAGAGCACAACCAACCACACACACACACACACATACATACACCCACACACACACACATACATACACACACACATGCAGATACATACACACGGCACTCTTGTGTGACGGAGAGCACAAGCAACCACATGTACACACACACACACGCAAACATATCACACACACACACACACACACACACACACACACAGCGCATGTACTTACAGAACATGCACACACACCCATGTGCATCGATCCTAACTCACTCATCTCATGGACTCTCTGTCCATTCCACTTTTCATTTCCTTCCATCACTCTCTCTCTCCCTCTCTCTCCTCCCCTCTGTGCTCTGCTCTCTTGTGTCTGTAGAGCCTTTCCCCCCTTCCCTCATGCACCCCTCTCCTCTTTCTCTCTCTCTCTCTTTCTCACTGTCTCCCTCTTTCTTCCCCTCCATAATCTGCTCTCCTTTCGAGCCCTCTCTTTTTACCTCATTCCGTCCCTCTCTCCCGCCATTCATCCATCCTTCCTCTCTCTCTCCTCCCCACTGTATTCTGCTCTCTCACTCTCTCCCTTCCCCCTTTTCCTCATCCATCCATCCTCCTTCTCTTCTGTGTCTGCTGTGTCTTCTAGTGGCCTGTGTTCTAGCTGTCTGCGTTCTAGTGGCCTGTGTTCTAGCTGTCTGCATTCTAGTGGCCTGTGTTCTAGCTGTCTGCATTCTAGTGGCCTGTGTTCTAGCTGTCTGCATTCTAGTGGCCTGTGTTCTAGTGGTCTGCATTCTTGCGGTCTATGTTCTAGTGGTCTGTGTTCTAGCTGCCTGTGTTCTAGCAGTCTCTGTTCTAGAGATCTCTGTTCTAGAGGCCTGTGTTCTAGTGGTCTCTGTTCTAGAGATCAGTGTTCTAGTGGTCTATGTTCTAGCTGCCTGTGTTCTAGCAGTCTCTGTTCTAGAGGTCTCTGTTCTAGAGGCCTGTGTTCTAGTGGTCTCTGTTCTAGAGATCAGTGTTCTAGTGGTCTGTGTTCTAGTGGCATGTGTTCTAGCGGTCTCTGTCCTAGAGGTCAGTGTTCTAGCGGCCTGTGTTCTACTCGTCTGTGTTCTCGCGGTCTCTGTTCTAGCGGGCGCCGCGGGGCAAATCCCCCACTGGTTGGGCCAAGCAGAGAGCTCATGTTCAGTGGCCAGTGCCAGGCCCCACCATTGGGCCGCGACCAAAGCCCCATCCGGCCATCTGGAGCGCCAATGCCACGCGCGCACACACACACACACACACACACACACACACACACTCGCATATGGACCCCCACTCCTCCCAGGCACTGAAGAAACCACAAAACAACAACAACAACACAAACGACAGCAGTGAGAGGAAACACTCATTACTGGTGTCTCTCCCAGCGTCTCAGTAGGAAAAACAGACAGACTGAGTGAGGTGATTAGAGAGAGATGAGAAAGAGAAAGGGAATCATGAGAGAGAAAGAAAGAGGACAAACAGAAAGGAGAGAGAGGGAAGACAGTGATGGAGAGATGAAAAATAAGAAAATGTGAAAGATAGAGAGACAGTAATAACAGTAAGAGGACAGAGAGAGAGAGAGAGCGAGAGAGAGGGGGCAGGTAGTCTTAGACAGATGAAGTGAGAAGAAGAAAAAGAGAAAGACAGAGAGAGAGAGAGGAAGAGGGACAGGCAGAGAAAGAGAGAGAGAGAGGGGGGCAGGTAGTCATAGACTGATGAAGTGAGAAGAAGAAAAAGAGAAAGACAGAGAGAGAGAGGAAGAGGGACAGGCAGAGAAAGAGAGAGAGAGAGAGAGAGAAGGCAGACAGTGACGGAGAGAGTGAAGAGAGAGCGATAGGAAGAGATAGAGAAGTATGAGAGGGCATCCTTCCTTAATCAGCATAATTACATGTGCAGCAAACGATGCTAGCTATGCTAATGAAGCCTTCCTTACAACACACACACACACACACAGCACAGTTATTATTTGTGTGTGTGTGTGTGTGTGTGTGTGTGTAATGAATCGAGAGTGTCTGGTGCTGCAGTGAGAAGTGCAGTAGTATTTAGGTGAGTAAATACAGAGATCACTAAACAAACACTGAGAGACGGATAAAAGGCTCAGAGAGAGAGAGAGACAGACAGAGAGAGGAGAAAAGGAGAGGACAGGAGAGAAGAGAAGGAGAGGAGAGGAGGAGAAGAGAGAAGAGGAGGAGAGAAGGAGAGGCTGACTGGGAGTTGCTGATGCTGTCTCTGAAAGAAGGTTATTTTGCCTCTCTCTCACCCCTCTCTCATCCTCTGCTTCTCCTCTCTTTGCTCCCTCCCTCTCTTTCTCTGTCTCTCTCTCTTTTCTCTCTCTCTATCTAACTCTCTCTCTCTCTCCCTCTCTCTGTCCTCTCTCTCTCTCTTTCACTCTCTCTCTCTCTCTGTTCTCTCTCTCTCTGTTCGGTCTCTCTGCACTCCCTCCTGAGAATGTTTCTCCATTTGTTTTCATTTGTTTGGCCCCTAGTGAGAAGCATCATCATGGGCACACACACACACACACACACACACACACGGAGAGAGAGACACACACACACAGACACACACACACGCACACACACACAGAAAGAGAGAGACACACACACAAACACACAAACACACACACACACACACACACATTTGTTGCCCCTAGTGAGAGACTCATCATGGGCTCCTTACTCCCAGCACACAGACGACCCCACAGCAGACAGCGATGGATGGAGGCCCTGTAGACTCACACACACACTCGCTCCCACACACAGTCACAAACACACACTTACTCACTCACACACAGAAATACAGCCGTAACCGTCACACCTGTCATTTCTATATCTGTGAGATGGATTTGAGGTACACATTCTCACACAGGGGGAGAAAAGATAGAGAGAGGGAGAGAGAGAAAGAGAGAGAGAGAGAGAGAGGGAAAGAGAGAGAGTGAGAGTGAGAGGGAAAGAGAGAAGGAAGACAGGGAGAGGGAGAGATAAAAAAACAACGGGAGTGAGAAAGAAAGAATGTGTGTGTGAGAGAGAGAGAGAGAGAGAGAGAGAGGAGTTCCCTCCTCTAGTCAAAAGAGTTAGTGTGGAAATGCTGCCAGGGTGTTTCTCCATGCAGAGCCGCACTAACTCACAGCTAACAGGAGTGTGTGTGTGTGTCTGTGTGTGTGTGTGTGTGTGTAAGTAAGGTGATGAGCCTGTTATCGAGCTCTCCGTTACACTGTGATCAGCTGGAGTGGATTTCTCACACTCCTTGCTGCAGAACAACACCCGCCGTACACACACCCCTAACCCCCCCCCCCCACACACACACACACACAACACACACACATACACACACACATACACACGCAACCTCCCAAATCTCTTCCCCCTGCCACTCCTGCTCCGCCTGCCTTTCTGCTGTGCTCTGATGAGAGGCAAACAAGGCTTCAGTTATTCTTCCAGCCCTCCTTCACACACACACACACACACACACACACACACACACACACACACACACACACACACACACACACACACACTTCTCTGCTGTACTGTGATGAGAGGCAAAAGGCCTCAGTAATTCCCAGGCCAGGCACAGGAGATAATGCGGAGCTGCCACGGGTGCGGCCAACAGACAGCCAGTATTGATTGGAGAGGGTGAAGGCCGCCCTCCGGATCTTTCCGTGGGGTGAGAGGTGTATTTGTGTGTGTGTGTGTGTGTGTGTGGGGGGGGGGGGGGGGGGCATGTCTTTTTCCCATCTGTTTCAACAAGCCTTTCACTCTATTGGACCAAAGTCTGTGCAACTTTGAGTGTATAAGGAGTGTGTACACTCAGGTGTGTGTGTCTGTGTGTGTGTGACTGTTTAGCTGTGAGTGTTTAAGTACAGGTGTATGTGACATGCCGTTTGGCTGTAAGTGTGTAAGGAGTGTGTACATAAAGGTGTGTGTGTGTGTATGTGTGTGTGTGTGTGTGCGTGAATTTTTGGCTGTGAGTCTGTCCTTGCAGGTGTGTGCGTGTGTGTGTGAGCATACGAGGCTTGGTGTGTTTGTGCAAGTGTGTGTGTGAGAACATTTGGCTGTGAGAGTGTATGTGTAAGTGTGAGAGTGAGAATGTGAGGCTGTGTGTGTGTATGTTCAGGTGTGAGTGTGAGTGAGTGTGTGATGCCAGGAGTGTACATGTGCAGGTGTGTTTGTGACATCACGAGGCTGGGTGTGTGCACTCTCAGGAGTGTGTGTGTGTATGTGTGTGTGTGTGTGTGTGTGTGCGTGTATGTGTGTGTGTGTGTGTGTGTGGGTCTGCTGATAGAAACACAGCAGAGCACAGAGCAGTGCGCTCATCAAGAGTTCAGTCTCTCCTCTCTTCCCTTCTCTTCTCTCTCTTTCTCTTTCTCATCCCTCCCTCCAACCTACCTCTACGTTCTCTCTCTCTCTCCTATCCTGTCATTCTCATCCTTCCTTCTTCCCTCTCTCCAACTCTGTCTTTCCCTTCCTTCACTCTTTCTCTCTCTCTCCCTCCCTCTACTCTTTCTGTCTCTCTCCCTCCCTCCACTTTCTCCTTCTCTCTCTCCCCCTTATTCCACTCTTTCTCCTTCTCTCTCTCCCTTCCTTCACTCTTTCTCCTTCTCTCTCTCCCTCACTTCTGTGTAATGTTTGATTTTAAAAGGAACATCATGCTGATTCCTTGCAGTTCTCGAGGAAGAGCCAATCAGAGCCAGCGACTTCAGGGTGTGTGTGTGTGTGTGTGTGTGTGTGTGTGTGTGTGTGTGTAGCCTTCATGGGGTCATCCCCTGGAGGAGTTGAGGTTGGGAGGTTGGTGAAAGTGGGCAGCAGTCCTCCACCAGAGAAAACTCCCCTGAGAGAGCCAACACCTACATACACATGCACACACACGCGCTCGCACACACATCTACACACACACACACACACACACACTCCTGAGAGGTGCTGCTGACTGGCTGGATTGCTGGGACATTTCCCCTGGAATCACTGGTGACCTTGAGCGCTCTGTGGCTCAGGAAGCCTCAGTAAATTATTCACAATGGATGATGATGGTGATGATGATGATGGTGATGATGATGATGGTGATGCGGCTTCTTCTTCCTCTTCCTCCTCTTTGTCTTCGTTTTCTTCTTGGTCTTCATCCTATTCATCCTCCTCATCCTCCTCTGCACACCTCCTCCCGTCTCACTCTCTCTCTCTCTCTCTCCCTTCCTCTCTCGCTCTCTCTCTCTCTCTCTCTCTCATCACCGTGAAGACAGCCCAGATGCGGGAGCATCACACGGGTCGCCACGGAGACGGAGAGTGGCCTCTTTATCCCCCTGGCACTTCAAAAATAGTTTGAGGCAGCTGGAGGGGAAAAAATGAAATGTGTGTGTGTGCATGTGTGTGTGTGCGTGTGTGTGTGTGTGTGTGTGTGCGTGTGTGTGTGTGTGGGGGTGTGAGGGTTCCTTCATAATTAATTTCTAGACCACCCCCACCCTCCCCAGGAAGAAAAGCTCAGCAGGGTTTCTGCCAATTACTGTGCAAATGTGGGGAAATCACCTGCTGTCTGGGTGTCCTCTGCAGGCAGGGCCACTCCACTCTCTGTTCTCCCACTTCACTCTGTGTGTGTGTGTGTGTGTGTGTGTGTGTCTGTCTGTCTGTCTACAGATCACTTCTCTCTCTGTTCTCCCACTTCACTGTGCGTGTGTGTGTGTGAGTGTGTGTGTGTGTGTGTGTGTGTGTGTGTGTATGGGCCATCTGCTATGTTCTCCCAATTCACTCTGTGTGTGTGTGTGTGTGGGCCACTCCACTCTTTTCCCCCACCTTACTGCTCCCCCATATCCTCTCCCTCCCTCAGACAGACAGAAAGACAGACAGCCCAGGCCTGATTAGAGACGTCTGTCTGTCAATCTGTCTGTCTGTCTGTCTGTCTGTCTGTCAGGACTGCCCTAGTTGAACAACAGAAAGTGCAGCAGAGAGCAGGGTTTCTATCAGAGTGACTAATGACTAAAGTAGTTTCAGTTATGGTGTAGGGAGTGTGTCCCCATGCAAACTAACAGGCATGCCAATGACTACTACTGCTGTCTCACCCACATTAACACAAACACACACACACACACACACACACACACACACGGTTGTGAGCTCAGAGAGCACAGCGCTCTCTGCAGGAGGTTCCCCTGCGGCAGAAGAGAAGCTACGCCACATCCCTCAAACATACTGTACAACCACACACACACACACACACACACACACACCAAACGTGATGTTTATCCTGGTGGCTGCAGTGAACTTCAGTAGACCATATGTTTCTCTCAAAACTCCAAACCATCATGGACCAAAGAGATTAGGTTAAGCCTCCCACACATGGGTGGGGAGTGTGTGTGTGTGTGTGTGCCCACGCACTCATGCGTGTGTGTGTGTGTGCATGCATGTGTGTACGTGCATGTGCGTGTGTGTGTGAGTGTGTGTGTGTGTGTGTGTGTGTGCCTGTGCGTGTGTGTGTGTGTGTGTGTGCATGTGTGTGTGGGTAGCTCCCAAAAATAGCCCATGTTGGGAGGGCAGTGGGTGTGGTGGTGGAGGGGTGCTGAAAATTTGATGAGGGCCAGTGTGGTGATGAAAAATTCTGTTTGCTTCACTAAGACCCCCAAACACACACACACACACACACACACACACCCTCAACGCAAGCCCCTGGGGCTGGGTATCTGGGCAGCTCGTTATTGACGCCCGCGGTGATGACACACAGCTTGGAGAGTGGGGGAAGAGATGATACCCCCCGCAACCGCGCTTCAAAGCTCCTTGGGCGAGGAAACGTGGGGGGAACGTTGGGGGAACGCGTGTGTGTGTGTGGGGGGGGCGGGGTTCCTCCGCTCAATCTGTTCCTGGGAGACAGTTTGTCCGCTTGCTAACCTTTAAAGGTATTGGCACCAATACCAGCTAAACACAGTTCACCCGGAACACCAGCAGTAGGCTGTCTTACTACAGAGCCCTCCGAGTGTTCTGGGAAGTGTGTAATTTACTGTGTGTGTGTGTGTGTGTGTGTCTATCTGTCTGTATCTTTGTATCTCTGTGTCTGAGTGTTTGACTATGTGTGTGTGTGTGTGTGTGTGTGTGTGTCTATCTGTCTGTATCTTTGTATCTCTGTGTCTGAGTGTTTGACTATGTGTGTGTGTGTGTGTGTGTGTGTGTGTCTATCTGTCTGTATCTTTGTATCTCTGTGTCTGAGTGTTTGACTATGTGTGTGTGTGTGTGTGTGTGTGTGTGTGTGTGTAGTCAGATGTGTAATTAAGATATGGTTTATCTCTGCCTGTTCTGTCCTCTGTGAACATTAACTCAAGGCTGCGCTTGAGACAGAAAAACAGGATGATTCAAGGCTAGCAGCTGCTCAGTGACAATATAGCGCTCTACCTTTTATAAACTCAAAGACTGTCACTATGGCACACACACGACAGCACATACACACACACACACACGCACACACACAGCACACACATTGTTTCATCTCTAAGCCTAATGAGGATAGTCTGCTATTTTCTTCGAACACTGTGTGTGTGTGTGTTTGTGTGTGTGTGTGTGTGTGTGTGCGTGTGTGTGCGCGCACACACACGTGCAGGCATTTGTGCGTGTGTATGTTTGTTGACTGGAGTAGGTTTATAAATTTACCCTCTCTGTTACCTCATAAAGTTTTTCTTCTGTCTGCAGGACCCTTTGAATGGAGGATTTCAGAGGATGCTGTCAAAGGTTCTGAGTCACCAGATGAAAGAACTCAGATCTGGCAACCTGATCTGTCTGAATGGCCAAGTGGATAAGGGAGATGATGAGCAAATGACTGCACTACTGTAATCTGGCAACGCTCAGGTTTAGCTAACATAACAATGAACACTAGCCTGGGAAGCCCATCCTGAGGTGTGAGCACTCTGTGAGTGGTTGTGCAGCACAGTAAGACCCTCAGGTGCAGGTTCTAGGTTCTCACTCTGTGAGTGGTTGTGCAGCACAGTAAGACCCTCAGGTGTAGGTTCTAGGTTCTCACTCTGTGAGTGGTTGTGCAGCACAGTAAGACCCTCAGGTGTAGGTTCTAGGTTCTCACCCTGTGAGTGGTTGTGCAGCACAGTAAGACCCTCAGGTGTAGGTTCTAGGTTCTCACTCTGTGAGTGGTTGTGCAGCACAGTAAGACCCTCAGGTGTAGGTTCTAGGTTCTCACTCTGTGAGTGGTTGTGCAGCACAGTAAGACCCTCAGGTGCAGGTTCTAGGTTCTCACTCTGTGAGTGGTTGTGCAGCACAGTAAGACCCTCAGGTGCAGGTTCTAGGTTCTCACCCTGTGAGTGGTTGTGCAGCCCAGTAAGACCCTCAGGTGTAGGTTCTAGGTTCTCACTCTGTGAGTGGTTGTGCAGCCCAGTAAGACCCTCAGGTGCAGGTTCTAGGTTCTCACTCTGTGAGTGGTTGTGCAGCACAGTAAGACCCTCAGGTGCAGGTTCTAGGTTCTCACTCTGTGAGTGGTTGTGCAGCCCAGTAAGACCCTCAGGTGCAGGTTCTAGGTTCTCACTCTGTGAGTGGTTGTGCAGCACAGTAAGACCCTCAGGTGTAGGTTCTAGGTTCTCACTCTGTGAGTGGTTGTGCAGCACAGTAAGACCCTCAGGTGTAGGTTCTAGGTTCTCACTTTGTGAGTGGTTGTGCAGCACAGTAAGACCCTCAGGTGCAGGTTCTAGGTTCTCACTCTGTGAGTGGTTGTGCAGCACAGTAAGACCCTCAGGTGTAGGTTCTAGGTTCTCACTCTGTGAGTGGTTGTGCAGCACAGTAAGACCCTCAGGTGTAGGTTCTAGGTTCTCACCCTGTGAGTGGTTGTGCAGCCCAGTAAGACCCTCAGGTGCAGGTTCTAGGTTCTCACTCTGTGAGTGGTTGTGCAGCACAGTAAGACCCTCAGGTGTAGGTTCTAGGTTCTCACCCTGTGAGTGGTTGTGCAGCACAGCTTGGCCCAAAGGTATCAAAAACGGGTGTTTACCCCCGACGTGATGGAGGTGAGCACGGAAATCAAGAGACCACCGACAAAGACAAAGGCATTTTTTTCATTGATCCACTCAAAGGCATTTTTTCCAGAGGAGTGGGAGATGATGACTAGGCATATCTGGACCAAGCTCAGTCTCTGGTGAAAGTGATCGGTCGAGAAAACCAAGCTAACGTAACGCTAAAACTAAACGCTAAAAACAAACACTGAATTCAGGGTTTAGAAAGCAACAACAGCACGCACTTACACATCAAACAGCATGTCCTCACGTGACATTATTGACTGTAAGACATACATATTCATGCCATCCATCAGCAGAGCTTCCTCTTGTTTTACAGGTAGAGTGGCAGAGAGGCAGGCTGTAGATTAGAAATATTATTTATAGTAGAAATGGGGTGATCTGTGCTGAGTGAGAAATTCACACTTTTCTCCTACAGTAACACTAAGACTCAGTGACACTCAGACAGCTGTGAAAAACAAAGAAAGAGGGGAGAGAAAAAGCAAAAAGGAGGGATTGAGAGAGAGAGAGAGAGAGGCCACACACACACACAC
>PYXC01001672.1:455000-480000 GCA_015244755.2 Tenualosa ilisha
TGTGTGCATGTGTGTGCATGCGTTGTGTGTGTGTGTGTGTGTGTGTGTGTTTGTGTGCGCGCGCATGTGTATGTGTGCATGCGTGTGTGAATAGACTGTGTAAGAAGTGTGTGTGTGAGAAGCACATGTGTAATGACCATAGGCTTGAAATGAGAGTGAACACGTCCCCAACTGCAACTCTGCTTGTCTTCACACACACAAGCGGAAAAAAAAAGTAGCAGCTTTGGGGGGAACGCCAGACGTGGCCGGTCCAGAGAGCGGGAGAGCGAGAGAGCTAGCGCTACGCTAACGCTAACCGCTAACCACTCCAGAATTATTCCCTTTCATATCTCCATATCAGACGCATGTCTCCCTCTGTGCTGCTGCTGGGGAGGGAATGCATGGCATCATCCCTTAGCATGAGCTAAAATTAGCAACAACGGCTGCACTGGCGGAACCTGATCACTAACACAGGGTACTGTGTCTCAGAGGAAAGGAGAGGAGAGGAGAAAAGAGGAGAGAACAAGAGAGAAGAGGAGAGGAGAAGAGAGGAGAAAAAAGGAGAGGAGAGAGCAGAGGAGAGGAGAAGACGAGAGGAGAGGACAGGAGAGGGAGGAGAGAGGGTAAAAAGAGGGGGAGAAGAGAAGAAGAGAGGAAAGGAGAGGAGAGGAGGAGAAGAGAGGAGAGGATAGGGAGAGGATAAAGGAGAGGAGAAGAGAGGAGAAAAAAAAGGAGAGGAGAGAGGAGAAGAGGAGAGGAGAAGACGAGAGGAGAGGACAGGAGAGGAGAGGAGAGAGGGTAAAAGAGGGGGAGAAGAGAAGAAGAGAGGAAAAGGAGAGGAGAGGAGGAGAAGAGAGGGAGAGGATAGAGGAGAGAGAAGAGGAGAGGAGGGGAAAAGGAGAGAAGAGAGGAAAGAGGGTAAAAGAGAGGACAGGAGAGGAGAGGAGAGAAAAGGAGAGAAGAGAGAATAAAGGAGAAGAGAGGAGAGAGGGTAAAAGAGAGGACAGAAGAGGAGGGAAAAGGAGAGAAGAGAGAAGAAAGGAGAAGAGAGGAGAGAGGGTAAAAGAGAGGAGAGGAGATGATAGAGGAGAGGAGAGGAGAAGAGAGCAGAGGAGAGGAAAGGAGAGAGGAGGGTAGAGGAGAGAGGAGAGGAGAGAGGGTAAAAGAGAGGAGAGGAGGGAAAAGGAGAGAAGAGAGGATAGAGGGTAAAAGAGAGGAGAGGAGAGAGGGTAAAAGAGAGGAGAGGAGAGGAGAGAGGAGAGGATAGAGAGCAGAGGAGGGGAAAGGAGAGGAGAGAGGGTAAACGAGAGGAGAGGAGTGGAGAGGAGAGAGCAGAGGAAAGGAGAGGAGAGGAGTGAGGAGGGGATAGAGAGGAGAGGAGGGGAGAGAGGGTAAAAGAGAGGAGCGGATAGAGAGGAGAGGAGAGAGGAGAGGATAGAGAAGAGAGGAGGGGAGAGAGGGTAAAAGAGAGGAGAGGACAGAGAGGAGAGGAGAGAGGAGAGGATAGAGAGGAGAGGAGGGGAGAGAGGGTAAAAGAGAGGAGAGGATAGAGGAGAGGAGAGGATCGGGGGCACCATTAAGAGACGTGGTCTAACCCAATAGAGCGATCCAAACACAAATCACATGGTTAAATTAGGAAATCAACAGGCCGTTCACATTCTCTTTAACCAGTAGCACTGCGTCTCATTCGATTAGCCAGCCCTGGCTCTGTTGTGATGGCTGATTAGGGGTAATTACAGCTGGTGATTGCTGGGCCGGATAACAGGGGGAAATGAGACCCTGAGCCCACCGCCCCCACCCCCTCACCGCCCCCTCACCCCCCCCCCGCCTCAGCCCTCCCGCACTGCCTAATTCTATTACCCCACCAGTGGGACCCCCCACCCCTCCACCCCCCTCCATAGCTCTGCCAGCAGCCTGCTTGAGTGGAGTCCATTTAAAGCGGCCCTCACTGAGCGGGTCGTCAGGGAGCCATGCAGGCCTATTTTCATTATTCAGGCTCGCCTAAAAAGCTTCCCAATATTGCGGGATGAATAAAATATCCTGGAACAATTTTCCAAAGGGGTATTACCTGGCTATTTCCTCTGCACCGCCCCAACCCAAGGGCTCCTCTGCCCATTCTCCAGACGTGACCATCCGTCACGTCAGTGACTCCTGCGCCCGGCCACCCCGCTCTGTCACTTAACCCTCCCTGCTCCCTGGTCCCCTAAAACAATTTCCTCTTGGACACACCAGAATAACTATTGATTGACGGATCGCATTACTGGAAAGGTTTGGGTAAAGAAGAAAGAAAGACAGAAAGGGCCGATCCACAGACGGAATCCATTCTCTTGTGGCTGCTGAAGAGGCCTGTCATTAGTTTCTACATTGAACCAAGCAGGGCACTTGACTGGCCTTTGTCTGCACATAAAAAGGAGACTATCTTAGTCTCAGTACATCAAAGCACAACATGCTCATTTGGAGAGATAAGGCTGGCCTAGAGCATTGTTTAGACACAGCGCTGCCTTGAAATCTATCGGCTACTGGGTATATGTGCCACTCACACACAGGACGCACAAATATCTTGTTTCTCTGATAACTCAACTGGTATTGAGTATCGTGCTCAATGTATTTCCTGTAGGTTCACTGGAGTGGAGGTCATGTGATGTGTGCAGAGGGCTAATCTTATTCCATGGAAAAACACAACAGCACTACAATGGCATCACCTGAGAATTAATGACCATATGACATGTCCATTGTTTTAGCACGTTAAATTATAACATTATGCAACCAAGGCATCACTACAGTGAAATACAATAATTAGTACAAATTAATTTCATGGATTTGGGATTTTCATGGCCTTTTTCATCTACGTGCACAGGTCTTAATTCTCAGCTGACAGCAGTGATTATGCATCCGAGTTGCCCTGCATTCATCCACTGAGCTGGTAGAGCCCTAACACACACTTCCCACTTCCCGCTTCCCACTTCCTGCTGAACCTGTCCTCTCACCTGGCGGGCACCTGGATGTTGGAGATGGCATAGAAGTACTTCATCAGGTTGTCCCTCTGGACGTAGGTTCCGCCGAGGGCGGGTCGGAGCAGTCGCAGGCGGAGGTCGGTGAAGGTGAAGAAGTCGCGCAGCCCCTTCATGCTCTCCATGCGCGTGTACAGGCTGTCCGTGTTCCGCAGGCCCGGCCCCGCGAAGATGGCGAAGCGGTCGCGCACCTCGAAGCGCACGTTCTTCTCGTTCTTGGAGCCCACCCAGCGCGAGTACTGCTCGGTGCAGATGACCCGCGTCACGTTGGCCGCCGCCAGGTCTGACACCTTCTTCGGGGGCATGCCGAACGCCTCCATGCAGTCGTCGGCGTAAAACTGGTAGGGTTGCCAGGTGCGGCCCTTGTCCAGGGACTTGTCCAGCACCATGATGGTGGGGCGGCCGTACTCGAAGGTGAGGAGGACGTCGTCCGTCAGCTCCAGACTCTTGTTCCAGGACAGCGAGATGTTGGCCAGCAGGGGCTCGGGGTAGCGACTCCAGGTGACGGTCTGCCAGTAGGTGATGGGGCCACTGATCTCCGAGTCGGCCATCAGGCTGGGGGGGTGGGCCAACTCGGGGGTGGACGCATCACACTCGTCGCTACACAAGTAGGGGTTCTCCTACAGACAAAGAGAGAGAGACGGGGGGAGAGGGGGGTGAGATAGAGTGTGTGTTTGTGTGTGTGTGTTTGTGTGTGTGTGTGGGGTCACTATACAAATTCGAGTTCTGCAGAAAAGAGAGATATGGAGGCAGAGAGATAGATAGATAGACAGAGAAGGAGAGGGAGAGAGAGAACTGAAAGAACAGGTAGAAAAAGAGGAAGAGAACTGGAGCTATTCAGGATACCACTGAATGAGTGAGTGTGTGTGTGCGTGTGTGTATGTATGTGTGTGTGTGCGTGTGTGTGTGTGTGTGCGCGTCTGTGTGTGTGCATGTGTGTGTGTGCGTGTGTGTGTCCGTGTGTGTGTGTGCATGTGTGTGTGCGTGTGTGTATGTGTGTGTGTGTATGTGTGTGTGTGCGTGTGTGTGTGCACGTGTGTGTGTGTGTGTCTGTTTTCCTCAAAATGGCAAAGAGGAGCAAAGCAATGGAAAAGCATTAGCCAAGATTTCTGAAGAACAAGCCTTTCACTGTGCGTGTGTATGAGTGTGTGTGTGTGTGTGCGTGCGCACCTGTGTGTGCATTCACCCTAAGAAATGCATGAAATATGTATTGACGTATTTACTTATTAAAGCAATCTGACATGTCTGCAGTGATGGTGGCACAGAACTGGATGTGACTTAAAAACTCTACAGTCAGTAAGGGCTCTAGAGGCAGGAAGAATACCGCTGTTATCCTCACACACACTGTCCAAAAGAAAAAGTAAAGCTTGCTTGGAAACTCGGTGGAAACTCGTTGCCTCAAACGACTTAAGTAAACATAACTAGTCTCTGAGTAAAGCAGCCACAGTGTAAAAAATTGAATTAAGTAAACATAACTTGTATCTTGAAAGAGAGAGAGAGAGGGAGGGAGAGAGAAAGGAAGACAACTGAAAAACAGAAAGAAAAAAGAGGAAGAGAACTGGAGCTATTCAGGATACCTCTGAATGAGTGTGTGTGTGTGTGTGTGTGGTGTGTGTGTGTGTGTGTCAGTTTTCCTCAAAATGGCAAAGAGGAACAAAGCAATGGAAGAATATTAGCCAAGATTTCTGAAGAGCAAGCCTTTCACTGTGCGTGTGTGTGTGTTTCTGTGTGTGTGTGTGTGTGTCTTCATGTGCATTCACCCTAAGAAATGCATAAAATATGTATCCTCCACTGTAATAAAAAATTACAGCTTGCTTGAAACTCGTTGCCTCAGACGTCTTAAGTAAGCATAACTTAGTTAGTTATGTTTACTTAACTCAATTGAAGCCATTTGTTTGCACCAATGTTCCAAGTAAGCTGAGCCTGAAAGAAACCAGTTGCATTTACTTCACTCATTTTACCATTTTTCTCAAGTAAACTGGGCTTGTTTTATTTTTCACAGTGAAGTAAGCATTACTTACTGTTTTTTACAGGTGTTTTTTACAGAACACCACTGTACTCCTCACAAGAGAGAACCACAGTCAGTAAAAGGCACTTAGAATACAACTGTTCTCCTCACACCAGAGAACGTCAGTCAGTAAAGGCACTTAGAATACAACTTTTCTCCTCACACCAGAGAACGTCAGTCAGTAAAGGCACTTAGAATACAACTGTTCTCCTCACACCAGAGAACGTCAGTCAGTAAAGGCACTTAGAATACAACTGTTCTCCTCACACCAGAGAACGTCAGTCAGTAAAGGCACTTAGAATACAACTGTTCTCCTCACACCAGAGAACGTCAGTCAGTAAAGGCACTTAGAATACAACTGTTCTCCTCACACCAGAGAACGTCAGTCAGTAAAGGCACTTAGAATACAACTTTCTCAACAAAAAATAAAAAAAACAACAACAAGAACGTCAGTCAGTAAAGGCACTTAGAATACAACTGTTCTCTCACACCAGAGAACGTCAGTCGGTAGGCAGGAACAAAAGCATTGTGACCCTCACGCCAGAGAACCGCCATCAGTAAACGCCGGAGGAATAGCACTGCTACCAAAGATCATTGAATACTGACTGACTGAATCCTCTCTGCCTCTACTGTCATGCCAGAGAACCACTACAATCAGAAAGAATTCTAGAATCAGAATTCTAGAATTCAGAATCAGAAGGATACCAGCAAAGATCATTGAATACTGACCAAGATAGAGCGATATAATGTGTTACAATGGGACTAAATGTGAATAGTTCCAGTGGGAGTGGGAGTGTCACATAACGTCACAATATAAACTTTTCAGTGATCTTCTATATCAGCGTATGAGGGCTCGACTCTGGTCTGCATAACAGGGGATTTTCCCCTCCCCCTTGTTGTAATCCAACACGGAACTTACCGGATGTTTGTGCCTCTCTGTCCGCTTTGACCCTCTCTGGTACCAATGTTCTCCTCACCCCAGAGAATCACTACTCCATTTTATTCAAACGCATTTGTGTTCCCTTTGTCTTCATGACTTTGGTTGCACATGACTCTAGGTGGCCAACTATACATTTATTCACTACCTGCTTAACAGGCCTGTTATCAAATCCAATGTCAACACACATTTTTAGTTGATATTAATGATTTAGAGTTAAAGTCAGAGTGTGATTACATGGCAATTACATAGTAATAAAGAAAAATGGTGTCTTAGTACAGTGTTACCAACGCATGACCCACATCTTATTAGCACCTTGATAAAATGAGCCTTTACAAATAAACAAACAAACAAACAAATAAATAAATAATAAATGACACAAACAAACAACTATTTCAGCTATTCAGGACCCTCTGGACATTCCTGAAGATTGCATTTTCCAATCACTTACGCAACAGCAAACACTACAGTTTTGTAAATGAATCCTTGAGGCATTTGTTTATGCATTCAATTTTCACCTCTGAATTCACAGCCCAGTCCTGCTGATCTGACACTTCAAGCTTCAATGGAATCCAAAAAGCATCTTAACTAAGTGCTTCTGGATTTCAAAAGTACCGATACGCTGTTATGACAGTTTCTTCCCTTTTCCTTCTATAAAAGACAAGTCCCTCTTTATCAGTCCGCAGGAACACTTTGAAGAATGCTTTCTGTGGTTTTTCTTTCTTTCCTCCAAAAAGGCAAAGTGTCCTTGGTCTACTTTTGGCCATCAAATCGATCACTAAATAATCCTGCACCCTATTGTTGTGCTGGAATTCCAGGCCAAAGCAGAGCAGATCACAGACGCTACGCTGAGGTCGTTTTAATAGCTTCAGATTTCTCAGGGTTCAGGACTGTGAGTCTTGTCTTTGTTACGGCAAACTGAGCCACAATAAACCAAGCTTAATTTACTTGATGATTAAAGTAAAATTATTTATTAGTAGAAGTATAATTACAATTAGTAAAATTATAATTTATTAGATCTAGACATTTTGGATCATCTAACCCTCTAATGAGATTTGGATATCTCCCCAAAAACATATCTATTATAACAGACCTAGAAAAAAAGTTAATTGCAAAAACTCCTTATCAATGACTGGGAAATGTACATGTGTGCGCAGGTGGGGTTTAGCACGCCACACGAGACGGCTGCTTTCTGTGCAAACAGATGATGCATCACAATGGGGCAGGCAGCCCACTGGGAATACGGACATCTCGCCAAATGGACCGTGGACAAGAGAAATTTGTTTGGTGCTTTGTGGAGTACTGTGTGTGTGCCTGAGTGTGTGTGTTTGTGTGTATGTGTGTCTCTGTGTGTATGTGAGTGTGTGTATGCGTGTGTGTCTGTGTGTATAAGATTGCAAAAATTTTTAAAGGGAAGTTGGATGTGATTCTATATTTTAATGCATTATTTTAGGTCATGAGCCTGTTTCTTTGACTGCGTATGTATGTGTGTGTGTGTGTGTGTCTGGCTGTCTGTGTGTATTTGCTCTAGTGACACAAATGCTTGAATGGATTATAGAGGGGATTGCCGTGTGTGTGTGTGTGTGTGTGTGTGTGTGTGTGTGTGGGTGGGTGTGTGTATGTATGTATGGTCAATCCTGACCTCTAAATCCTCCGTAAATAAGACATCGTGGTCACACTGTTCAGACACAGGGAGGAAAGCCCATCACTACAGACAACACAAGCACGCACACACGCACACACACACACACAAGCTCAGTATTTAGGTCTCAGCTAACAGGGGCCAAATGTCAGCTGTAATTATGAGGATAAATGTGTGTGTGAGTGTGTGTGTGTGTGTGTGTGTGTGTGTGTCTGTGCGTGTGTGTGTGTGCATCTGTCAAGGTATTATTCTGTAAATGTCTGCATATTTAGATCATATAGCCTACAGCTGATCTCTCTCTCTCTCTCTCCTTCTCTCTCTCTCTCTCCTTCTCTCTCTCTCTCTATCTCTCTCTCTCTCTCTCTGTCTCTCTCTCTCTCTCTCTATAAGTGCACAATACTGCTATACTACTAGCTTACAATTACTCTGAGCAACAAAGCCATCCACGAGCCGTAACACAGCCATATGTGGGCCATAAGTCAGCCGTGTGCGGACTGTGTTCAGACACGAGCCGTAACCCAGCCATTTGTGGGCCATAAGTCAGCCGTGTGCGGACTGTGTTCAGACCCTGCAGCTTTGCCTCTCTGACAGGAAGCTGAAGGGCAAATTAAGGTCAGTGACAGGAGGAGAGGAGAGCTGAGGAGTGGCTCAGGTTACACTAGGTCTCAGATAAGGACATGAATATATACAAACGCACACACACACACACACACACACACACACACACCACACACACACCACACACACACACACTCTCCCCCCCACCCCCCACCAAAACACAAAAACAGATATATATTCTCTCTCTCATCTGTCTCAAATACACATCTCCAATAAATGAACTGATTCAGACTCATTTGCACACAAGCATTTAAACAGCATTTCATTCTGATATTTCATACCTACTAAACAATCACTCCACACACAGCTAGAAAAGACTCTGTAATAACACATAATTGCACATTATGACACAACATGCTGTCACTCTTGATGCAGAATGTTTCGCTGCGTGTCTGGTGTCAGACACGATGTACTCGCCTGCATGTGTCACTGTTTGCCTCTCTGCTGACACAGCAGGCAGACGAATTGTCTCCATACAGTGAATAATATATACATTGTCTTTTCCACTTCTCGCACAGTGTATACATTCTCACTGCGCATGTGAATGTGTGTGTGTGTGTGTGTGTGTCTACATGTGAGTGTGTGTGTGAGTATGTGTCTGTCTGTGTGTATACGTGGTACAGTGTGTGTTCACAAGGGGATTTGAATGTGTGACAGAGAGAGAGTGAGACACAGTGCGTGTGTGTGTGTGTGTGTGGGGTGTGTGTGTGTGTGTGTGAAGGGATATGGGTGTATGACAGGGAGCACATGTCATCACAGGCCAGAGGCTTAAAGCATCAAAAACTACGCTGTTATTTAGTCCACCTGCTGTGTCCCCTGTTTCCACTGCAGCCTGGACCATGACCCAGGTTGCTCTTGCCGAGTCCGGCCCGCATCTGGTTCCGATCTGGCCTGGATCTGCCCAGAGCTCATCCCCTCCCTGGGAACATATGTGTGTGTGCGTCCGAGCCCTCGTCTGCCTTCTCTTCACCCCTAAATCCCGCCGACCCCGCGCACAGACACGCCGCTCTCAAATCCCGCCAACTGCCAGAGCAGGTGGCTCGTGGACGCTTAAACCCGCAGCAGTAAATCCTCCCCCAACCCCCACAGCGCTCTCCCCACCAATCAGAGCCCAGCATCCTGCGTCTGGCCTCCAGGGCAGGCAGAGAGACAGACAAAAGAGGAGAGATGCCATCAAGTTTCCTTAACAGTGATAACCAGGGCTCAGATTTTTAATTACGTCTGTCAGCCATTACTGTAAGATATATGTACATGCAAATATTCAAATTTCCTAATTTACCACCAGCTGTCTGGTGACTAGTGCTAATTTAAGCCTGACTATGTTGTTTATAACCTCTTCTTCCACACCTGGTGTGTGTGTGTGTGTGTGTGTGTGTGTGTGTGTGAGAGAGAGAGAGAGAGAGCCACACCACTAGTCCCATCTTGAGCCCTGAGTCTGTAAACACACCTCAGTGGACCAGGCTGAACAGAAGCAGACTGCTCCCTCCTCAAGGGGAGGTGTTAGTGGTTAATCACCTTTTTGGCGTCTGTTGGCCACCGTACAATCACCTTTCTGATGCCTTCGGGCCACCAAGGCTAAGCTGTCTTTTTTAGGGATTTTTTTTATTTAAGTGTGTGTGTGTGACTGTGTGTGTGTGTGTGTGTGTGTGTGAGAGTGTGTGTGTGTGTGAGGCTTTTTTTAGGTCACTGAGACAATGGCATGAAATAGCACGCGGCAGTCCCCGCCCGCTAGCTTGTGCTGCCAGCCCTTAAGCAGGAGCTTTATGGGGTCTGGCCGGCGTCCACTGAGCGCGCCCACTGGCAGCTAATCAGATTCATTTATTTTAATTTACCTGTGATTAATAGGGTG
Source organism: Tenualosa ilisha (assembly GCA_015244755.2). Lineage (NCBI taxonomy): Eukaryota > Metazoa > Chordata > Actinopteri > Clupeiformes > Clupeidae > Tenualosa > Tenualosa ilisha. Next base: position 465,045 of record PYXC01001672.1, read on the forward strand.
ACGGGCTGTGGGCTCGGTGTGAGAGCCTCCAACGCACAACACATGAATCTACCCCCTGTGTGACAGCAAGCAGGGAAGAGTGTGTGTATGTGAATGTGTGTGTGTGTGTTTGTGCACGCACATGTGTGTGTGTGTGTGTATAAGTGCCTTGCGGAGAGCGTAACGGAGTACTGGCTCGTACCTCCTGTTGGGTCCCCATCAGGTGGAGCCGGTGCAATTAGCCCTGCTGTATCAGCAGAGCCACTAGCATCTCTCTAATTACATTAGGTGGGGCCAGTTTAGCAGGCAGGTGTGTGCAAGCCCTGGCCTTTAACGTTAAGCACGGAGGAGTGTACAAGTGTGTGTGTGTGTGTGTGTGTGTGTGTGTGTGTGTGTGTGTGTGTGTGTGTGTGTGTGTAGGAGATCAGTGGTTACGAAGCGCTTTGTGACAGCTTGACACACATCCTGAGCCCCTTAGAGAGTGAGCCTAGAGAGGGATAGAGTGATAGAGAGGTCAGGAAGGGAAGAGGAAACAGAGGAGGAGAGGAAGAGTAGAGCAGAGGAGTGGAGGAGAGGAGAAGTGGAGGAGAGGAGGAGAGGACTGGAGGAGAGGAGTGGAGGAGAGAAGAAGTAGAGGAGAGGAGAGGAGAGGAGAGGAGGAGAGGAGGAGAGGAGGAGTGGGAGGGGTGGGCAGAAGAGGGGAATATTAAGGGGTAATGAGCGTATAACCATTGTCTCAAATTTTATACTTCTTTCTCCTACTCAGTGACCTCAAACCACAGAGCTCCTGGCTGATTCACACTGGATTGCTCCTTTAAAGGAGAGGAGTGGAGAGTTGTGGGGGTTTTGGAGTGGCACTAACATCTCTCACTGACGACTGGATTGCTCCTTTAAAGGAGAGGCGTGGAGAGAGTTGTGGGGGTTTTGGAGTGGCACTACATCTCTCACTGACGACTGGATTGCTCCTTAAAGGAGGAGTGAGAGAGTTGTGGGGTTTTGGAGTGGCACTAACATCCTCACTGACGACGGATTGCCCTTAAGGAGAGGAGTGGAGAGAGGTGGGGGTTTTGCACTGGGCACAGGTTGGGAATTTTTCCCAGAGGAGCTCACCTCAGCAGCGAGCGCTGGGAGGTGAGTGGGGGTGGTGGTGGTTGTGTTGGTGGTTGGGGGCGGAGGGGTGGTGGTGGTGGGGGGGTGTTGGGGGGTGGTGAGGGGGGACTCCCCAAAGTTTTCAGAAATCACTTTTTTGGGGAGGCCGTGGCTTTCTAGCACCTCTGAACGCTGCGCTCTGATTGGACACGCCAGGTCAGGAGTAGAACATCAGAGAGGAGGGTGAGTGGACAAGGCAGGACAAGAGTAGAAACATGTTGAGTGTGTGTGTGTGTGTGTGTGTGTGTGTTTCTGAGAGCATGTCTAGCATGTGTTTACCAGGTGCATGTGCAACAGTGAGAGCATAAATGTACAGTAAGTGGTGTGTGTGTGTGTGTGTGTGTGTGTGTGTCCCTCCCTCTTGGTGCGGGAGCTAATTGGAGTGAAGGCAGGTCCCTCCAGAGCCCAGCAATGCAGCAGCTGGCAGAGGACGGCTTCACAGGGAAAAAGCCAGCTAATTATACCACTGAGACACTTATGCATACACGCACACACACACACACACACACACACACACACACACGCATACTCACTCACAAACGTGCACACGCATACACACGCACACAGACCCCAACACTCAGCCTGCTAACTATTGGATTTTAATCTGTAAACACATTATCCGCCTATTTCCAGTTGGCATCTAACACTTGCACTGTGTTAAGGGGGAGAAGTTTACCTAATGGATTTCATACACACATTGCCCTGAGTCTGTGTGTGTGTGTGTGTGTGTGTGTGTGTTTATCTGCACTCATCTCTCTCTTGACAGTGAAAAGAAGGGTTTAAATCAGAGCATTTCCTCTGAGCATCGAGAACATTTGCGGGTTTTGGAGGGAGTGCGTGTGTGTGTGTGTGTGTGTGTGTGTGTGTGTGTAACATCATAACAGGAGCTCCTGAAGTACACCTCCCTTAGCGCAGGATGCTGTTGAGACACAGACAGACTTGTGCCTTTCTTCTTTTCACCGCTCATCTTGCATCCGTGTGTGTGTGTGTGTGTGCATGGGTGCCTGTGTGTGTCTGTGTGTGTGTGTGTGTGTGTGCGTGTGTGTGCGTGTGTATGTGTGTGTGTGTGTGTGTGTAGAGTGTTGACTTGCGCTTTTCTTCTTTTCATCGCTTACCTTCTTGCATCCGTATGTGTGTATGTGTGTGTGTGTGTGTGTGTGTGTGTTTGTAGGTTTGTAGTTTTTTTTCTTTCCATTGCTCATCTTTTGTGTGTGTGTGTGTGTGTGTGTGTGTGTGTGTGTGTGTGTGTGTGTGTGTGTTTGTAGAGTTTTTTTTCGTTTCACTGCTTATCTCTTTGTGTGTGCATGTATGTGTGTGTGTGTGTGTGTATGTGTGTGTGTGTGTTTGTAGGTTTGTAGAGTTTTTACGTAGAGTTTTTTTTTTCTTTTCACTGCTCATCTCTTTGTGTGTGTGTGTATGTGTGTGTGTGTGTGTGTGTGTGTGTGTGTGTGGTGTGTGTGTGTTTGTGTTGTAGAGTTTTTTGTCTTTCCATTGCTCATCTCTTTGTTGCCAAATTCATTTACCAGGTGACTGTATGCTGTACATCGCAGACACAGCATCTCCTGTGTGTGTGTGTGTGTGTGTATGCACATGTGTGTGTGTTCCTTTCCCACTATTTGTCTGAGAGCGTGTGTGTGTGTATATGTACATGTGTGTGTGTATGTATGCTCCTTTCCCACTGACATCCCAGAGCAAATGTGTTCCTTTTCCGACAATTTGTCTGAGAGAGAGAGTGTGTGTGTGTGTGTGTGTGTGTGTGTGTGTATGTACGTGTGTGTGTGTATATACGTGTGTATGTGTGTGTGTGTGTGTGTGCGTGTGTGTATGCTCCTTCCCCACTGACATCGCAGAGCACATGAGTGTGATGACCTGGGATTATGAGCAGGGGCCGCTTCATGAGAGGGATCCCCCTAGTCTAGGCAAGAGCGTGATGGCAGATGGAGATTACGGAGTGAGGGCTTGGTCAAATGGGATGAAATCGCTCCCCTCTGGCTAAATAGCAGGGGGTGGAAACGTGCGTGTGTGTGGGGGGGACAAGTACGTGTGTGTGTGTGTGTGTGTGTGTGTGTGTGTGTGTGTGTCTGTGTGTGTGTGTATGTGTGTGTGTGTAAGGGGGTATTCTGAGGATGAGTTTGGTAGGATCTGGGCTAGAGGGTGGGGGTGGGGGGGGATAAATGTGTGTGTGTGTGTGTGGTGTGTGTGTGTGTGTGTGTGTGTGTGTGTGTGTGTGTGTGTGTGTATGTGGGATGGGATAGAGGGTGGGTGGGGTAGATCATGTAAAATTCATGGCCTGAGGACAAAACTGCCCGCAGAGCTGAAACAGGCATGTACTAAGGGTAGCAGGGTGTGTGTGTGTGCGTGTGTGTGTTTGTATTTGTTTGTGTATGCATATTTGTGTATGTGAGTGTGTGTGTGTGTGGTGTCTACAAATCTGTATTTAGAAATGTGTGCGTTTGTGTGTATGTGTGTGTAAGTGCATTTGCATTTATTACATTAGACATCAGGGCATATGCCTAAGTGTCTGTTAAAGTGTGTGTGTGTGGGTAACTGTAAGCGTGTGAGAGTGTTTATAAGCATGTGTGTGTGTGTGTGTGGCTGTAAGCTTGTGAGATTGTGTGAGTGTGCGTGTGTAACTGTAAGTGTGTGAGTGTGTGTGTAACTGTAAGTGTGTGAGAGTGTGTGAGTGTGTGTGTAACTGTAAGTGTGTGAGAGTGTGTGAGTGTGCGTGTGTAACTGTAAGTGTGTGAGTGTGTGTGTAACTGTAAGTGTGTGAGAGTGTGTGAGTGTGTGCGTAACTGTAAGCGTGTGAGAGTGTGTGTGTAACTGTAAGTGTGTAAGAGTGTGTGTGTGTGTGTGTGGCTGTAAGCGTGTGAGAGTGTGTGAGTGTGCGTGTGTAACTGTAAGTGTGTGAGAGTGTGTGAGTGTGTGTGTAACTGTAAGTGTGTGAGAGTGTGTGTGTGTGTGTGGCTGTAAGCGTGTGAGAGTGTGTGAGTGTGCGTGTGTAACTGTAAGTGTGTGAGAGTGTGTGAGTGTGTGTGTAACTGTAAGTGTGTGAGAGTGTGTGAGTGTGTGCGTTAGTATCAATCCCCTTGTAATGCTACATATCTCCGTGCTCTCAAAAGAAGCGACGAGCTTCAAGAAAGAAACGCTAAAACTTCCAACTGTGCATGTTCTCTCCTCACGCACACACGCACACACACACACACACACACACACACTTAAACATTTCTCATGCTCTCAGAAGGTGTGTCGAGAACAGAGAAATACTCGCTAAGACTGCCAAGAGCGCATGCTCTCAACCAAACACACAAAACCTCCACCAAATGCTATCATTCTCCCCTAGCGCACACCTCACACACACACACACACACACACACACACACACACACACTGCTGTGCAGTTAGCCCGCTGGTTATTTTTAGCCCGGGCTGTTTGTGCATTCTAAAATGGGCGAGTGTGATGTGGAGTCTCTCTCCTATGGAGCGTCGCAGCAGACAGGAGGGCATTTCTACATCATATAGCAGCCTCACAGCACAGAGGACAAGAGCAGCAGTGTTTCTCTTCATACACACACACACACACACTCCTTTTCACTCTCTCTCTCTGTCTCTCTCTCACACACACCACAGACACACACACACACACACACACACACACACGCTGTCTTTCGTTCTCACTTTCTCGCTCACTTTTCCGGTCCTCGCAAACATGATGGCGCCACTGGGTCAGGCTTCTTCTTTCTGCTTCGCTAAGCTCTGAGTTTCTCTCCTCCCTCTCGCTCTTCATCCTCCTCCTCTCTCTCATCTTTTTTTCAGTCTTGTCTTTCCCTACCCCTCTGGATCTGTCTGATGTTCTCTCTTACTCTCCATCTCTTCCTCACTTTCCTTACTTGCCCCGTCTACATCTATCCCTCCCTCCCTCCCTCTTTCCCTCCCTACCCTCTCCCCCCCCACTATCCTTCTTTTCTTTCCTTCTTTTCTCTCTCACTCCTGTCCCTGCTTTCCTTTCTTATCCCTCGTTCCCTTTCTCCCCCTTCATCTCTCTTTCCCCCTCTCTCTCCCCTTCTTTCTTTCTTTCTTACTCTCTCTTGTTTTCCTTTCCCTCTCTCTTTCTCCACCCCCCCACCCTTCCTCCCTCTCTCTCATTAGTCCGTTCTGCGTGCGGCGCAGGCTTGTAGCGACGGACCGCGCGGGCGGCGGGCGGGCGGCGGCTCACATCATGCTCAGGAAAGAAGGGGGAAGTAAAAATGCAACGGCATCTCCTGTGGGCCCGGAGTGGCGGAGGAGAGTTCCTGTAAATCATTAATGAGTCGAAGAGAGAGAGAAAGAGGGAGAGAGAGAGAGGGAGAGAGAGAGGGAGAGAAAGCCCTCCAAGGGGAAAGGCAACTCTACGCAACGCAAAGCACCACTCAATCGCTTGCCCTTATTCCCATCACTTCCACACCTTTGAAATAAAAACTGTGGGAATATTACACAAATTGAACGCATTCATTTTCATACCATTAAAAGAACAGAAAAGGCTAAACAAACAAAATAACTGCATGCTGTTTAATAAACCTTCACACGCATAAAATCATTTCGAATCCCACTGAATGGAATTCAGAAATGATTTGTTGTTGTTGTGTTCTGGGTCCATCCCAGAGATTGTTGTCATGACAGGAACCTGGTTGCGGAACCTCACCCCCCCCAGTTGCCCTTCTGCTCTGACTCCATAAAACGCTGACGCTTTGATGCCCCCCTGGCTGCGGAAGTCGGGCTTTTAAGCCGCAAGCCTCCACCACCGTGTTTAAGTGCTTAGACCTCCCCCTTCCTGCCTGGAGGTCCTTGAGTCCGGACCAGGTCTGGGCCAGAACTTGACCGGCTCCGCCCCTGCACCCACAGCTGTGTCATCTCTCTCTTACGCACTCTCACTCTCTTGGTGGGATGTGAATGCAGAGTAGCCTAATGACGGTATGAGCAGTCAGCTTGTATTGATCCGGAGCAAAAGTGCTTACACAGAAGGACATGGGAACGCCTCCCTCCTAAAACACATCTCTAGTGGCTTTGCAAGGCCGAGAGCGTTACAGTTGGCCTGAGTCAGTAAAGCCAATATTCAGGCCATTAATGTTTCATAAAGTATTCAAGAGTGGACTCACAGAAGCTAACAGCACAGACTGACCAGCCATTCCTACCCCACCCCACTGCCTCCACCCTCACCTTAACCCCCACCCAAAAAAAAGCAGCCCAGGCTGCACTTAGGGAAAGGCAGTGCTTGACTGTGCTGTAGACGTGTGCTTGTCAGCACTTTCCGCAGGAGTTGTTAAAAGACGTCCAGCAACTGACAGCAATGAAGACGAGAAAAAAAGCCGGCATCTTAAACGGCAGTCTGACACCTCCTACATATTATTTAAATAACCTGTTCAAAAAACGCTATTCAGAGCCCCAGCCGCTGAATGGACACCATGCTATTGAATATCCCACAGCGATCCGACTTCAGTCAACCCTGCTATCAAAGCACTCGTGTGAATATGGAGAGAAGAGGCTAGCGGAGAGAAGAGTGTTTCAAACAGAGTCACCTTGCCGAGAGGGTGACAGCGGAGAGATCGGCAGGGTGCTGGCAACAAGATCGTCATTAATATGTTCCAACGCTCCCTTCAAAAAACAGATTTTCTACTCCTCGGCAGCTAATGGTGGTGATGAGGGAGACTGCAGAGCAACTAGCCAGAGAGAGAGAGAGAGAGAGAGAGAGAGAAAGAGAGAGAGAGAGAGGAGAGAAGAGAGAGAGAGAGAAAAAAAAAAAAAAAAAAAAGAGAGGAGAGAGAAAGACAGAGGAAAGAGAGAGAGAGAAGAGAGAAAAAAAAAAAAAAAGAGAAGGAGAGAGAGAGAGAGGAGAGAGAGAAGAGAGAGAGGAGAAAAGAGAGAAGAGAGAGAGAGAGAGGAGAGAGAAGAAGAGAGAGAGAGAGAATGAGAAAGAGAGAGAGAGAGAAGAGAGAGAGAGGAGAAGAGAGAAAGAGAGAGAGAGGAAGAAAGAAAAAAAAAAAAAAAAAAAAAAAGAGAGAGAGAGAGAGAGAGAGAGAAAAGAAAAAAAAAAAAAAGAGAGAGAGAGAAAGAGAAAAGAAAAAAAAAAAAAAAGAGAGAGAGAGAAAAGAGAGAGAGAAAAAAAAAAAAAAGAGAGAAAAGAGAGAGAGAGAGAAGAGAAGAGAGAGAGAAAGAGAGAGAGAGAGAGAAAGAGAGAGAGAGGAGAGAGAGAGAGAGGAGAGAGAGAGAGAGAGAGAGAGAGGAGAGAGAGAGAGAGAGAGAAGAGAGAGAGAGAAGAGAGAGAGAGAGAGAGAGAGAGAGAGAGAGAGAGAGAGAGAGAGAGAAAAAGAGAGACTGTTATGTTGCTGTTTTTCTTTTTCATGACAAATCTCATCATGGTAATAATCAGACTCCCATTGGCCTTTACGGCAACGGGGCCTAAAACTGTGAATATGATGTAAGACTTCACACACACCTCACACCACACACACACACACACACACACACACCAAGAGCCTGTTAATCATATCCCTTGCATAAAACTGATGATGATGGTGAGGATGACGATGATGATGTCCTCGGAAATATGTGACACTGCTTTTTAAGCGTTCTCCTCTACCCACATAACACTGCAGCTGGTTCTGTCATGGAACCACCCAGTCTTGGCGCTGCGCCACTGTAGCTCAGACCCAAAACCCGCTTCAGGAGAGAGAGAGAGAGGAGAGAGAGAGAGAGAGAGAGAGGCGCTAGAGACTGTGGTGCTATCCAGATTCAATCCAGCCTGCCTGTCTGCCCAATCCATGCTTTTAGCTAGTGCCTCTCCATGTGGATGCCTTAGCAGAGAGTCTGTCTCTGTCCATACATGTAGCATCAAACCAGCTGGACAAATCCCACATCCGATTATTTTACAATCGGGCTCCTGGCAGACCGCCTAGCACACCACTACCACGTCTTTTCATCAGCTCCTGTGATGGAGAGATTACCCAACCCAACCCATCTCGACACACACCCATTCTCAGAGACAGAGAGAGAGAAGCCAGGTCCGTAAAGACCACCAACCAAATACCACTGTGCCACTGAGCTTGTGTATATGTGTGTGTGTGTGTGTGTGTGTGTGCGCTTGCGTATGTGTGTGTCATTCCCAGGCAGGGGATTGAAGTGTATTATGAGCAGTAAGAACACACACACACAAATATAATGGGATGAACAGCCCAGTTAAGTGTATGTGTGTTTGTCCTAAGCAGGGCCATGGTGTGTATCACGTATGTACGAAGACCCAGGTATAACACCAGCTGTGAACTGGAACGACTCGTCTAGGCAGCGCCACTGAGCCAGGCGCTTAACCCGAATGACCACATGAACAACCGCAGCCTAGGGCTTTGAGACTGCCCAGCCCTCTGGATCTCTGTGCACACACACACACACACACACACACACCCATGCAGGATGCTGACGGACATCTTAGCACACATTGATTCATTGATTCCGCTCATTGACTTGCTAACTTTCCATTTGAGAAGGGCTTTGCAGTGGTGCAGTGTTGGAAGATGTTATTGCAACTTAAAAAAAAAATCCATCTCCCATAACAGTCATTCTGCTCCAGTCAAACCTATGGAGCCTATGTCTGTAATGCTCTAAACAGCTTAATGCTGGGTAAACAAGTCTGTACTGATTTTAGTAAAAAAAAAAAAATATTATATATATATGTATATTAGGAACTACTACATGTTTACAGATGATACAATGCAAAGAAATACAATTATAGCCAAGGCCTACTAGCACACAGAAAACCTTCCGCTTCTCTGCAAATTGCGCTTGTATGGAAGCGCCATATAAACTTGGTGGGTCGGGGTGAACGTGCATGTAAAATGTGTCCTGTGTTTCGACATAGTTTGTCTCGTTAATGTCAGACATCTGGTGCAAATCAACTCACCAGCGTACAGAACCTCTCGGGTGGGTCTCCGCAAGTGATGCCGGGCGGGTCTACTCGGACCTGCATGTACTGCTGCATGGGCATGGGTCGGGGCTGGCAGGCGTAGTACTCCCATGTCGGGCCATCGTCCGTGCTAACCAGCGACTTGCAGCTGCTGTACTGGCCGACAGTCAGAGAGAGGCAGCGCAAGAGCAACAGCAACTGCGGGAGCATGGCACAGGGATCGACCATTGGCATGGTCCAGGTCCGAAAGTCCGGTGATAGGCTAACGGTGCCACTGTCGTGTCCCTCAAGGACTTAATCAGCATGGAATCCAATGTTTATTTAGGCTGGAAAACAACGATGTCTCCATTTTGATTAGAAAAAAAACAAAAAACAAAATAGTTTTCCCCAACAAGCAGATCCCTGAACCTTACGCGGTATATGCTAATTTATACGGGATGGACACTTGCAATAAAAGTTTTGTATTATGTAAAAAAAATACTTGAATTATTGTGCTCTTGTTTTTATTATTGTTAGTTGTCAATTAGGCGCTTAAATATTTTAGCGGAAACTAGATAAGCTTCTCTGTTTGGACTCGCATCCACAATCATTCAACTCCTGCCCATCTGGGAAAGCAATCATATCCTCTCATCCGAAGATGGCCGGGGGAGGCTGAAGACATGGGGGGTCTTAGGCCTGACGGAGGTGTCTGGGAGACGAGTGTCATACCACTATGGGGAGGGACGATGGAGCGTCTTCATTTCGGCCTTTTTAGAAATATAACACACACAAAAAAACACATGATTTGATTAACCATCGACGGGATAAATGTTCATGCACTTCCAAATATTTATTTTAACACAAAGGAATATTGAAACACTTCAGAAATTGTGATGCGTCTTTGCAGTTGTAGCTTTCTCTATGGAAATGGCGTTAGATTTTTTTACAGCAAAAAAAGTAATTTCATTTATCCTACAAATTTCATATTTTCTGCTGGTGCTGTAAAAGCAACTCCCTGGGGTGCGTTTCTAGACACTGTTAACCGCTAACATCGTCAGCAATCTCGGTAGTTCAGCCATTGAGTGCAAGAGTATAACGACCAAGATAACGACGAAAGTTAGCAACGATTCTTTGTAGAAACGGCACCCTGGACTGCAACACAAGTTGCGTGCCAACAACTTAAGGAACTCATCAGCAAAGTAAATTGTAATTGTCTGTCTTGATAATTTCAGTGCACTTGATAGTTATAGGTTTATCACATGTGCATTTCATAGTTTAGTTAGGTGTTCCAATGGCTTTCGGAGAAAATTGTCTAGCCACAAAATACCTAACGTGCTCAAACAAATAAAATTCATCATTCATTTTACCCTATAATATAAAGTTTCAAAGTAGACGATACTTACCCGCCATTTGCAGGGCATCTGAGGTTACCTTTGCAGATGTTCATAATTTCATTAAAGTCCTTTCTATGCCGCGTATTAGAGTTCCACTATGTTCAGATTGAAACGAACGGTATTCCTTTCCGTAGGATTAAACTGGATGCGCCTCCCCCTCTGTGTATTTTCCGGACTGGTCCGTACAACAGGGAAGGTGCCCTAGATCCGCCTTTGGCGGTAATAAATCATCTCTTCCCAAAAATAATGGAAGTGAGTTGTTTCACTTTCCAGAGTGTCCACGCTGACCCCCCTGCGCGCTCCTCCACTTTTTTACGATCGGTGCTGTCCTGAGCTCTCAAGGACAAGAAACGCTCCGTAAGGGATCCCACCCCTCACTCTGCATCCCCTTCTCTCCCGCTGCACGGCCCCGATTTATCTATCTATCTCGTCCCTGTTTTTATCTACTGTGTCTATCTGTCCCGACTATCTAGGCTATCTCTCATACCTGCCCCGCTTACTTTTACAAACTCGTTCGCCGAACAGCAATCACCTTCTGTTTTTTGTTCTGGAACTCGGAAAGGATAGAAATCAGGATGCACTCATCCCTTATCGGCGCAGATCAGCTGTGGTGAAGTAGATGAGTAGAGGGAGTAGAACTTCATCTGCCGCCCTGAACGAGAAGCATCCCACCGGCAGATCACACCCCCCCTCCCAACGCTTAAAGGAGCAGCGAGCGTACAAACCTCTCAGCCGGATTTAAGAAGTGGGGCGGATAAACCCATGCGCGCACCTTGCCTGCGAGGGTTTTGATTTTAACAAGCTTTCCCAGAGATTTCAAATAATTACCCTACATTTCTCCATACTTTATATTTAATTAAACTTTAACCTAGGTTGGCCTACACAATATATTTTCACAGAAACACCTATGTAACAGATCTATTGTCACGGGAGACAGAAGGTATTATTTAAGGAGGTAACCCTAATTATAGCTTAGGCTATATGCCAACTTCCAGGAACAGTGTAGGAATTAAACTAGGTAATCACTTTTCGGTTTTCAGGGCTTTTGGAAAGTGAGCTATTTTAAGGAACAAATGACAGGTCAGACATATGGTGGCAATTGATCTCTGGGGCTTTGGTCACGGCGTGTAGGCTAGTAACGGATAACATAAAATAGAGTCATGGTTTTGGAAAACGTTCTTTTAAACACCAATATTTTCTTATTGAAATGTAATATTCATTATACATAAAAGTTGCGGAGTAGGCTATTAAAAGTTCCTCCTCCACTCCAGGTAGGCGAGGACGTGCTCAGTGTAGCCGCAATATAACTACATTTCCCAGAATCCTCAGCTTGTCAAATGACGTTGTTTATGCGCCTTTCCTGTGTAGCTCTAGAAAAAATGGCGGACGGTATGAATGTTGGAGTGAATTTGGAAGCCTTTTCTCAAGCAATCAATGCCATTCAAGCTCTCAGATCAAGTGTAACAAGAGTTTTCGATTCACTGAAAGATGGAATGAAAAACAAGGAGACATTGGAAGGGCGAGAAAAGGTTTTCATCACCGAATTCCAAGATAACTTGCAATCAGTCAATCGTGACTTGAAGTAAGTAACGCCAAATGTTAGCTAACATTAATTAACAATAACTGTTATTATTAATGAGAATTTCATGCCTTTGTGCTAAAGATCTTTAGACAACGGTAGTGAGGTAGATGACTCTATCTCAACGACCAAACCAGTCGTAGCAAATCTAACCTGATATTATTCTGTCTTTTACGCTGTCAGACTCTGTCAGGTTCTCATTCTAGAGGATACGTTACAAAGAAGGTGACGAATAGTTTACATCAAGACAATTTAACGATCAACCTTTGTTTGATAACTATTCTGTGACTTTAATCCCATATGGGTAAAATCGAACCTATCAGCATGAATTGTCTTTTCAACGTCGTTTTCCACAAATAGCCTGGAAGACAAATAGTCACAACAACGTTTTCTCAACCACACTTATACCATTTTTTACTAAGTCCTGTCACATTTTAATTTAATTTTCTTTCATTTGCAAGAAGGCTGCATCTTGAGCGTAGGTGTACAGACAGAACTGTTACATCCTGCTTGATGTAACTTACTGTCAGAACTAATGAAGTGTCAGTTGTGTAACCTGTATTGCACTAGCCTAAAAGCTAATACCTGCCTTATTTGTGAGATAACGTTAGGATGTGCTTGGCCAGATTTCTCAGAGACCCAGAAAGCCTTGTTGTAACCAAAGATCTGTCTTTCTTTAAGTGAGTTGGAGCGTCTCAGCACTCTGGTTGGCAGGCCTTCTGAGAGTCATCCCCTACACAACAGTGGGCTGCTCAGCTTGGACCCAGTGCAGGACAAAACCCCACTCTACAGTCAGCTCCTACAGGCTTACAAATGGTCCAACAAGGTGAGTCCTCTGTCAGGGGTCAAAATGAATTCACCAGCCAGTCAATAGTAAATCAGCATGTTCTGCCTGAAATCTACCAGCCTCTGACTTTCAAACTTTGCCAGCTGGCTGTTGACTGGAGCTCATTCTGAGTCCTGTCCTCCATCGACACTGACTTGTCTGTCTTTGTAAGTGCTATTCCATCAGCAGTTATATGTTGTGTATGTGTTTAGCTTAGTAAAATGACAATAATGACTAGGCACACAGAGATAGTATGCACACGAACACATCTTTACTAGTCTGGACTAGTTTCCTCATAGATTGAAGAATGATTTAATTGTAATTTCTGCAGTCAGTGGGTTCTGTTGTCTCTGAGGTCGGGTCAAGAAGTTCTATTATTCCCTTGTGATAAATGTGTGTGTGTGTGTATAATCATAGAAACTGTTGTTTGTTTGGGAGCTAAGTAAACAATAACAAAAGTAACAGTATTCCCCAACACTGACACATTTTAATATCTTCTGTTCCTGTTTTTGTTTATTTTTTTTAATTCACTTTATTTTGCATTTGTATTTTTTGCAAGTCCTGCACCTTTAAATTGTCAGGAGTTATGAACTGGGTAAACAAAAAGCACAGCAACAGATGATGAGCTATTATCCTTCACATAACAGTTAGTTGATGTAGTCATCATCATAGTCCTCCCACCTCTCTCCCAGGTAATCCCCACTCACAGTGCTGTTGCATGCAGTGAGCCCTCAGTACACAGGATTCACAGCAACACACACACACACACACACACACACACACACACACACACAGGACCCAATACACAGGATTTACACCAACACCTTTATTCAGACGTCCATGGACTAGCGCATCAGAGCGCTGATCTATGAACATCCATGGACTAGCGCATCAGAGCACTGACCCATGAACATCCATGGACTAGCGCATCAGAGCACTGACCCATGAACATCCATGGACTAGCGCATCAGAGCGCTGATCTATGAACATCCATGGACTAGTGCATCAGAGCACTGATCTATGAACATCCATGGACTAGCGCATCAGAGCACTGATCTATGAACATCCATGGACTAGCGCATCAGAGCACTGACCCATGAACATCCATGGACTAGCGCGTCAGAGCACTGATCTATGAACATCCATGGACTAGCGCATCAGAGCACTGACCCATGAACATCCATGGACTAGCGCATCAGAGCACTGATCTATGAACATCCATGGACTAGCGCATCAGAGCACTGATCTATGAACATCCATGGACTAGCGCATCAGAGCACTGATCTATGAACATCCATGGACTAGCACATCAGAGTATGCTCATGCATGTCTGCTGATTGGTAACAGTATGCTTACAGACATGCTTGACAAGGCAAGTGAATAGGAATGAAAACAAATGAATATTTGAATGGCCCGGATTCTCTTGACTAGCGTGTCAAGCGTGCTGAGCGCTCCACTCCCCCAGCCCAGCCCAGCCCAGCCCAGCCCAGCCCAGTCCAGCCAGCAGCGCTCCACTTCCCCAGCCCAGCCCAGCCCAGCCCAGCCCAGCCCAGTCCAGCCCAGTCCAGCCAGCAGCGCTCCACTCCCCCAGCCCAGCCCAGCCCAGCCAGCAGCGCTCCACTCCCCAGCCCAGCCCAGCCCAGCCCAGCCCAGCCCAGCCCAGCCAGCAGCGCTCCACTCCCCCAGCCCAGCCCAGCCCAGCCCAGCCAGCAGCGCTCCACTCCCCCAGCCCAGTCCAGCCCAGCCCAGCCAGCAGCGCTCCACTCCCCCAGCCCAGCCCAGCCAGCGCTCCACTCCCCCAGGGCTTACTGGATTTATGGCTCCATCCCCTCACCTCCCATTATGGAGGGCAGGATGTGAGACATGGATACTGGCCGTTCTTGGCAGTGTGAGTGCCCAGGTAGCCCAGCACCCTGTCTCGCATGTCACTCTAATGTAATAAACACAGCAATAAACTCCAGAGGGCAACATGTGTTACATCATTCTTCTTCCCACAGGGGACATGGCCCCGGGTTTCAGTTCCACCTTGCTATAGTAGTGAGAAGATCAATAATTCGAAAGTCAGATGCACCAGAATCCACTCAGGAACAAGACCGTCCTAAGAATGTATTTAAATT
>PYXC01001672.1:485000-487500 GCA_015244755.2 Tenualosa ilisha
AGAGCAAGTTGCTATAAGCCTATATGGTGCACAGGCCTATGTCTGATTAAGGCCTATGTCTGATTCTCACAAACACAGAATCATGCAGCGACACACACACACACACACTCTCACACACACAGAATCATGCAGCGACACACACACACTCTCACACACACAGAATCATGCCGAGATACACACTTTCATTCTGATCCTCTCCCTTGGCTCGCCGGGAGTGGAGCATGTCGCTGTAATTGGGCCTAAGTGGAGGGGTGGCCCCGATCACAGTTGCTTGATTAAGTCGTAAAGTGTGTGTGTGTGTGTGTGTGTGAAAATGACCACGTCCCCCCACCCCCTACCCCCCGCCCCTCTCCTCTCTTAGTTCAGCAGCGTGAGCATAACTCTTCCTCTTCCAGTACACACGGCGCTCTGACAAAGGGGGAGAAAAGCGGCCGATCGATCGCAGTTTTCCAGGTATTGATCAGTCTGCTCCGCACGGGCAAGCAGCAGTTACACGGCACCGCTGTCTCCGCTCACTGGGAGACAGAGAGAGAGAACAAGATGGAAGAGAGAGAGAGAGAGAGAGAACAAGATGGAAGATGAGAGAGAGAGAGAGAGAGAGAACAAGATGGAAGATGAGAGAGAGAGAGAGAGAGAGAGAGAACAAGATGGAAGAGAGAGAGAGAGAGAACAAGATAGAAAAGAGAGAGAGAGAGAGAACAAGATGGAAGATGAGAGAGATAGAGAGAGAGAGAGAGAGAGAGAGAACAAGATGGAAGAGAGAGAGAGAGAGAACAAGATAGAAAAGAGAGAGAGAGAGAGAGAGAACAAGATGGAAGATGAGAGAGATAGAG
Organism: Tenualosa ilisha; assembly: GCA_015244755.2. Lineage (NCBI taxonomy): Eukaryota > Metazoa > Chordata > Actinopteri > Clupeiformes > Clupeidae > Tenualosa > Tenualosa ilisha. Next base: position 485,834 of record PYXC01001672.1, read on the forward strand.
AGAGAGAGAGAGAGAGAGAACAAGATAGAAGAGAGAGAGAGAACAAGATAGAAAAGAGAGAGAGAGAGAGAGAACAAGATGGAAGATGAGAGAGAGAGAGAGAGAGAGAGAGAGAGAACAAGATGGAAGAGAGAGAGAGAACAAGATGGAAGATGAGAGAGAGAAAGAGAGAGAACAAGATGGAAGAGAGAGAGAGAGAGAACAAGATGGAAGATGAGGGAGACAGAGAGAGAGAAAAAGAACAAGATGGAAGAGAGAGGGAGAGAGAGAGAGAACAAGATGGAAGATGAGAGAGGAGAGAGGGAGGGAGAGAGGAAAAGGAGAGGAAGAAGAAAGTGAGCAAGATGGAAGATAAGAAAGTTGGAGCAAGAAAGAGGGCGAGGGCGTGCAGGCAACCAGCTGCCTCTATTTCGGCCATGGTGTTCACAGACAGTAACACGGATTGGCCTCACTCAGCTCGTCAGCCACTCCATAAACACACTCCAGGATTTAAATATGTGTGTGTGTGTGTGTGTGTGTGTTTGTGTTAAGATAGTGCCCAGCCTTACTCTTTGAAGCTCTGTTCCCCTGAGTTCTCGCCTGAGTAAAAGTAGATGCTTCACCTGGCCTTGCCAGCCTGCAGACTTCTCACCAAATGCCTGTGTCTGTGTGTGTGTGTTTGTGTCTGTGTGTGTGTGTGGGAGTCCAGCATGCTAGCGAGTAAACTAGAACCCTAGGGTACCAGTTTTCCTTACTAGCACATTAGGCTTTTGGGAGGGAGGTTTACCAACGTTAAGCTAAGCTAGCTGCCGTCCATTACATGTGCGTGTGTTAAGCATTTGTGTGTGTCTTTTTGTGTTATTCGTGTGTGTGTGTGTGTGTGTGTGTGTGTGTGTGTGTGTGTGTGTGTGTGTGTGTGTGTGTGTACGTGCGCACGCTTCCTACCTGGTCTGGTTTGTGTGGTGGGAGAGCTCTTTCCCACAGTCCGAGGCCACTGCCCAGGGGTGCAGGGAATTATGGGGGATTAGGCATGTCTACCATTGCCTGTGGAGGTGGGCGGGGCGAAGGCCCGACACACACTGCTGCTGGAGTATTGATGTGGGCACACCACACTCACGCACACAGTAGAACACACACACACACGCACAGGAAGGCACTCATGCACGCACACACACATAGTAAGACACACACACACACAGTAAAACACACACACACATAGTGAAATTCATCCAAATGTACACACATAGTAAGACACACACACACACACGCCTCCTCTGCAGGAGTCACAAGACTCCTCTTACCTCCTCTCTTCTTCTCCTCCTCGTCTCCTCTTCTTCTCCTCCTCTACTTCTCTTCCCCTCCCCCTCTCTTCTCTTTTTGATGCCCTCCTCCCTCCCTTAGAGTGCTGTAGGCTCCATGTCCATCTCTGTGTCTGCTGTGGCCCTGTCTATGAAAACAGGAAATTGACCCTTACTCCTCTTCCTGTCTGCTCTTAAGATCTGAATACTTAATGCGTCCCATTAAGCCTAATTACAGGCGAGCTTCCTAGTGCAGATGGCATCCAGGAGACGCTAAGAGATGTTAACCTCCCAGCTACTCTCAGTCTTTCTCTCTCACTCTCAATGTCTCACGTCTGGTACCTTATATAAGTTTATAAGTCTTTAAAGGGTCAGTACGCAATTCCTTAA
>PYXC01001672.1:492500-495000 GCA_015244755.2 Tenualosa ilisha
ACTCTTGGTGGTGTCTTCTTCATTCATTTGAGAACTAAGACTGTAGAGTGGTGTTTAATGAGGCAGTGCCTCCTTGAGTTTAAACAAGACGAGAGCATCAGTTGACCAGAGGCCTGTGAGCTGCTGAGTGTATTATTTGAAATCCCTGCTGTGGGCTGTTTAATTGTTTAAAAGTAACAACTCCAGGAGAGATACAGAAGCACATTTGTTCACATGGTTGTATGAACGGGTCGGCGGTTAAAAAATGAAGAAGAAAGAAGGTTGACATGCTGTTCTCCAGACAAACTACCAGTGTGGAAGTCGTAGCCAGAATTCATGTCAGACACCACAGGAGCTCGTAATGAGGAGGATAAGGTTGCTGCGGTGTTACATTTGTTACTGAAGACATATTACATAGCGGGTGTATTGTGTGTGTGTGTGTGTGTTCATGAGCCTTGAGATATTTCTGTTTTCTGACAGATATTAATGACTGTGCTGTGTGTGATTTCTAGTACTAGAATTACTCATTGCTCTCTCTTTCTCTCTCTCCCTCCGTGTGTGTGTGTGTGTGTGTGTGTGTGTGTGTGTGTGTGTGTCTTCACCAGGCCAGTAAATCACTGTGTTGTTAACTGATTAGTGTGCTGGGCTGTAAAAGTCTGATGGGGTGAGATATGGCTCCCTGCTTTCAGGAACCTCCCCTCTGTCAGCCCTGTTCAGCCCCATTACCTCGTGCTGTGTGTGTGTGTGTGTGTGTGTGTGTGTGTGTGTGTGTGTGTGTGTGTGTGTGTGTGTGTGTGTGTGTGTGTGTGTGTGTGGTGTGTGTGTGTGTGTGTGTGTGTGTGTGTGTGTGTGTGTGTGTGTGTGTCACCAAACTCTGGTGGATGACTGCTTAATAGCAGATAATGATCAGATGGTATGTGTTGTGTCAGTGGTTTACGCTACGCTGCTCAATGCTACACTAGGGTGTGTGTGTGTGTGTGTGTGTGTGAATCTGTGCTCTGTCTGTGTCTGGTGTCTCTGTTCTGTACTACACTGTGTGTGTGTGTGTGTGTGTGTGTGTGTGTGCTGTCTAATGACAGATAACAATGTGATGTGCTCAGTGTGCTCCTTGCCTGGGGTGCTGAGGAGGAGAGGCATCGGGGAGCATTGAGCCGGTTAAGTACCTGCTTATCGCCCGCCAGCCCTCAGTAAAGACATCACGGCGCACAGCTGTCACTGATTACCACACACACACACACACACACACACACACACACACACACATGCACACTCTCACTCAGTAACTGGCACATAGGCACATTCACATAGGCAGAAGTCTTTCAGAGTCACAGTACTTCGAGTCTTTCACGAGGCGTGGTACACACACACACAGACACACACACACACACACACACACACACACTGAAATATAGCACCTTCACCGACAGCAGCAGGGGGATTTTAGGATATCCCCGAAATCTGCGTTGTGAGGGGCCACACAGACAAGCACACGCACAAAAGCACACACAAGCACAGACAAGTACACACACACACACACACAAAAGCACACACAAGCACAGACACACACACAAGCACAGACAAGCACACACACACACACACAAAAGCACAGACAAGCACACACACACACACACACACACACACACACACACACACACACAAGCACAGACAAGCACACACACACACACAAACACAAAAGCACACACAAGCACACACACAAAAGCACACACAAGCACACACAAAAGCACACACAAGCACACACAAAAGCACACACAAGCACACACACACACACACAAAAGCACACACAAGCACAGACAAGCACACACACACACAAGCACAGACAAGCACACACACACACACAAAAGCACACACAAGCACACACACACACACAAAGCACACACAAGCACACACACACACACAAAAGCACACACAAGCACAGACAAGCACACACACAAACACAAAAGCACACACAAGCATAGACAAGCACACACACACAAACATAAAAAGCACACACAAGCACAGATAAGCACACACACACACACACACAAAAGCACAGACAAGCACACACACACACACACACACACAAAAGCACAGACAAACACACACACACACACACAAAAGCACACACAAGCACAGACAAGCACACACACACGCACAAAAGCACACACAAGCACAGACAAGCACACACACACACACAAAAGCATACACAAGCACAGACAAGCACACACACACACACAAAAGCACACACAAGCACAAACAAGCACACACACACACAAAAGCACACACAAGCACAGACAAGCACACACACACACACACACAAAAGCACACACAAGCACAGAAAAACACACACTAACACAGTCTGTAGAAAGTAGAACATTTGCAGTGCAAGATATTCTGTCACTCTCCAGCACTCCTGGATCTGTTTGACTTTGTTATAGACAATCTCAGTAAGTCGTTTTGGAGATGTGTGTGTGTGTGTGTATTCAATCAGTAGTCTTTGGAGATATGTGTGTGTATTCAGTCA
>PYXC01001672.1:500000-525000 GCA_015244755.2 Tenualosa ilisha
TAGGATGTTATTAAAACGCCGCGGCTCTGTCACCTCCTCTGTGTCCGTGTTCAATCAGCGCCGGCAGAAACTTGTTTAAATCCAAATGAGTTTCCTGCAAGGGATATGTCCCCGCTCATTTGCGTTGCCCATAACCCTGATTTATGAAAATACCCCAGACCTGCACATTCTCGCATGATATTTAAAAATTAATTAACCCCCACGACTGCGGCAGCTTCGCTGCTACCTCTTCCTGTCACTCATCCGCCCACACACATGCACGCACACACACTCACAGTCACACACACACACACACACACACACACACACACACACACACACACACACACTCACATTCTCACACACACACACACACACACACTCACTCACTCTCTCACACACACACACACACACACACACACATACGCACACTCACACGCACTCACACACACACACACACACACACACCCACACACACCCACACCCACACACACGCATTCTCACACACACACACTCACTCACTCACTCTCTCACACACACACACACACACACACACACACATACGCACACTCACACGCACTCACACACACACACACACACACACCCACACACACACACATGCATTCTCACACACACACACACACACACACACACACACACACACACTCTTTCACTCTCTATCTCTCGCCATCTCCCCTGGTCTCCCTACATCTTTTTCTTTCTGTTTCTTTCACTCTCACACACTCTGAATTTTTTTCATGTCTGTCTCTCTGTCCCCCTCCTTATTGCTGTCCCTGTCTCCCCTATCTCCCGATTTTACTTCCTCTCTGTCTCTCTCTCTCTCCCCCCCCCCCTTTCTCTCACTCTCCTGAGATAACATTCTGTTCCTGTCCTCCCTCGTCTTCCCATCCTCGTATCCAGAGGTGCACTTTGCTTAAGTGCTTTGGAATGTCAGAAGCGTGATGGACACCATCCGTGATCTTTGTTGACCACGACTATATGATAACATTTGTTATTTATGTTGGCCACATTTGCCAGAAAGCAGCCGAAGCAGCATTGAGTTCCGTCACTGATTTAGATCCGGTGTTTGCCCGACACAAACCCACTCTGCGCTCTGTCCGTGCACACTGCTGATTGGGATTACTGTAGATGCAACTGTAATAATGATGGTGAACCTTCAAGGTGAGCACTTCCGTGCTTTGTTCTCCTTGTGAGAAACACGTTAGAAAAAATTTCTGCAAATCCAAGTGTTTTCTTCCAAGCCTACCGAAAGTTTGGATGAAAACATTTTTGCGTTGGAAGATTTTTCCAAACATTTTGTGTGTGTTCCTCTGGCACTTTAGTGGCGGAGAGTGTGATGTACAACCTCAAATGAAAAAACGCATTAGAACCATGGCTTTTTATCCAGATGAGAACCACGTCAGATCTAAACACAACCATGGTGACATAGACTAATTGTACAGTGCAGTGTGTGTGTGTGTGTGTGTGTGTGTGTGTGTGTGTGTGTGTGTGTGTGTGTGTGTGTGTGTTGTGTGTGTGTGTGCGTTATGGGTGCAGAGTAGTTAAAGGAGCTGCTTGTCCAGCTGCCTGTAGTGTGTGGGCAGTGGTTAATGCAGACCTGCAGGGAGTTGCCACAGAAACAAGGTCACCTCACAAATTTTCCCACAAATCAAAGCACTCTGCCTGGTTTGATCCACAGCGTAGACGACGGCCATTTTTTTTTTTTCTTATTTTTTCTTCCACCCCAATTGCTTGTCCTTGGCCTTCATCTCCTGCTCTCTGCTAAGCAGGCGTGAGTGATCGCTGGCGTCCGCAGCGACGACATCTTGTTTTCACCCTGAGAAATAGACATTTGAATCTGGTGTTTCGTTTCAGCTGAAGCTCCGACTCGGTGCCAGAGCTCATCATTTTAAGGATACGTATCTGATTTCAGATCAGTCGGGCTCCTCTCTTGGTTAATGATGTCACAAAGCTTTTGCCAGAGCTGTGTCTGCTATGCTAACTCAGTAGACTGGACTGGATGCCTGAATGACTCTTGTACTCACACACCTGGAAGGGATTAGTCTTTGTTTATATCACTTGTTTGTTTGTTTGTTTGTTGATCTTTTTTTCCCTTGATAAACAAAGTGCGGAAACTGTGCTGACTTTGTTTTAGGCGGATTTCTGTCTCCTCTACGAAATGAGGAGCGCGGCTCCCGTGAAGCTCCCGCTCATCTCTGGGCGTTTCTCACAAGCAGCCCATCTTGATTTGGACAAATTGGGCACAGTTTGCCCTTAAGGCTGCTATAGCTTCCTCAGAGGTGGGGAGCTAGCATTAGCGCACAGCCTGTAAACACACACACACTCACGCACACACACACCTCATCACATCTGTCGGCTGCCGTTAGAACGGGCAGAGGATCAAAGCACGCCGTTCCACCTCTCATTTAATATTCCTCTCATAGTTTCACACACAGACATACACTCACACACACACATCTCTCCCACACCCCAACCCCCTTCCTTCATCTCTTTCCATCTTTTTTTCTTCTTTCTATGAAGCCCTTTGAATATATCGTGGTGTGTCTGTTACTGGTCATTAAACACAAGGAAAAAGTTATAATTATGGCGCCTCTCTGGAAGATGGCGATGGAACTCCTGTGGTTGCCTTTTCTGAATCTGGAGCCTCATCATGCATTCTGGAATGCTAACACACAAGGTTGGACTGAGGACACACACACACACACACAAACACACACACACACATACTCACGTGAGCGCTAACAGCTGCAGCAGTAGCCTCATCTAGCTATTTCCTCGTTCTCGTTAATGAGGGGAGGAGCACGTAGCACCCTGGCTAAACGCCTCTGTTTGTTATGCTAGGGAGCTGTTTAAGATATTAGATTCAGATCTGCAGTGGTTTTTGTTTCACTGAGTGCATTTCAGGTCTTGGGCCTGTGTGTGTGTGTGTGTGTGTGTGTGTGTGTGTGTGTGTGTGTCTGTGTGTGTGTGTCTGTGTGTATGATTGTGTATGAATGAAACTATGTGCCGTAGCATTCTTCTTGCATAGGGCATGAGGTGTGCATGTGTGATGTTGGTAAGCTTGGTGTGTGTGTGAGATTGTGTATGAATGAGATGCCGTAGCATTCTTCTTGCAATGGCCTTTTGGTGTGTGTGTGTGTGATGTTGGTAATCCTGATGTGTGTGGCGTTAATGTTGATATATGAGTTTGTTATTGTTTATTTTGTAAGCTTTTACTTTATATTCTGTGCATTCCACTGTGTGTGGTCATGTGATTCTGCCCAGTCTGGTCAATTAAAGATGATTTTGATTTGAAGTTCTATCACCCAGCCTGGTCAACACGGAAAAATATATCTTGATTCAATGTTTTGTCGCCATATCGCCCAGCTCTGTTTGTAAGCATATGTGCTTTTCATGGGAGATTTGCAAGCTCGATGTGTGTGTTTATAATCATATGTGGTTTTCATGGGAGATTTGCAAGCTCGATGTGTGTGTTTATAATCATATGTGGTTTTCATGGGAGATTTGCAAGCTCGATGTGTGTGTTTATAATCATATGTGGTTTTCATGGGAGATTTGCAAGCTCGATGTGTGTGTTTATGAGCATATGTGGTCTTCATGTGAGATGTTGATAAGCTTGGTGTGTGTGTTTATGAGCATATGTGGTCTTCATGTGAGATGTTGGTAAGCTTGGTGTGTGTGTGTGTGTGTGTTTTTATAGACCTGTGGTGTCTGTTTCTCTAAGTCTTTTTCTTGTCCCTCCATTGGCCCGCCAGGCTGACTCTGGTGGTGAGCAGGTATGGCTTTGTTTGGAATCCATCTGGTGGGGACTGAGAGAGATAAAGTGTGTGTGTGTGTGTGTGTGTGTGTGTGTGTGTTGTGTGTGTGTGTGTGTGTGTGTGTGTGAGAGAGAGAGAGAGAAGGGGAGGATAATAGAAATAAGTGTCTGAATGAATATAAAAGCTGGCAGGAGTAGAGGAGGAGGCCAAATGTCATCTCTGATGAAGAGGATGAAGCCAGTAGTAGGACTCTGAGATGAAGACTCTGATGCTGCTGGGGCACTAAAAACTACCGTCTGATCCCTGTGCTATCGAAAGCCTGTAGTGCTGAATGCTGGTCCCTGTCTGTAGTGCTGAATGCTGGTCCCTGTCTGTAGTGCTGAATGCTGATCCCTGTCTGTAGTGCTGAATGCTGATCCCTGTCTGTAGTGCTGAATGCTGATCCCTGTCTGTAGTGCTGAATTCTGCCGTCTAATCTGCTAAATATTACTCTGTGTAGTACAGAGTACTGCTGAATACTGAATAGTCCTCTGCTGACTGATGTTCACTGCTTTACTGAATAGTCCTCTGCTGACTGATGTTCACTGCCCTACTGAATAGTCCTCTAGTGACTGATGTTCACTGCCCTACTGAATAGTCCTCTAGTGACTGATGTTCACTGCCCTACTGAATAGTCATCTGTGTCCTACTGAATGCTGTTCTTGAAATGAGGACAGTGATAGGCCTGAATCCCACAGCTGCCCAGTACATCCCGGGAACAAACACAGCAAATTATATCAGTCATCTGTCACCCTCACCCCCAATGCCCCTTCTGAAACCTACATTTCTCCAATATTCAAAGCTCCGACTCCTCCCTTTGGTCAAACCAATTTATCCCCAGTATTCAAAACTCTTTGGTCAGATCAACTTATCCCCAATACTCAAAGCCAGTACTGTGCAGGACTCCTCTTTCAACTAACCCATTTAGCCCAGTGCTCAGTCAGTGTACTCTTCAGTCAAATCAATTGAATTGCATTAAATTGAAGTGGATTGAATTGAATTGTGTTGAATTGAATTGAATTGAATAAATTTACCTTGGTAGTTATTACCAAAACTAACTTTATTCAAACTGGCTTATTCCAGCAGTCACAGCCAAGGCCATCTCTTCATCTGAAGTAAATTATTCTGATGGTCATCGCCAGAGTTATCCATTTATTCAAATTAGTCCAGTGTCCCTGTACTCATAACCCAGGCTGTCATTTCATTCTAACAGACATCAAATTCAAATACGTATAGCCTGCACCTCCAGGACTTGTTTTGCGAACACATTGAACCAAAGATGTAGTTTTAATTTATTCATATAATGCACTAATTAATTTGTATTAGTTTGCGTGTCTGTGTAGGTTCTCTCAATGGTGGCTGAATGTTGTTTACTTGCTTTAAGTGCCCAGGTGAACAGGGTGCTTTTTCTCAGTGCGTTTGTCTCATTAGCTATTCCGCGGGCTTTAGCCCGACTGCTGACTGACTCAGAGGCATTATTTACAGGCCGGCCTGATTAGCTTGTTTCTGCAATGCCTTTGCACAGCCTCCCAGGCCCCTTTCAGTGCCGCGCTAGCGTGTGAGATCTGGGCATTACAAACTAGCCTCATTAGCCGCAAAAAGCCGGCTCGGTTAATTAAAATAATTCCCCGTTAACGCAGCTGCTTTGGTCAGCCAAATGAAACAGGGGGAGTGCCGTCCGTCTGCTCCTCACCGCCACCATGGCTGCCTTTCCGCCGCTCCCCGCCTAATTAGCTCAATAGGAGGAATATTTTAATAGCAATTAATGGGCCCAGGGACCATGTGAGTTCTAATTTAAGGGTTTGTGTGTGTGTGTGTGTGTGTGTGTGTGGAGGAGTGTGTTGTGTTGCGCTGCATGCTGATGTCGAGTAGGAGAGGGGTAGTGCGGAGAACCAGGCACCCTGACGCGACCGGTGTCCGTGGCGACAGCACTGTAAACATCCCCGGACGGACGCCACCTGCCGCGTGTGACCTGACAAACCCCTGGGCTATTCATTTGCGTTCGAAGCTGTGTGTGTGTGTATGTCCCTTGGGAATCTGGGCATGCTCAGACACACCTGCTCAGGAGTGCTCTGCACCATATGCATGGCAGCCAACGCCCGATTAGTACTACGTGTGTGTGTGTGTGTGTGTGTGTGTGTGTGTGTGTTTAAAAGCCGGCCGGGTGCCTTTGCTTATGTATTTGTATCAGATCTCACATCTCCTCGGATCCCTCCATCCAAAGCCTCCAGCTGCTTAGACCTAGTTAAGGTTGGAGGCTATCCATGTTTGATCTCTCTCTCTCTCTCTCTCTATCGCTCTTCCTCTCTCTCTCCCTCTCTCTCTTTGAGTGTCTGTGTATCTCTCTCCCTCTCTCTGAGTGTCTCTGTATCTCTCTCTCTCCTCCATCTCTTTCACTTTTCTCTCCCCCTCTCCCTCTTTCCCTCCCTCTCTCTGAGTGTCTTTCTACCTCTCTCTGGGTGTCTATGTATCTCTCTCTCTCTCTCTCCTCTATCTCTTTCACTTTTCTCTCCCCCTGTCTCTTTTCTCCCTTTCTTCCTCTCTCTCTCTGTCTCTCTCTCCCTCTCTCTGGGTGTCTATGTATCTCTCTCTCTCTCTCTCCTCTATCTCTCACTTTTCTCTCCCCCTGTCTCTTTCTCCCTTTCTTCCTCTCTCTCTCTGTCTCTCCCTATCTCTCTCTTTCCCTCTCTCTCTCCCTCCTCTCTCCCTCTCCCTTCTTCCTTCCCTCTCTCTCCCTCTCTCTGAGTGTCTGTGTATCTCTCTCTCTCTCCTCCATCTCTTTCACTTTTCTCTCCCCCTCTCTCTTTCTCCCTCGCTTCCTGTCTCTCTCCTCCCTCTCTTTCTAATGAATACAGTGTAGTTTTTGGTGCAAAGCGGCTTGACAGATGGTCAGTCTGGACTAAGTCACATCCATCAGCCATCGCTCTGACATCAGCGTGACATGGGGAGCGAGAGCGAGACACCTGTGCATTCTGGGAGGCTGAAATCTTTCACATGGTTTCATCACATGTGGCGTGGCCTGTCGCGGCGCGACTTGGCCCGGCTCAACGCTGCGTGGCGTGGCGGAGAGGCACGGCGCTGCGCGGAGACGCACAGAGCGTGGTGCTGCCGACAGGCCTCTTTTGCCGACACTGTTGCTGCTACATCAAAGTGTGAGAGAGATGCGGCACTTGTCATGTAACCACGAGAGAGAGAGAGTGTGAGAGACAGGCGGCGAGGAGGAGGGTGTGTGGGCAGAGGAGCGAGGGAAAGAGAGAGAGAGAGAGAGAGAGAGAGAAAGTGGGGGCGAGAAGAGGGAAGCGTAGAGGAGGGGAGTTGGTGAGAATGCAGTAGGCTTCCAAGTCCTGTTCTGCCTAAGAGAGTATAGTGTTTCATGCTAGGTCTGTGTGTGTGTTTCTGTGCGTGCTTGTGTGTGCGTGCTTGTGTGTGCGTGCTTGTGTGTGCGTGCTTGTGTGTGCGTGCTTGTGTGTGCGTGCTTGTGTGTGTGTGTGTGTGTGTGTGTGTGTGTGTGTGTGTGTGTGTGTGTTTTACAAAGAGGTAAATGCTCACACTGGCGCTCTGTAATCACTTGAACACAAAGCCCACCAGATTATCCCCCAGACTTGATACCATCATCTGGTGTTTTGGTGTGTAACTGTGCCAGGGCCATTTAAAGATCTATGCACTAAAGACTTTTTGTTTCTTTCTTTCTTTTAGTTTTGTTTGTTTTGTTTTAATTTGTTATGTATCGAACTCAAAGCTAAATTGGCCTGAAGGGACTTTAACAAGATAAACATTTCAAAAGTGGTGCAGCTCTGAATCTAAGTGCCTCACACTCACACACACACTCCCACTCTCTCTCTCTCTCACACACACACACAGAGTGAGAGAGAGAGAGACAGACATGAAATGTAGTCAGTGTAAGGTGTCACTCCACTTAAACGTGAAATCGACTGGCTAGCCCCTAATAGCTGGTTCAGTCCTGTCTGTCCCCACTGAGCCCAGGTCTCTCTCAGTCTGTCATAGAGAGTCTCCCACAGGGTCTCTACAGGTTCATCACCCTGGGGCTTAGGCTGAGTAGTGGCCTGTTGGTTTCTCCTGATTTCTGCATTTAGCAGATGCTTCTATACAAAGCTACTTACATTTTGTCAACCATCAATTACTTCAGGCCCAGTCACCCCTAGAGCAACATGCCGTGCTTAAGGGCACATCGGTGGCAATTAGGATATGAACCCAAAGTATCAGGCCACTAGCATGCTAGCCAGGTTCCTTAACCACTATGCCACTACCGACCACATTAATCACCCTGGTGCTTAGGCTGAATCGTGGTCTGTTGGTTACTAGTCTCATGGGCAACAGTATCAGGCCTTCAAACTAATGGTAACATTATCAGACCCTCAGTCTAATGGCTAGTGCACAGCAAGCCAGTCGATGCCTGACGGTGAAAGTCAGTGCGGACTCGGCCATTATTGTCAGACCTCTGCCCGATTGTTTACGGTCATAAATTTGATTGCAGAAACCATCGCAGTTGTACTTCAGTTGGCATTGTGGTAAATTCTCTGAAATTTGTCTGGTGCAAAGCGACACCCAACAGCCGTCTCCACACCCAACGGACACCCAGTTGTGGTGATGGGGGCTGCTGTCTGAGGTCCTGAAAGATCCTATTCAGCGCAAGCCAATGATTTCTCCTTTGGCGTGTTAAAGTGGTGAAGTGGTAGAGTGCCCTTGGGGATATGGTTTCTGTCTCATCACTCTGCCCACCCCCCCACCCCCCACTCGCTTCCTGCAGTCTCAGCTCGCACAGGCCAAAGACCCAAATATATTACAACTTGGTTATAATTATGTGTTCTTCTGTGGACACTCTATTGCTGTGGGAGAAGGGAGCTATCCAAGGTGCTGAAGCATCTTATTCTACAGCGTTGCCTATTCTAAGGTACTGGACAACATTGCTTTATGTTTGTGTTCCTGGTGCCTGTGACTTCTGCTGCCATTTAAGCCAAAGACCAAACAAAGCACTCCAGAGAGTCAGCTCCCCTCTGCCCTCAGTGCTGTGTTTGAGTGGCAGGCACAGGTTGCCTCCACTTTTCTCCCCAGTTCACATAGACCGGGATGTGGAGGAGGTCCAGGGTGTGTCACAGCGTCCTCGGGGGATGGAGAGCCATGGTTGATGTTGAGGAGATATTTGTTGAATGTTTTTTGTTAATGTTGGTGTTCAAAGTGTTGGTTGGCATTACCTAATCAACCATTAAAATTGCTCATAGCCCAACGCAGGTAGCACAGTCATTCTCCGATGTAAACAGTCTTGTCAGTGAGGTTCATTGGATTGAAAGCAGAACTAACCCTGTGCACATTATGAATGTGGCTCTGGTCTGTACTCACGCAGTTGAGCACTTGGCCACTGTGGCCGAGGAAGCGCTTGTGCTGTCATATGCTGCAAATTGCATCGCGAGCAGGGAAACAAGCCGTCAACAACAACAACAACAACAACAAACAACAACAACAACACAAGCAGAGTGTAGAGTTTGCGGATGAGTGTTAACAGACTGCCGCGTTTACTGGGCTGAGATTTACTGGCTGGTAGCAGTCAAACATGTATAGTATATATGTATGCTATGCTTATTAGATATATCTATGGTAATTTGGGCGATACAGTGTCAGTCATAACACAGTAATTGATGTGATATAATGATCACTGTGTGCATTTTCACTGAAATTTTTATTTTTGAATGCAATGTCTCTTGTGCCATTTTGTCTGTTTGAATTGGTTTGACTGCCATGTAGCATATGTTGATGGTCATGATTATTGTTAGTGCCGTGTGATGTGGAGAAGAGGAAGTGGTGATTTTCATGTCATTCTTAACTCCAAAGTGATAAACAAAAAAACCTCTCCTCCCTCCCCCAGCTGCAGTACCATGCAGGATTGGCCTCCAGCCTCCTGAACCAGCAGTCACTCAAGCGCTCAGCCAATCAGATGGGACCTTCTGCCAAGAGGAGACCCAAAGTGCAGCCCAGCGCCCTGGTCCTGCCACCACAGTAAGCAACCCAGCATCTCGGTAGATCTACCCAGCGGCTTCCCTCCATTTCTATACATTTACCCAACAACTACCCAACATCTCTATAGATTTATCCAGCATCTACCCATTATTTCTATACATTTACTCAACAACTGTCCATCATCTCTACAGCTCTACCCAAAATCTACACATCATTTCTAGACATCTACCCATCAATTACCCAGCATCTACCCAACATGTACCCAGTATCACTCCAACAGCTTTATTGATCTACTGAGTATCTCCAGGTGTCTATACATCTGCCCAGCATCTCAACATATCTATAGATCTCTTTAAATCTCTACCGATCAAAATAGATTCCATAGGTCTTTTTAGATCTCTATTCGGTGTCTCTATAAATCCACTCAACTTGCCGCTAGATCTACTCAGCATCTCTGTAGATCTACACCATCTAGCTGTGGATCTGACCAGGATAGATCTCTCACAGATCTTTCACAGATCCCTCACTGCCTAATTGATCCTCTTTAATAACCCGGCTCTGCCTCTCCAAGACTATGTTCTTTTTCAGTGCTCCTGTCAGACCACACAAGCCTCTCCTGTGTGTGTGATTCTCCCAGGCAGTCTGCTTTCAACCCAGCCCTTGAGGGACAGTTTTCCTCCTTTTCAACCCATGTGGCTCTTTCCGTCTAACCAACAATGGTTCCTCTTCTTCACTTTGACGTGAACCCCCCCCCCTCATGCCACGGTGCCTCTCACCCAACACCGTTCCTCTTGTGTTTTCTCCCTTGTGAGTGTGTGTGTGTGTGTGTGTGTGTGTGTGTGAGATTCCCCATCAAAGCACAGGGTGCGGGGAGCCACTCCATGGAGCTCTGTACTGTGACAGCGGTGAGATGGTTCTTTGTCTCTCGGGCCACAAAGGGTGTGTGTGTGTGTGTGTGTATTGTATGTGTGTGTGCGAGTGTGTGTGTGTGTGTGTTGTGACAGCGGTGAGATGGTTCTTTGTCTCTCAGGGGCTACAAAAGGTCCCGCCCGCCTGCCTGCTCGTCCCGTCCGCTTGCTTTGATACGAGAAAAGCAGGAGAGTATTTGTGTGTGTGTGTGTGTCTGTGTCTGTCTGTCTGTCTTTGTGTGTGTGTGTGTGTCTGTCTGTCTGTCTGTCTTTGTGGTGTGTGTGTGTGTGTGTGTGTGTGTGTGTGTGTGTGTGTGGGGAGGGATGGAAACGAGAAGCTAAAACTACATGAAAGAAGAAATAGAGCGAGCGAGAGAGAGAGAGATGGAGAGAAGACAGAGAGGAAAGAGAGAGGGAAGAGAGCGAAGGATGTAGAGAAGAGTGAAATAGGGAAGAAAGGGCGAGGGAGATAAGAGTGAAGGGAGTCGATGAGAGGAAGAGAGAGAGAGAGAAAAAAAAAAGAGGAAGAGGTTAAGAGTGGAGGGTGTGATGGGAGTTGATGAGAGGAAGAGAGAGGGAGAGAGAAGAATGTATCATGGAAGATGAAAGAAAGAGAGGTGCAGAGATAGAGATGGAGAGTGAATGATGACAGGTGAAAGAGGGAGACAGTTGAGGAGAGGAGAGGAGAGGAGAGGAGTGCCCTGGAGCCTCAGCTGGTGTAGTGGCCCTCTCAGACAGAAGCATTTTTGTTTCTGTCTGTGTGTGTGTGTGTGTGTCTGTGTGTGTGTGTGAGAGAGAGGGACTCGAACTGCCCCTATCCGTCCATTCTCTTCTGCCTTTGTCTCCCCACACACACACCTTTGTGTTCTGAGTGTTCTGAGTGTAATGCATATGAAGATGGAGTGTTGTTTTGTGTGTGTTTGAAATAGGCTCTCGGGAACACAGTCCTATTAACAGAGGGAGAGAACAATGGGTGGACTCTCAGAGTGTGTGGAGCTCAAAGGCTCGTGTGTGTCGTGTGAAACTGCAGGATTGTGAAATAGCAGACCATCACACTCGGACTGGACTGGGGCACACCTGATGCCCTTCCCTCAGAGACACACACACACATACACACACGCACACACACACACACCACACACACTGCAGCACAGAGGGGGGAAAAGCTAAATGTCAGATTTACTGGGTGAGTTTTGGGTGCCATAGTGCCATGGAGAGGAACCGACTCCTTCAAAATGTCAGATTTACTGGGTGAATATTTGGGTGCCATTTTAGCAGAGAGTCCCCCCGGCACCAGAGCCTCTGGCTGGGAGCGAGACTGGGGCAGTGGTGTGTGTGTGTGTGTGCGTGTGTGTGTGTGTGTTTGTGTGTGGGTGTGCATCTGTGTGGGCACGTGTGTGTGTGTGCTGTGGGGACAATAATGTTAAGACCAACAGTGGAGCTGTCATGGTGGATCTGCCCTGGTTGGGGCTGCCTTGCACTGGACTGGAGGCCTGACTGTAGAGAGCACTGATGGCCGTGTGTGTGTGTGTGTGTGTGTGTGTAAAGGGTGGGGTGCTGAGGTGAAGAACACACCAAGGTGAGGGGGTGGTGTGTGTGTGTGTGTGTGTGTGTGTGCGTGTGTGTGTGGAGGGGGTTTGGAGTCTCTGCTGTCGGACGTCGCTCGCTATCCTGTCCTGATGAATTTGCCGTTTCTAAAAGGAGCAGTGCATGAATTATGCAGCCCAACCTTCACGTGGGCTAGCTTTTAAGAGCACACACACACACCACACACACACACACACCACACACACACACACACACACACACACACACACACACTGCATTGCCAGCTTTTTACCCTTGGTGCTGGAGCAGAAATGCCATGTATTGCTGAACCCAGGAAAATAAAAACTAGTCACCGCCCCCCACCTGAAAGATCGCCCTCTCCAAAAACACACACACACACACACTCACATTCTCACTCTCTCTCACACTCACACACACACACACACATACATACATACATACCTACACACACACACACACACACACACACACACACTCACTCACTCACACACACATCCACACTCTCTCTCTCTCTCTCACACACACACACACACAAACACTCAGAGTCTCCTGCAGGGACTGGGCTGGCTGTAAGCCCCATGTAACAGACCAAGGAGTCCTGTTTAGTGATGCTGAATGTATAAGTCTTGACTGACAGCTGCTGAGGCTTGGCAGGATGTTTGAAAAAGAGTAAAACTGGTCTCCAGTGCTTTGCAATGGAAAGTGTGCGGTAAGATGCCCTGTTGGCGTTTAGGGAGAATCCACTGCTGCGCTTCACTCTGTTGAAATGCACAGCTCCGAGTCTAATCCTCCAAGGCTGTGTGTGGAGGGTTTGTCCCCATAAAGAGATCGCTTGCCTCCGCGGGAGAGAGAGCCCTGATTCACAGTGTGTGTATTACCAACCTCCACAAGAGATTTTGGCAGGAAGCACCAGCCGTGACGGATGCCGACTGCATGACCTTTCTGTTGCCTTCTTCTCCTCTCATGACGGGTTGCTACTGCTGGGGGAGGGAGGACTGATACAGAAAAATGAAACCTAACATTAAAATACATAAAACATTAATTTATAAAAAAAATAATTAATTATAAAAAATTAATATGATAGACTCTGATAGATACATAGATAAGTAAATACATAGATAGACAGATAGATAGATAGATAGACAGATAGATAGATGCATAGATACATACATAGATAGATAGATTATTATTATTATTAATAATGATAAACTGATATTAAATATAGTAGCTCTCCATTGTATCCCTTTTGAACTGCTAAGTGAATGTCTGTGGCAGAAGACTTACAGGTGCTGCTGCTGCGTTGAGCTGTTTAAATAAATGTAGTGCACTGAACGGTGTGTGAGTGAGTGTTGAGCTGTTTAAACAGATGTAGTGCACTGAACGGCGTGTGAGTGTTGAGCTGTTTAAATAGATGTAGTGCACTGAACGCCGTGTGAGTGTTGAGCTGTTTAAACAGATGTAGTGCACTGAACGCCGTGTGAGTGTTGAGCTGTTTAAATAGATGTAGTGCACTGAACGCCGTGGTGTGAGCTGTTTAATAGATATGCACTGAACGCCGTGTGATGTTGAGCTGTTTAAATAGATGTAGTGCACTGAACGCAGTGAGTGAGTGTTGAACTGTTTAAACAGATGTAGTGCACTGAACGCCGTGTGAGCGTTGAGCTGTTTAAATAGATGTAGTGCACTGAACGGCGTGTGAGTGTTGAGCTGTTTAAATAGATGTACTGCACTGAACGCCGTGTGAATGTTGAGCTGTTTAAATAGATGTAGTGCACTGAACGCCGTGTGAGTGTTGAGCTGTTTAACAGATGTAGTGCACTGAACGCTGTGTGAGTGTTGAGCTGTTTAAATAAATGTAGTGCACTGAACGGCGTGTGAGTGTTGAGCTGTTTAAATAAATGTAGTGCACTGAACGCTGTGTGAGTGTTGAGCTGTTTAAATAAATGTAGTGCACTGAACGCCGTGTGAGTGTTGAGCCTCAGGAGCTCGTTATTCTCCTAATCTGTTTATCTACCAGATCAACAAGCTAGCTGCATCCTGTGGGTCAGACTGGTTTGTTCAAGTTCTATAATTGGTTTCTTTTGTGTTAATCAAAAGTCCCCTCAACGCTTACATGGTGTGGTGTATTGGCCAAAACCATTGAGATGGATTTGGTTGTGATCTGTGTGGCGCAGACACAAGCCGGGCATGTAATAGACCTGATGAATTATGTGCAGACTTGCATTTGAAATGTATGTTAGACTTAATGCAGTCCCCTCGGACCTTGTAGAGCAGAATTCCCTGGACGTGGAATTCATTTCACTCCCTTTCACATCCTTCCTCCATATCCAGTAGGATAAATCTGTCGGAAGTTTCAACCTTGTGAACTGAACAGCGTCCAGTTCCTCGTCGCCAGATCTCGCATTGCACCCTGGGAGACAGCAGATAACCAATTAGCATCTTTTTGCTCTGATTTATGCAGAGTGGCCCTCTACTGATCCAAGCGAGGGTGTCTGTGTGTGTGTGTGTGTGTGTGTGTGTGTGTGTGTGTGTGTGTGTGTGTGTGTGCGTGTGTGTGTGTGTGTGTGTGTGTGATGAGTAATCCCCAAAATCTGGGTTCATGCTGAATCTCATCATCTTCTCAGCTTCTGCCATGACAGAACAAACCAGACAGCTGTCAACCCTCAGCTACAGAGAGTTGTACTGTTAGGCACATGGACACTCATGCTACAGAGTTATACTGTTAGGCACATGGACACTCATGCTACAGAGAGTTATACTGTTAGCCACATGGACACTCATGCTACAGAGAGTTATACTGTTAGCCACATGGACACTCATGCTACAGAGAGTTATACTGTTAGCCACATACTGTGACACTCATGCTGAAGCACTCTTGCATGCACGTGTATTTAGTTTATTCTGATTGCTTTCACTTTTGCTTTTAATGTCTTGGTCTTTTTTGCCCTTAATCACACAGGACGGATGAGAGTGACAGGAAATGAGTGGGCGAGAGACCCAGGAAATGAGTGGGCGAGAGACCCAGGAAATGAGTGGGTGAGAGACCCAGGAAATGAGTGGGTGAGAGAGAGGGGTGGGGGGGGATAATGGACAAGGGGACAAAAACCTGTTAGCATGTGTTAGTGTTAGCATCTGGGTTCATATTCGCTCTGTGCTGTACCAAATATTAATTTATACTTTTTCCTACCGCCAGCCCTCAGTGACCTTGAACAACAAGGCTCGAGGGGGGGCGGTCTATCTGGTCTATCACCAGAGTTTTGGTTGATTTTTTGTTTTTATAGACACACACAAACACACACACAATTGAAATAGGTAGTTCAGTGTTCCATAGCCCCTGTACCATGCAGTGGCTATGAAAGTGATGTAGGATCCTAACTGGGATAGTGGCTATGAAAGTGATGTAGGATCCTAACTGGGATAGTGGCTATGAAAGTAATGTAGGATCCTAACTGGGATAGTGGCTATGAAAGTGATGTAGGATCCTAACTGGGATAGTGGCTATGAAAGTGATGTAGGATCCTAACTGGGATAGTGACTATGAAAGTAATGTAGGATCCTAACTGGGATAGGATGTAGGATCCTAACTGGGATAGTGACTCTTCTTCTTCTGATCCTCTCACCTCATTAATACAAACCTCACCTCCACTTGAGGGACCATTATGAGTTGTGTTGTTCCAGTGAGTTCCCTCCACTTATCGGCACGCTACTACACACGTATTAGCATGCTACAACATGCTTATTACCATGATATTACACACTTCTTACTGATCTGGAGCGGTTTGCAAGGACTTTTTTAAATACTGAAAAGTCTGACCTGTATGCTGTTAGCTAAAGCAGAAGCACTCCATCTTTGTTTGATCCCTGGCTGGAAAGAGTGCATGTGTGTGTGTGTGTGTGCCCACTTGTATGTGAGTTATTTTAAGTGTGTCTGTGTGTGTGTGTGTGTGTGTGTGTGTGTGTGTGTGTGTGTGTGTGCGTGTGCGTGCGGCTCAAGGTGCCCTTGAAATGTAGCATGCTGCTGAAGTGTTAGTGAGTTGGCCCGTGATGGTTGGTGTTGTCAAGGGAAACCCCAGCAGGGTGAGGGGCTGATGTCCTTGTGTGTGTGGGTGTGTGTGTGTGTGTGTGTGTGTGTGTGTGTGTGTGTGTGTGTGTGTGTGTGTGTTGTGTGTGTGTGTTGGACAGACGCAGAGTGGCGCTGTCAGGTCTGGGATGCTCTGTGCTTGTCACCAAGAGCAGGTCAGCAGCTCTTATTTCTCAGAGAGGTGGATGGTGTACTGTACAGACACAGACACACACACACACACACAAACACAAACACACACAAAGGCTTGATATACTCTCCATGTCTGCCATTGTGCGCACCATGGGTTACGTCATCGATGTGCTCAAACCCTATATACCTGCGCTCGACCAAAACCGACATGCGCAAAGACAGTGGCGTTATTCTCCTGAACAGTAGAGGGCGCTGTTGCACTGATAGGTAAGGAAACAATAGCCATAGCCCCTTTACTGTAGCCCAGAACAGAGGAGCTAAAACTGGCAGCCTTCCTCTTTGTTGACTAGTGGATTAAATTGGATAAATTGTAAAAGTTTCTGGTGTGTGTTTGTATTCATTCTCTTGTAGCAGCAGACATGTTGGTCTAGAGGTGTAGTCAGTAAAAATGCTGTAAGTGATGTTAGGCTAAATTTAATCTCACAAACAAGATTTTAAAAATTGTTCATCTATGCTTGAAGAAGTTAGTGCGTTAACTAAAGAAATACTTATACACCAGCTTTGTAAATTGTAAATTTAGCTATACACACACACACACACACACACACACATGCACTTACCTAAACACTGTCACACCCACACATGTACATAAAGGTGAATGGATGGAGAGAGGGAGGAAAAGAGGGGTGGATGGATTGATAGTTTATAATCTACTTGTCAAATTAATGAATGCCATTTTTTTCCCCAAATATCTTTTAATTTGATTGTTTTGTTGTATGTAAGGAGAACCTGCTGACTGAAGTGTTGAAGTTGTTTCAGTTTCATGTAGTCCTTCTCAGTGGTCATTATCAGGACATATCAGACCGTCCACTGTTGCCTTGACCCTTAGGGCCGTGGCGCTCTCTGCGGTGCTCTGTGGAGCCACATTCTAGCCGTGATGACTAACGTGTGGTTCATTTGGTGGGCAGTTGTTGTGAGCGGCACACACAGTGGTGATCGTAATTAGTCTGCCTGCCTTGCCCATGCCGACACAATGCAGCTCGACACAGCAGAGCACAACACACTCACAGCTTTTGTTTGCTCTGCGGATTAAACTCGGATTAGTATCCACTCCTGGAGTCGTGTTTCACACACACACAGACACACGTAGACAAACACACACACACACACACACACACACACACTCATTACGGCCCTGACAATGCAATTGATTCAATTACGCCGTCTTTGGACACGGCGGCAAAAACAAGATCAGCGCTGGTCAAGAGGTGTCTCCTTTCAGTGGTGCACTGCGGCAGAGTACAGTAGAGAGAGAGAGAGAGAGACAGAGAGAGAGCGCGCTCAGTGCGGTGAATGCTTCAGTCATGGGTGATCCCTGATTAGTGGGGGGGGGGGGGGGGGGCGGCTGCACGTTGATCTACATTCTTCTCACCCCTCCATGCAGTCACCAGCAAAGGGCTATTTGATCATTTTGTAGCATCAATCATCCCACAGGGTGAAAAGCGAGCGCTGCACTACACTGCAAAGCAACACTGAACAAATGTCAGATTGTTTTCCTGAAAATGTCAGTCCATGTACGTTTTTTATTTTTTTTTCTTTGGAGAAATATGTACGTGTACGTTTCTTTTTCTCCGCTGTTCTTTCATGTACTTTCTGTCGAAAACGTCAATTTTTTTGGTGATCCTCCCCCCTCTCCCCCCCCCCCCACCCCACCCACCCCACCCCACGCCCCCTACCCCTCATTCACACATCTCAAGTGGCTCTGTGTTGATAAGAGCGTCTTTTCATCATCTTAGCCAGCTAATAATGATCTGGTGAAACATTAGCATTCAAGCCACTTCTTCAGCGTTGGATTCTTAAACTGTGCACCAGAACCTCCCCAGTGCCCACAGAGCATTCATTAACTTTGCATTTCAATGGCAAGGTTGATAGAAAAGGCTGTGATGACTTGCACGGCTGCACGATTGGTGCTGATGCGGGGGCCCTCGGCCTGGGGCCCGTGCCGATGGGGGCCCCCCTGAGTCTGGCACTGGACAATCCACATTATTCCCTCCTAATAGTACATTGTGGGGCAAAGCAGGGTAAGCCCATCGCAAGCCGGAATGAATGTTAAGCAGGCAAGACAACTGTGAAGCCACATAAGGTTTATTATGGGATGCCAGTGTTTGTACGACTGAGAGGGCTTTTCCAGACACCACGTTCAATGCCCGGTGTTGTCTGTAAAGACCTCTTAAATTACAATAAAAGGCCAGTGTGTGTGTGTGTGTGTGTGTAGCTGTCTGTGTAATCGAGTCATTGTTTTTGACAGTCTTTTAGATGGGATGGTTATGGGTCTCAGGAGTGGGCAGATAACAGGCCATTTGCTTTTATGTCGACTCATTATTGTATTTACAATGAACGGATGGTTCTGTTTAATGCTCTCCTCAGTGTCGCCCCACACACACACACACACACACACACACACACGCGCGCGCACACGTGCGCACACATACACACACACAATTAACACATTTCTTTTTTTAATCAGTTCTTTGTTTTGTGTGTAAGTGTGTTTGTGTGAGCGTAGGTAGTGTGTTTGTAAAAGAGTGTGTGTGTATGTGTGTGTAAATGAGAGAGAGAGGGAGAGAGAGAAAGTGTAAGTGTGTTTGTGTGAGTGTAGGGAGTGTGTATGTAAAATCGTGTGTGCATGTGTATGTGTGTAAGTGTGTATGTGTGAGTGTAGGGAGTGTGTATGTAAAAGAGCGTGTGTGTGTGTGATTGAGTGATTGAGTGACAGTCTGTCCCAGTCCCAGTCCCAGTGTTGCACAGAGGCGTCTGTCCCAGTTGATTTGCTGGCGCAGTTGTATGGCAGATCGCGTGCGGTGGCAGCGTTGGGAGTGGGGGCCTCTAGGAGCACACACACACACACACACACACACACAACACACAGAGAGAGAGGGAGAGAGATTGCAACATTTCTGCATGGACCTGCCTTTGTGTGCCCTACATCTCCATCATCCAACTGTGTGTGTGTGTGTGTGAACCCATTGTCCAACTGTGTGTTTTTTGTGTGTGTGTTTGTGAGTAGGATCGGCGCCATAGCAAGCAATTAAAAATATGTTAATTGAGTGGCCTGTGGTAGGCTTAGGGGAAGATGTGTTGGGTTTGTTCCTACTCTTGCCTTCTTCCCAGTGTGATGACAACTTCCTGTGTGTGTGGAGTAGTAGTAGTAGTAGTAGTAGTCGCAGTAGTAGTAGTAGCAGTAGTAGTAGTAAGAGTATTAGCAGTAGTAATAGTTAATGGAAAACAATGGACAACCCCAAGAGATCCACAGAGACAAATGTTCCACACAGCAGGAATCACACACACACACACACACACACACACACTCAAACACACACACACACACACACACACTCAACTACACGTCGTCGTGTGTTGCATAGAGGGAGGTATTTCGTATGGAGATGAATCTTGTCACACCTCACTGATGAGTGTCGCAGTGGCGATACCTAACAAGCAAGTTGAGTCTTGTATGTGTGTGTGTGTGTGTGTGTGTGTGTGTGTGTGTGTGTGTGTGTGTGTTTTCCTCCTCCTCCTCCCTGCCAGCCCTGGTCTAATTACAGTCACCTCCTTCGATCGCCGCTCAGCAATCCTGCAGCCAATAAAACGCCATCGCCCTGCGGTGCCCATCCTCTCGTTGTCTCCTCCGCGCTGCCCAAATGCTGTCTGACAGCGTGTTTGGCCACGTCTGCCACGCTCAGCCTCGGCCTCTAATGAGACTCCAGCCACTGGATGCCCAGGCTGGGATGGGCGCACTACCACACTAGCACACTATGACACTGTCGTGGCACCCTTGGCCAATATCTCTGCTTACATAATTACAACACCATACACAACAACTGGGAACTGCATAAAATAATGACACGAACGCACATACATTATATTATTAATTTATTCTGTTTATCATATTTATTATTAATATTAACAATTTACGTGAACCTACACTAGAAATACATAAAAAAATAATTTAAAAAAATAATCTTTCATTTCCTTTTGGATGAATGTCTATGAAGTATCTATCTATCTATCTATCTATCTATCTATCTGTCTATCTGTCTGTCTGTCTGTCTGTCTGTCTGTCTGTCTAAAATAGATGTAACATGTCACTTCTCCATGACTTTGGCTCCCATATTATACAAAACTGAACCAGTGCAGATAAGACAAGAGCTTTCTTATGACCCTCCTGATTAGGATAGATGTGGGGGGGGGTGAGCTCGGGGACGGGGGGTCGGGTTGGGGTTAGCACCCCGAGCGAGTGAGTGCTTGCTGGCGCTTTTGGGGATGTCAGGGCTGGTTGAAGTAGAAGGGCCACAAGCAGACACACACACACACACACACACACACACACACACACACACTCTGTTCTGATGCTGATAATGACTTGCTGGACCATTGATGTCCTCGTGCAGCAGTGTTCTACATTCAGGCTGACATTCATCTGGAGTCCTTTCACCTTAGTGTTCTTGGCCAATGCCCACCACAGCGTCCCGAGGCCACGCCCCTGTGGCCCTGCTCTCCTTGCAGTATATAAGCGTGCTGCCTCTGGCGGGGTGGAGGTTAGAAGGTCCCCGTGACAACGACTCACCTGCGCTGGATTGGCAGGACTTGGCAGCGTCTGACGCGGGAGTGAATTCAAGGATGGTCTGAAATACTTTGAGTTGACACACACAACGAGGGCCATGTTGAGCGTTTACACTGATCAATAGTATTGAGTCTGAACAGCACTCACCCCTCCAATATCTGCCTTCTAATGAAAAACAATTGACTTTGTATTGACAGCGATCAGACACCTTTAGACCTCTTTGTTTTATTGTTTTGGGGTAAATTGAAACATCAGCACCAGCCCAGGTGTGTGTGTATAAGTGTGTGTGTGTGTGTGTGTGTAAAAGTGTCTGTAAAAGTGTGAGCACGTGTGTGTGTGTGTGTTTGAGTAAAAGTCTGTGAGTGTTTGTGTGTGTGTAAAAGTGTGTGCACATGTGTGTATTTGTGTGTAAAAGTGTTTGTGTGTGTGTGTGTGTTTAATGTTCCCTCTGTCTTTCTTCTCCCACAGGTATGTGGATGACGTCATCACCAGGATAGGGCGGATGTTTCCGGACATGACGATTGAGCTTTTCCGACCCAATGGGACCTCAGCAGTGCTCCTGGTAGGACTTTTGAAGTTTCGCTCAGCACACACTAATCACTGTCACACACACCAATCACTGTCACACACACCAATCACTTTCACACACACCAATCACTGTCACACACACCAATCACTGTCACACACACCAATCACTGTCACACACATCAATCACTTTCACACACACCAGTCACTTTCACACACATCAATCAATCGAAAAGAAACATCTAGAAAAATTATTTGTTGCAGTGTGTCCCATAAATATGGAACAAAGCAGGTAACCTTATATGGAACTAGGTGTTCCTATATAGCAGCTGTGAGTGAGTGTGAGTGTGTGTGTGTGTGTGTGTGTGTGTGTGAGAGAGAGAGAGAGAGAGAGCACATCCGTAATGAAACATCACAGAGCACAGAGCAGGATTAAGAGTGACAGGAAGTGTGTTTCCAGAACACTGCCTTTTAAGTGCTCTTCCCCTCCTCCTCTTCCTCCTCCTCTTCATCTTCCTCCTTCTCCTCTTCCTCTTCCTCCTCCTCCTTCTCTTCCTCCTCCTCTTCCTCTTCATTTTCCTCCTCTTCCTCCCCCTCTTCCTCCTCCTCCTCCTCTTCCTCCTCTTCCTCCTCTTCAGTGACCTTGCCTGACCCAACCTGTCCTCTGATTCCCAGCATCAATGTAGAGATATGTGTGTGAGTGTGTGTGATTGTGTGTGCGCGTGTGTTTGTAGTTGTTTGTACTAATGTGTGTGTGTGTGTGTGTGTGTGTGTGTGTGTGTGTGTAAACAGACCGACGTCCTCATTTGAAATGATTGATTCATCCTGCCCCTTGCCCAGGCCGACTCTGACGTTATAGTTTTCACACGTATGACAAATGCAGTGGCATTTACGTCCGCGGCTAAATGTCACGTGCCCTTACACACTCCGTCTCCCCCTCTGCTGCTCTAATGGGACTTTGAAACACACACACACACACACACACAGACACACACCAGGCCCAGGGCAAAGTACCGAGGTGGTGGGGGTATACACACACACACACACACACACACACAGGTATATACTATCTTGATCCCTGAGGGAAATTCAGCCTCTGCATTTTACCCATCATTGACACACCCACACACACACACACACACACACACACACACACCCTCCACATCCACAAACACCCTCCCATCCCTATCCTCACACAAACACACACACCTTACCCCCCTCACCCCTCAGAAGTGTGTAATCTGATATCCATACATTGGCTCCTCTTTGGCGGTGTCTGCCTCAGTCTGATTCTGCAGCACTGTAGAACAGTTGGCTTAGGAACACACACACACACACACACACACACACACACACACACACACACACACAGAGGGATAGAGAGAGTGAGAGAGCAACCAGATGCAGAAGTTCCTGGAGAAGCTTCCAGAAGCCAGACGAGAGGCTCACACACACACACCTCCTGCATAAGAGTTACTGAGAGAGTTCAACTCCAGTTCACCAACTCAACAACTGTGGAAAGAAGTGGTGGATGTACACTGTTTGTGTGTGTGTGTGTGTTTGTGTGCGTGTGTGTGTGTGTGAGAGAGAGAGAGAGAGAGTGCTGTAAAAAGGTATTTATAGCATATTTTTATGATAGACCTTGACCAACTATACTGTATATTTTTGCTAAAATCAGAGATAGATGATAAGTCCTGTTTAGGAGAGAGGGGGGGGGGTAGTAGTCTGAAGAGGGAGAGAGAGAGAGAGAGAGAGAGAGAGAGAGAGGGATGAGAGAGAGAGGGGTGGTAGTTGTCTGAAGAGGGAGAGAGAGAAAGAGGGATGAGAGAGAGAGGGGTGGTAGTTGTCTGAAGAGAGAGAGAGAGAGAGAGGGATGAGAGAGAGAGAGGGGTGGTAGTTGTCTGAAGAGGGAGAGAGAGGGATCAGAGAGAGGGCTGGTAGTAGCCTGAAGAGGGAGAGAGAGAAAGAGGGATGAGAGAGAGAGGGGTGGTAGTTGTCTGAAGAGAGAGAGAGAGAGGGACGAGAGAGAGAGGGGTGGTAGTTGTCTGAAGAGGGAGAGAGAGAGAGAGAGAGAGAGAGGGATGAGAGAGAGGGCTGGTAGTAGCCTGAATAGGGAGAGAGAGAAAGAGGGATGAGAGAGAGAGGGGTGGTAGTTGTCTGAAGAGGGAGAGAGAGAGAGAGGGATGAGAGAGAGAGAGGGGTGGTAGTTGTCTGAAGAGAGAGAGAGAGAGGGGTGGTAGTTGTCTGAAGAGGGAGAGAGAGAGAGAGTGGTGGTAGTTGTCTGAAGAGGGAGAGAGAGAGAGAGGGGTGGTAGTTGTCTGAAGAGAGAGAGAGAGAGAGAGAGAGGGACGAGAGAGCACAGGAATGCTTTAGGAAGCACAGAGTTTATGGGAGTTTACAGAATGACTGATAGAGAGAAGGATGAGAGGAGGATATCCGGAGTGGAGGGCCAGGAAGTGACTGTTGTGACACTGTGTGTGTGTGTGCGTGTGCATGCGTGCGTGTGTCATGGTGTGGGGGTGTGTGTGTGTGCTGTGGTGGGGGTGTGTGTGGCGTGGTGTGTGTGTGTGTCATGGTGTGGGGATGTGTGGTGTGGCGTGGTGTGTGTGTGTGTGTGTGTGTGTGTGTGTGTGTGAGTGTGTTGGCATGGTTGAGAGGGAAATTGCGCACGCTCTGCTCCAGCAGTGTGTGAGTTTACTGGTTCACGCCCACAGGGCACTCACAGACAGATGGCCCAGTCGGTGGCCTGGCACACGCACACACACACACACGCTCACACACACGCACACACACTCACTCACTCGCTCACTCATACACACACACACTTATTAACACACACACACCAAAGTAAACACCACCAGCACCCATACACACCTCCATTCCCCCTCGACCCCCTCAGCTAACCCCCCCCCCCCCCCACACACACACACACACACACACCCCTCCCCCTAATATCTTACACCACCCTCATCCACATGAGCCCCACTGTCTATTCACACACCTGCTACCTACTGCTGCACAACCTCTCACCCCAGTAAGGACTGCCCACACACACCCCACACTGAGATTTATTTAAACTCAAGGCCACCCCTCCACCACACAGACACACACACACACACACACACACACACACAGACATTGTTAGTACTAGTCGCAGTTAGAATGTCGCAGTGGATTATTCAGACTCACTGGCGTGTCTATTGTGAAAACATGTGGTGGTGTGTGTGTGTGTGTGTTTGTCATTTTTTTTTAATCTGTGTCTTCAGATTTGTGTAATCACAATAATGTATTTATTTATCAATAAACCTGCCTTGTCTTGCCTTGCCTTGGACAGTGAGTGTGTGTGTGTGTGTGTGTGTGTGTGTGAGTGTGATGGGCTGGGGCTGGTATT
>PYXC01001672.1:530000-547500 GCA_015244755.2 Tenualosa ilisha
CCTGAGGCTCATAATGAATGATGCTGTTCACTGTTGGAAAAAAAGACTCTTTTTTTAGTATTGTTGTGTGTTTAGTGCAAGAGGTCTGTCTGTACATGCAGAATGCAGTGTGTGTGTGTGTGTGTGTGTGTGTGTGTGTGTGTGTGTGTGTACAGTAGTGCGTTCATCATGCTGATGCATATGTCACACTATCCGTCAGCTTCCTCCTCCTCATTTACACGCCCTGCGAGGGCTCTGATTGGTCGAGTTCGTCCGCTTGCTTGGGCTCGTTTGCCGTGTGTGTCAGCAGCCCACTGCAGGTGCTTTCAGCAACGTGCTCGTCCACTGGATAGACCTTGAGAAGAATTGAACTCATCGTTTTGAATTCAGTGGCAGGATTTCTTGAATTGTACTATGCCTGTTTTTCAATAATGTTTTAAATTCAGCACTTCATCAAATAGTGCTGATATACTTTTGTAACAACTTGGTTGTTGAAATATGCAGTGTCTCTTTTAACAGTAATGTTTAAAACAAAGGAATTTGCTGGTGTGTAGCAAACTGAGGAACGCCACTTTGCTGAAGCCTGCGCTAACCAGGGCCATGTGTGACATTCTCTCTTCACCAAAAAAATAGCGTGTGTGTGCGCATGTGTGTATATGCATGCGTATGTATGTTTCTCTGTGTGTGTGTGTGTGTGTGTGTGTGTGTGTGTGTGTGTGTGTGCGTGCATATGTGTGTGAGTATGTGTGTATCTGTTATGTGTGTGTGTGTTTCTGTTTGTTGTGTGTGTGTGTGTTGTCGGGTGTGTGGCACACGGCTCCCAGGCATCAGTCTCATACATTTGGTCTGGCTGACACAGAGAGAACCCAGAACAGATGGTCTGGATTTTACTTATCTGTCCATCAAACCCTCTCTTTCTCTTTCTCTCTCTCTCCATCGCTCTCTCTCTCTTTCTCTGTCTCTTTCTCTCTCTCTCTGTCTCTGTGTCTCTGTCTATCTCCATCAGGTCATTCATTTATTCATTCACTTCTCTCTGATCCTGTGGTGAAAGAAACAAAAGCTTAGCTGACAGACGGGAGGAGAGAGAGAGAAGTGTGTGTCTGTGTCTGTGTGTGTCTGTGTCTGTGTGTGTGTGTGGGGGGGGGAGCAAGCAGAGAGGAAGGGAGAGAAAAGAGGAGACAGACAGAGTGAGGAGAGAGAAAAAAGAGAGTGATAGAGACAGATAGGGAAAGGAGAGGGAGAGAGTGAGGAGGACAGAGAGAGGCGGGAAACGGGGATTGGGGGAGGGAGAGAGAGAGAGAGAGTGTGTGTAAAAGAGAGAAAGTGTGTGTAAAAGAGAGAGAGTGTGTGTAAAAGAGGGAGAGAGTGTGTGTAAAAGAGAGAGAGTGTGTGTAAAAGAGAGAGTGAAGAAAAGAATGGGAGAAAATCTGTGATGGTACTGAGGGATTTGAGACAGAGAAGGAGATGGAGAGAGTGTTAGTGAGCAGGAGTGTGTGTGTGTGTGTGTGTGTGTGTGTGTGTGTGTGTGTGTGTGTGTGTGTGTGTGTGTGTGTGTGTGTGTGTTCAGTGGAGGGAAAAGGAGTAATAATCTCCTGAGAACTTGTCAGAGAAACACTTATCCAGGGCCGCTGCCCCCAGTACACACATGCACACCACACACCCAGCTCAGTGTGAGTCTCATGGGCCACCATATGCCACAGAGTCACGCCCACGCCAGCCAAACTTTTAAAAGCTACTAGACCCCCAACTCCCGTAGCACACACACACACACACACACACACACACACACACACACAGAGGCGTCCCTCATTGTGCTCAGCATACTGTGAGGGCTGCGGTAGAGAGGAGACTCTCTTAAGACACACAACTCTAAAACCACTAGAACCCCAGTACACACACACACACACACACACACACACACACACACACACACACACACACACAGATAGAGGCGTCCCCCCCACACAGCTCCTCAGCAGGACTCCTGCACCTCTAAAGCCACTAGACCCCCAGCTCCCCTAACTCTCATACACACACCACACACACCCCCCCCCCCCCCCCCCCCCCCCCCCCCCCCCCCCCCCCCCCCCCCCCCCCCCCCCCCCCCCCCCCCCCCCCCCCCCCCCCCCCCCCCCCCCCCCCCCACACACACACACACACACACACACACACCACACACACATTGTGCACATCCTCAGTCAGCCCACCATGCCTCAACAAAACTACATGGAAAGAAAAAAGCTCATTGGATTGAAATTAAATACATTGAATTAAATTAACTGTTGATTATGGTGAGGGAACATTCTGAGGGATTCAGTGTCCTCTAAAGACACACACACACACACACACACACACACACACACACACACACACACACACACACACTGTAGAATTCCATTCATGGCCTAGCCCTTGATAGCTCCACAGCTTTTGATTGGCTGATTTATTTACAGTGGTTTAGATTGGCCATTGTAAATGCTACCATTTTCTGATAGGCTTATTTTATTAAAATGCATTTAATTGGCCGTTGTGAATGCCACAGCTTTTTGATTTAATTGGCTGTTTGTTCATTCCAGAGCCGTTTGATTTGCTCTGTGTAAACCCTGAGCTCTTCTGATTGGCCCTCGGCCGATGACTGTAGATTAGAGGTTGACCAATATAACGGCCATATTTGTTACCATCTCAGTTTCTTCAGTTGGGTACTTCAGACCTGCAGAAATGTGCCTATTATGCCTAGACATAAGTCCACTAGACATAAGTCCACTAGACATAAGTCCACTAGACATAAGTCCACTAGAGTAAGTCCACTAGACATAAGTCCACTAGACATAAGTCCACTAGAGTAAGTCCACTAGACATAAGTCCACTAGAGTAAGTCCACTAGAGTAAGTCCACTAGACATAAGTCCACTAGAGTAAGTCCACTAGAGTAAGTCCACTAGACATAAGTCCACTAGACATAAGTCCACTAGAGTAAGTCCACTAGACATAAGTCCACTAGAGTAAGTCCACTAGACATAAGTCCACTAGACATAAGTCCACTAGACATAAGTCCACTAGAGTAAGTCCACTAGACATAAGTCCACTAGACATAAGTCCACTAGACATAAGTCCACTAGAGTAAGTCCACTAGAGTAAGTCCACTAGAGTAAGTCCACTAGAGTAAGTCCACTAGACATAAGTCCACTAGAGTAAGTCCACTAGAGTAAGTCCACTAGACATAAGTCCACTAGACATAAGTCCACTAGACATAAGTCCACTAGACATAAGTCCACTAGACATAAGTCCACTAGAGTAAGTCCACTAGACATAAGTCCACTAGACATAAGTCCACTAGAGTAAGTCCACTAGACATAAGTCCACTAGACATAAGTCCACTAGACATAAGTCCACTAGACATAAGTCCACTAGACATAAGTCCACTAGAGTAAGTCCACTAGAGTAAGTCCACTAGAACATAAGGCCAAAGCCTCATCAGTTTTAAAGTCTAATTTCGACAAATGCACTTTGTAGTGCTCAGTTTAATTTAACCATAATTTTAACGTTTGTTTCATATATACTACAGTGGGCTTACATCATAGTTGCATGGCATTTATTTTCCTTTGCAGTGCTGCTGAATATTTAATTTTAGGAAGGGAGTACATTTCACTTTGACTTTGAAAACCGTGTCTTCTTGGGAGGTATTCTTCCCCTCCCTGCTTGTGCTTGTTTGACAAATAGACTTTTTGGGTGCTCTCGCTCACGCAAAGTGTAGGCTATACAACAACGACTTTCCTGTTATTTAGCAGACGTAGACAGGCTTTTTCCAAGCAAAAGTCTTGTCAGTCATTTCTTTCCACCACTGTCTTCCAGTCATCCTCCAATCATGTCGTGCACGGCTGAGCTTTCTGCTGCCTGCATCGTTTTAAATTCTTTCACCGCCGTCGATTCAGGTTTTTTAGTGTAGAAACACGACATGCAGTTGTGGGCTAATGAAATCACACACATTAGAGCATGTGTGTGTGTGTGTGTCTGTGTGTGTGTCCAAAGTGGTCATAAAGTCAGACAAGAACGATGTCTATTACTGAAACAACGCAGCCTAATGCTGACAGTCAAAAACACATAGTTCATAGTTAACACTTAGAACACTGAAACACATAGTTCATAGTTAACTCTTAGAACGCTTAAACACATAGTTCATAGTTAACTCTTAGAACGCTTAAACACATAGTTCATAGTTAACTCTTAGAACACTTAAACACATAGTTCATAGTTAACGCTTAGAACACTTAAACACATAGTTCGTAGTTAACACTTAGAACAAAACATATAAAAAAAAAAAAAAAAAAACACTTAAACACATAGTTCATAGTTAACGCTTAGAACACTTAAACACATAGTTCGTAGTTAACACTTAGAACACTTAAACACATAGTTCGTCGTTAACACTTAGAACACTTAAACACATAGTTCGTAGTTAACACTTAGAACACTTAAACACATAGTTCATAGTTAACGCTTAGAACACTGAAACACATAGTTCATAGTTAACACTTAGAACACTTAAACACATAGTTCATAGTTAACGCTTAGAACACTTAAACACATAGTTCGTAGTTAACACTTAGAACACTGAAACACATAGTTCGTAGTGCTGTTTACCAAAAACACAGACATATTTCACGTACATCCGGAAATTTGCACTTTGACCTACATAGGCTTACTCAAAACAGCCGTTCTGTCATGTAGCATGTCAGTACAGCTTGTTAATCCCAGAGGAGCTTCTGTTGGCTAATGTAAGAGCATCGTGATCTCCCTGTCTCTGTGTTTTTTCCTCATCTCATTGGTCTATTTGTACCTTAAGTTGAAGCAGGCAACTCAATGGTGTTCTGTTGCTGGCAACTCAATGGTGTTCTGTTGCAGGCAACTCAATGGTGTTCTGTTGCTTTGAATTTGAAAGTCATGAATTTGAAAACATGATTCCTTTTATGTAAATGAACAGGAGAGAGGCAGAGAGAGAGTGTTGTTTCTCTGACGACACTGTGTGTGTGTGCGTGTGTGTGTGTGTGTGTGTATATGTGTGTGCTGTTGGAGTGGCATATGTGTGTATCTATCTGTTTGTGTGTTTGTGTGTACTTATTGTGTGTTGTTGGAGTGGCGTGTGTGTGTGTGTGTGCGCGCGCATGCTGTTGAAGTGGTATGTGTGTGTGTGTGTTTGTGTGTACTTACTATGTGCTGTTGGAGTGGCATATGTGTGTATCTGTCTGTGTGTGTGTGTTTGTGTGTACTTATTGTGTGTTGTTGGAGGGGCGTGGCATATGTGTGTGTCTGTGTTTGTGTGTACTTACAGTGTGTTGTTGAATTGGCATATGTGTGTGTGTGTTCCTGTGTGTGTGTTTGTGTACTTACTGTGTATTGTTAGAGTGGCACAAGTGTGTGTTTGTGTGTACTTATTGTGTGTTGTTGGAGTGGCACGTGTGTGTGTTTGTGTGTACTTATTGTGTGTTGTTGGAGTGGCACGTGTGTGTGTTTGTTTGTGTGTACTTATTGTGTGTTGTTGGAGTGGCACGTGTGTGTGTGTGGGTGTGTGGGTGTGGTGTGTGTGTGTGTGTGTGTGTTTGTGTGTACTTATTGTGTGTCGTTGGAGTGGCATATGTGTGTGTGTTTGTGTGTAATTATTGTGTGCTGTTGGAGTGGCATTCTCAATCTATCCTGCTCATTCACAAACACTTCATTCTGATCTTGAGACAGATGTACTGAGCAGACACCCTCATATTGACACACAAACGCACACACACACACACACACCTGCATCAAACTTCCAGGGAGCTTACTGGGAGGAGAGTTGTCTAGCATTAGGGCTGGCAGGTCTGCATGCTGAGAGAATGAGGCCAAACCACACACTCTCGTTTCACACACACACACACACACACACACACTCACATACTCTCACAAACACCGTTACACAAAGACTGTCTCGCAGGACACCATTACATTCATACACCAGACACACACACAGAGGTAATAAGACATAAATCGAATTCTGAAGCTTCTGCCGTTTGTCAGGCCTCTAGCCCTTTAACATGAGTGGGGGACCTCTACACCACTGTGTGTGTGTGTGTGTGTGTGTGTGTGTGTGTGTGTGTGTGTGTGTGTGTGTGTGAATGTGTGTGTGTGTGTTAAACAGAGTTTGGGAAGGATGCCTCTATTAGTGGCCTGTCGGCAGTAATGGATTCCCGCTCTGAGTACCTGTCTGAGGAGACACAGACACACACACACACACACACACACACACACACGTACACACACACACACACACTCTTACATCTGAGGCTCGGCAGCAGGCACACGGCAGGCTTTGAGCCGCGCTGACAGTCAGGAATTTAATAAGCAAACGTTGAAAGCAGGGATGGTGTGTGTGTGTGTGTGTGTGTGTGTGTGTGTGTGTGTGTGTGTGTGTGTGTGTGTCCACCGCCTAGGACACACTCATGAAATATAGATGAATATCCCAGCTTCCTCCTTGACATGTTAAATCATGTCAAAGCTCTTCTAATCCTGCCCTCTCCTTCCCCCGCCCTCCCAGCGGTCCGGCAGAACCCGGAACGTTCCAGCCCTTTGCGTATCAGTCGGGCTCTGTCCGTCAGCACTTAGAACCTAACCGAGTCCGAGAACTTCTCCGTCCGATGCGATCTCCTGTCATCTGAGCTGAGAACCGGCAGAATAAGGGCTCAGTGTGGTGGGCCTCCATCGGTCTGAGGGATAGAACATTCCGGATGGAGAGATCTGTTTTTAGTGTAGCATAGCAGGGGTGTATTTTCCCCGATCCTGTCGCGGCTGAAAGCAGGCACTGTTTTGGGATTGGCATGTGACTGCGTTTGGAAGGAAGTCAAAACCAAGAAATGTCTTATTTTTCTTTTCCCATCATGCCCTGGGGCTGGCGTGCTCTTTTAACCCTTTTCCCCTGCGGAGAGAAAGTCTTTAAGCCTGCCTCCAGTCAGCGAGTGTGTGTGGAGCAGACGGCTAACTGCTGCTAGCACTCACTAAAGACGCTAGCGCTACACACACACACACACACACACACACAGCTCTTAGCTCTGAGCCTGACTCCTGTCACTGATGTCTTTTTCTCCATCATCCCCGTCATGCCCCATCTGTTCTCCACTGCCCCAGTAATATGATAATGATGTTACCGTATTATTTTTGCACGCTGAATCAACGTTACATTTTTGTCCATTCCTTTTCTCCTCTCCTCCTTTCTCTCTGATCCTGTCACGTCAAACTTCCAGGGCGCTTACTGGGAGGAGAGTTGTCTAGCATTAGGGCTGGCAGGTCTGCATGCTGAGAGAATGAGGCCAAACCACACACTGTTGTTTCACACACACACACATACACACACTCTCTCTCACGTCACCCCATTGATCCTGTCATGTCTCTATGCCCCATTGAGAACCAAGGGAGTAATATGATTTTCAGATCGCATTCAAGTATTTGCTTATTTGTATCTTGCTAAGTTCATTAGCAGGAGAACTGTCAGATGGACAAGTAGTTAGTTGATCAGATGGACAAGCAGTTATTTGATCCATTTGCTAGTTGCCATGTGCTCTTTGTTAAAACACCCTTCTGTCCTTTCTCTGCAAGTTTAATCATGCTTCATGCCTCATCGTTAACCTCAGTTCCATCCGAGACGGATAATCTGGCATCTGGTTGATGAGCCCACCAGCTAGCGCCGGTGTTAGCGTTAGCGCTAGCGCACTGACTCGCTTGAGACAGCGGTGATCTCCCCGCTCTCCGAAGACGCCCAATGGCTTTCATGTTTCCCCAACAGAAGCCGTCAGCCGTCTTCTCTCCAATTACCAGCCCCGCAGGAGCATCACAGGAGCATCGTCACTGGGGCCCGTGCCTGACAGGTCTCCACGGCAACATTTTGTCTGGAGAAAAAAGGCAATTTCCCCACGGTGGAACAAATAATTTTTCCATTAATGTATTTATTCATTTATGCACAGCGGCGAGTCGTTAGACGCCTCTGTCACTGGATTCTACATTTCTCTGCTCAATTCCTGTTCCCGACTGCAGCGCCATTTATCAACTTTAACGCTTTTGATGTGCTTCACCAGCGCGCCTCTCTCACGAATGTCACCTCCAAACAAATTACGTGCTGGAAAACACACACTCATAGTCAAAACTCTTTCTTCTTATTATCTAACTGCATTAGTCCAGTGGGCAGAGAAAGCTGAAGACATCAGATGCCTGTGTGAGGTTTGGTTTACCGGCCATCCTGAACGGAGACATGGGTTGACAGAGATGTGATGTCTGTGTGCAGTTACAGGGGAAACGTGAGTCTTGGTTTATAGTTACAAGGGAGACATGAATCTGTTTAGCCTATATACAGTTATGAACATGGACATGTCTGTTGTATACCATTGCAAGAGAGACATGAATCTGTGTTTGTAGTTAGAATGGCGACATGAATCTGTTTATACAATAGGATATACAGTCATGAAGACAGACATGGCTTTGGGTATATACAGTATAGTCATGAAGATACATGGCTTTGGGTATAATCAGTATAGTCATGAAGACAGACAGGGCTTTGGGTATATGTGGTCATGAAGACAGACATGGCTTTGGGTATATGTGGTCATGAAGACAGACATGGCTTTGGGTATATACAGTCATGGAGAGACACATGGCTCATGTGTTTACCTTTAGGCATAAAGAAGGCACTTTGTCAATCACAGTGTAATTGAATCAGTCATCACATGCAAGTCCACATGCTGTTGGGAAATGTAGTCCACATGCTGTTGGTAATTGTAGTTCAGAAGCTGGGTGCTGCCCAGGAATGCACACCATGCAGAGGATGGAGCTGAATCAAACATCAGTGATGTCTAGCAGGGAAATGGGATGATTGTATTTCCAGTTTCCTGACAATCATTCATTTCTGCAGTCATCAGCGGTGGGTAACCAAACTAGGGCTAAATTAAGTGGGCTCAGCTGTGCTGTGCCGTGTGCCGTGTATTAGTGCGCTGCGTTTCTCTCCCATCGGTGGAGACACACAGGTGCAGACACACGTTCCTTACGTTGTTCAAAATCACCCTCGTTTGTCAACGTAATCCAGTTTCATCTACGTGCGATCAAGGGTGATGAGTCGGACTTGTCACCCACAGGAAGCCGGAGTTTAGTTGGGCCACAGAACCCCACACCTTCTTAGTGTGAACCCCCCCCCCCTTTCAGACTACCACCTACAGGAGTTTTAGCTAGGCCACACTCACTGCTGTTTGATTGCTGTGAGGAGGATGCAGTTGGGTGGTGTGTGTGTGTGTGTGTGGTGTGTGTGTGTTGTGTGTGTGTGTGTGTGTGTGTGTGTGTGTGTGTGTCCTCCCTGAGTCTGAGGCCGTGTCTCAAATCTCCACTCCTATGAGTGCACTGGAATGTAGTGCACTGAGCACTCACTGCTGTTGTGCCTTTTCTATGTTCATTGAAAATGGATGACTTCTTTGTAATACTTAGCAGAGGTGACGGATGTCACCTGCATTTAAACCTTAAACTCAAACAAGTTTAGATTGATGACTTCTGTCAGCAAGTGACATGTGAGTAGCCTGGTGTATGAAACATAACATGGCGCCATTAATCAATTTGAAAAACCAGTCAATCGCGACCCTCTTCCGCTACCTAGGCAAGATGACGGTCATTTAGTGCGAGTAGTGGCCATTCTGTCACACTGAACTTTGTGGCTGTTATCAACGCATCCTTTGGGTGTCCGAGTTCCGCCATGAATGCCAATGTGAGCACTGTGCACTAAAACATAGTGTTTGCAGTGTTAAAGTGCGCGATTTGAGACACAGCCTGAATCATAGACTTAACTGGCTTGAATCAGCCATTCAGTGGTCATGAAACTGGATTATACCAAGGCAGTCTTTGAGGGTTTAGGATTTAGGGTATAGGGGATTTAGGACATTGGGACTCAGCCAGCCCAGACATTTTCACTGCTGTGGGGGGCTGAAGGTTTGGTCTCATGTTGTGTTAATGCAGCCAGTGTGAAAATGTCACATTATGCTGTGAACCCTGCTTGCCTCAAATGCGGCTTTTTTATTTTCATTTTTTAGGTAGTCTTTAGTGGGCACACAATTAATTATTCAGCATCAGCTACCCAGGACTATTGGAGATTCAGAGACATGCACTTTCTGTGTGTCTGTGTCTGTGTGTGTGTGTGTGTTTGTGTCTGTGTCTGTGTGTATGTGTGTGTGTGTGTCTGTGTCTCTGTGTGAGTGTGTGTGTGTGTTTGTCTGTGTCTCTGTGTGAGTGTGTGTGTGTGTGTGCTCTGCCTCCTGCATGTCTGTTTTTCTTTCCTGCTTTGAGTCTCACAAAAAGCCCTGTGAGCATTTTGTGCATCTGGCCCC
The DNA here is from genome assembly GCA_015244755.2 of Tenualosa ilisha. Taxonomy (NCBI): domain Eukaryota; kingdom Metazoa; phylum Chordata; class Actinopteri; order Clupeiformes; family Clupeidae; genus Tenualosa; species Tenualosa ilisha. Next base: position 540,355 of record PYXC01001672.1, read on the forward strand.
TTGGTGTGTGTGTGTGTGTGTGTGTGTGTGTGTGTGTGTGTGTGTGTGTGTGTGTGTGTGTGTGTGGTGTGCGTGTGCGTGTGTGTTAAGGCCAGCTTTGAGTGGGCCTGAAAGCAGGTGGGCGTAGGGTGATACTGACCTTCTCCTACTGACTGAAGTCCATTGTCCCCTCCAGCACCCCCCCCCCTTCCCCCTCCTCTCCCTCCACCACCAGGAGCTCCCTGGGTGAGGGCGCCCCCTACTGGGACGGGGCCTCTCACACCTTTACATCTCTGCCTGTTTCTCTCTCTCTCCTTTCTGGTTTTATGCTGCCTCCTATTTTTCCACTGGCCATAGTTTGTGTGTCTCAGCTCTGCTGTTGGTGTGTGTGTGTTGTGTTGGATAGGGACACTCTCCTGTTGGTGTGTGTGTTGTGTTGGGTAGGGACACTCTCCTGTTGGTGTGTGTGTGTGTGTGTGTTGTGTTGGGTAGGGACACTCTCCTGTTGGTGTGTGTGTTGTGTTGGGTAGGGACACTCTCCTGTTGGTGTGTGTGTATGTTGTGTTGGGTAAGGACACTCTGCTTTTGGTGTGTGTGTGTTCTGTTGGGTAGGGACACTCTCCTGTTGGTGTGTGTGTGTGTGTGTGTGGTGTGTGTGTGTGTGTGTGTGTGTGTGTGTGTGTTGTGTTGTGTTGAGTAGGGACACTCTCCTGTTGGTGTGTGTGTATGTTGTGTTGGGTAAGGACACTCTGCTTTTGGTGTGTGTGTGTTCTGTTGGGTAGGGACACTCTCCTGTTGGTGTGTGTGTGTTGTGTGTGTGTGTGTGTGTTGTGTTGAGTAGGGACACTCTCCTGTTGGTGTGTGTGTGTTGTGTTGGGTAGGGACACTCTCCTGTTGGTTTGTGTGTGTTGTGTTGGGTAGGGACACTCTCCTGTTGGTGTGTGTGTGTTGTGTTGGTAGGACACCTCCTTTTGGTGTGTGTGTGTTGTCTTGGGTAGGGACACTCTCCTGTGGTGTGTGTGTGTGTGTGTGTTGTGTTGGATAGGGACACTCTCCTGTGGTGTGTGTGTGTGTGTGTGTGTGTGTGTGTGTGTGTGTGTGTGGTGTGTGTTGTGCTGGGTGGAAGGGCCACTAGTCTCTGTTCCACTCATTCAGTATCTGTGTCGCCGCCCTCCCTATCAGTCGTTATCTGTTACTCTGGCTCTTTATAGCAGTCAGTCCGACAGTCAGAGGTGTGTGTGTGTGTGTGTGTGTGTGTTGTGTGTGTGTGTGTGTGTGTGTGTGTGTGTCTGAGTGAATGGAGAGAGGTTGGTGGGCAGCACCTGGAAACGACCCCAGCTTATCGGCTGAGCTCACCGCCTCTGCCGACATTGACTGATCAAGGTCACGGCAGAGCCGTTTCTGCAATTCACACACTTTAATTGCCAAGACTGCCTGTGTGTGTGTGTGTGTGTGTGTGTGTGTGTTTGTGTGTGTGTTATGCTCTGCAGCCGAGAGTAGGGCACTGGCAGAGAGAGAGAGAGAGAGAGGGAGAGTGAAAGAAGAGAGGAGAGAGAGAGAAGTCCTTTGTCAAGGTCGCGAGAGAGTTTCCTGGGGAAGGCAGAGTTGTGCTGCGTAGGAGGGACGGCCTGTGGAAAGCACAGCTCACTTTGAAGTCCTGCATAGCGCTTATCTCTACGACCTTGCCATAGAAACATGTTTATCTATGAGACCTCGCCATAGAAACATGTTTATCTGTGAGACCTCACCATAGAAACATGTTTATCTGTGAGACCTCACCATAGAAACGTGTTTATCTATGAGACCTCACCATAGAAACTTGTTTATCTATGAGACCTCACCATAGAAACGTGTTTATCTATGAGACCTCACCATAGAAACTTGTTTATCTATGAGACCTCACCATAGAAACGTGTTTATCTATGAGACCTCACCATAGAAACTTGGTTATCTATGAGACCTCACCATAGAAACGTGTTTATCTATGAGACCTCACCATAGAAACATGTTTATCTATGAGACCTTGCCATAGAAACTTGTTTATCTATGAGACCTCACCATAGAAACTTGTTTCTACACTGTCCTATAAGCCTGTTTATCTACAGGACCTCAGCATAGAAATGTGTTTATCAATGAGACCTTACCATAGAAATGTGCTTGTGCATGACACCTTACCATAGAAATGTGTGTGCGACCATAGCTGTCATGATAGCTTACCTTGGGTAGACCATTCATAAAATCAGTTACATGGAGACTTCTTTACATGAAGGTTTATCATATCATGACTGAGACCAGCCTGAGCTTGTCTGAGGAGGTTACTTGAAATTAGCTTCAGATAGGTGTATATAACTTACCAATAGTGCGGCAAGTCACAGAAGGTCTAACTCCAATTTTTTGTCGACTGTAGGGCCCATGTAACACTGTGTTGCAAAAGCTATTAATATATACTATATAATGCACAGATCCGAGGCTGAATCCCTTAACAACCACCACAGCTTTATTTTAGTTAAGCAGCAGAGGTTAACGTTAATGTTACAGCAGAACGGCTCATCAATAAGCGCTGTAACTGGCGACAACAGATAAGTTATAGATTATAAGATATTAGGGCGTCTTTTTGCAGTCTTTTTCAGCAAATTGATGAAATGTCTTTGCGTTGTATGAGTCTGTACTGTGAGATTTATGAAGCTCAGAGATACTGTATCCAGTTACATTGGCAGTAAAGTGTGTGTTTAACTCTGCTAGCTTCAGTCCAACCAACCTTCCTGCCAACATGACAGAATTAATCAAAATGATGACATAATAATACAGTAAAAGAACACACACACACACACACACACACACACACACACACGTTGTGCACAGTGAACTTTGTTTGCTTTTAAGGTTGTTTTGGTGTGTGTGTTCCCCTACAGGTAACGCTGGGTAAGGTCCTAAAAGCCATTGTGGTGATGAGGAGCCTGTTCATCGACCGCACCATCGTTAGGGGCTACAATGAGGATGTGTACTCGGAGGACGGCAAGGTACAAACACGCACGCACGCACACACACACACACACATGAACTTGACATACATGCATAATATTACTAAAGAACATGTACAGACACACACACACACACACACACACACGTAGCACGTATACACATATATATATATGTGTGTATGTATTTATTATATATTTATAGTAAAATATTATGCACTAGGTCTGAAATAGATTTAGTGTAATTTGCTCTGTGTAAATGAATTATTTACCACAGTTCTACCATTTGTTTGTTGTTTGCCAGTAAGCCAGTCATTTTGCCAGTCATTTTACCAGTCATTTAGTTTGCTGGTAATTCTGGGATTAGTTTTCATATTTTGTGATGAAAGGGCGTGAAGTTGGTGCAAAATTTGAATCATAATGGTCTTAAAAAGTCTTAAAAGATGTTACATTTAACTTGTTGAAACCTGCAGAGACCCTGGTGTAGGTTCGTAAGATACAGCCCCTGTGTGCGCACACACAGACACACACACACACACACACACACACACACACACACACACACATCTTTGGGAGTAGCACGGCAGTGGCAGGCCTAACGAGCTTGATCCCCTCAGGGGTCCACACCCACACACAGCTTACCACTGTGTCCACACTGCTGACACACACACACACACACTGCCCACCACTGTGACCACACTGCTGCCATACACACACACTCTCTCTCCCCACCGATGTTGCCACACCACTGCTAATCACACACACACAGCCTACCACTGAGTCCACACAATTCACACACACACATACACATAAATTTAGCACAGATCACCACGGTCCATTGCTGCATAAATTTACACACACACACACAGAAAGAGAGAGACGACACTGTTGCTTGCTGATCATTGTGCCGAGGTTGCTACCCCACTGCAGACACACACTCACACACTCACACACTCCTTTGGCTCTTAGTAAGGCTGGTTAGTGTTTAGCTTTCAGCCCTCTGTCTCAGAAGGAATAAGGGCTGATGATTGGATGGATTTTATTCTTTATTCTTTTTTTATTTTTTATACTTTTTCATGTCCCCCTGAACACCACCCCACCCCCCCACCCCCTCCGCCCTACACCTACTGCTGAAATCCTGGTGTCATTATTCTCCACTGGTTTAATAATTTACCCAGCGTGCCCGGCTCTCTCTCCGCCACATGAAAAGCGTGTCGAGGATGAGAGGCGTCCCCTCCACCGCTGCACCGCCCGCCTCACTACGTCTCACCGTGTCAGAATAGGCCTAATCTCCTCATTCATTTTGAATATGGGATGATGGTGTGTGTGTGTGTGTGCGTGTGTGTGTGTGTGTGTGTGTGTGTGTGTGTTCATGGGTGCCCTGTCCTTCAGCGCTGAGGCTTGGGGCCCAAGCACTTTGAACTGACACTAAAATGAGAGAGGCATCAAAGACCAGGCCCCAACCTTGATCAGCCATAATTATGGCTGCCAACTCCATTGCACTGAACTGCCTGCCAGGACAATACTCTATGGTGGTGTGTGGCTATGCATGGTTATGCTTCTGCCTGCCTGTATGTGTGTGTGTGTGTGTGTGTGCGTGCGTGCGTGCGTGTTTTTAATAATAATCAGTCTCTTGCTCTGTACTGAGGCACTGGGGGACTGTTTGCATCATTCCTAAGTCTGAAATCGCTCAAATCTGTTTGCCTGCGCTAGAATGTTCTTAATCCGTTCTCCTTTTGGAGAATGTTCTTAATGGTTACAACATATGTTACACATAAAATCCCCACAAAGTGAAGTTGACTGTTGTTCAGCAAATGGTTTTCTCCAAAGCGGCAAAGACTCGTAACGTGATGTTCAGGAGTCTTACCTGTGGTAGCGGTGGTAGCGTAGCGGTTAAGGAACCTGGCTAGTGTGCAAGTAGCCTGAAACGTTGTGGGTTCGAATCCCAGTTGCCACCATTGTGCCCTTGAGCAAGGCACTTCACCCTAAGTTGCTCTAGGGGAGACTGGCCCTAAAAACAATTGATAGCTGACAAAAAAACTGTAAGTCGCTTTGGATAAAAGCGTCTGCTAAATGCATTAATGTAACTTCACTCCACTAACTCTTCTAGTGTCTTCACTCTAACTTCACTCCACTAACTCTTCTAGTGTCTTCACTCTAACTTCACTCCACTAACTCTTCTAGTGTCTTCACTCTAACTTCACTCCACTAACTCTTCTAGTGTCTTCACTCTAACTTCACTAATTTGGTGAACTCAGCTAATATCAACACACGTTAGTCAACCTGGATCAGGGAGCAGCTGAGGTCAAAGGTGGAAAATGCCGCCAGCATCGCTCTGCTAGGCTATCGACTCTGACTCATGTCCCGCTAGCAGCTATATTATATAGGTCTGCAGTTAGATGAAGTTAAAACTCATCGACCTAAATATCTGACACACATGTTAACTTCACTGAAAAATTCACTAGGCATTTCAAGGGCCTCAGTTTTGGCTGATTTTATTTACTATCTTTCACTAGGTAGTTCTGACACGTTGGAGTGTAGTACATGTAGTGTGGAGTGTAGTTCATGTAGTGTGGAGTGTAGTTCATGTGGCAATCAGGGGAGCGCACAAGAAAAAGTTGAACTGGAACACATCTCCGTGTGTCAGAGCTGCTCAGGAACTGAACGTACGCATACAAAACAGTTCAGTCAATCTTATTCTGTTGGATTTCTAATCAAGATATTACACTGTTTCAGCATTGATCAATCACGAGCGCCGACGCTGTGACTCAATAGCAATCTCAGTAGCCTACTGATTACCTACTGTTTTATTGTGTGTGGTCCATAAACAAGTTTAGGTCTAGGAGTCAATGCCCAACTTCAGAACAAAACGCTATGAGATTTTGCAGCTTTTGATTAAAATGTCTCTGGCCATCTATTAAAATGACTCTTGTTTAGCTCTGTCTCCCGTCCGTTTAACAAGTGTGAGAATGTAAGCTACGAACGCATACATTCCAGGAGAGAGCCTTGTGTCATTGGAGTTGAGAATGAGCATATAGTAACCTTTTAGACATTTAGCATAACATTTATCATGAGTGGACGTCCGTCAGTCCTATCTAGTCAAAACATTTCATCAAGCAGATGGGTAACTGCGTAGCAATGGCAGTTTACAGTGTTAATTTACGCAGAACAACATACTGATTTAATGAAATCTCTGAGATGACAAGCACAGTGTAGTTGATGAAGATGGTTCAGCCACTGGCCATTTTTCCCAGTATATTTAGGGAGTGATTGATTATTACATAAATGATTAGTTAGTCTGTTAGTCTGCCTGAATGTTCCGGAGTGGTGGTTTTCCAGCTTTAGAGCACTCCTCATCTAGTAGGCATGATATTCCAACTCCTCTGACCCAGACTGACGAAAAGGCCACACCAGCAGTGTGTGTGTTTGTCTGTCTGTGTGTGTACATGTTTGTGCGAGAGAGAGTGTGTGTGCGTGTGTGTGTGTGTTTGTCTGTCTGTGTGTGTACATGTTTGTGAGAGAGAGAGAGAGTGTGTGTGTGTGTGTTTGTCTGTCTGTCTGTGTGTGTACATGTTTGTGAGAGAGAGAGAGAGAGTGTGCGTGTGTGTTTGTCTGTCTGTCTGTGTGTGTACATGTTTGTGACAGAGAGAGAGAGAGAGTGTGTGTGTGTGTGTTTTGGCAAGAGTTTGTGTGCATTTCTCCATGTTTGTGCACATGCATGCATGTCTGTATATTTATCTGTACATCTTTATCATCAGTATCATAAATGCAGGCCTGTGTGCATGCATGTCTCTTAGGGTGTGTGTGTGTGTGTGTGTGTGTGTGTGTGTGTGTGTGTGTGTGTGTGTGTGTGTGTGTGTGTGTGTGTGTGTGTGTGTGTGTGTGTGGCCTACTCTTCTAGGCATCTGAACCACATTCCTCTCCCACTTCAGCTTCCACTGTATGGGCTGGCATGCACCTTACACAAAGCGAGGGGGAGAGAGAGAGCAAGAGAAGCGAGAGAGAGAGAGATGGAGAGAGCGTGTGTGAGAGAGATGGAGGGTGGTAGTGTGTGTGTGAGAGAGAGGGGGGGGGTGGAGTAAGAGAAAGGATGAGAAGGAGAGAGTGAGTGAGTGTGAGAGAAAGTGAGATGGAGAGAGCGTGTGTGTGAGATGGAGGGAGAGGGGGAACAGAGAGAGAGAGAGAGAGC
>PYXC01001672.1:555000-600000 GCA_015244755.2 Tenualosa ilisha
GGGCCAGAGATGTGTTCTCACACACACACACACACACACACACACACACACACACAGGCAGGCAGACAGACACACACACACACACACACGGCTCTCTGAGTCTCAGACGAATGGGGACCAGCGATGTGTTCTGACAGGTGTAAATAAACTCCAGCTGGGTGTTTGCAGCGGGGGGGCGGTGCGCAGAGAGAACCCCCTCACACACACACACACACACACACACACACACACACACACACACAGTCTGATGCCGGATCAATGAGTGGTTTGACTGGACACCCCTTCACACACATAAGCAAATACACACAAACACACACACACACGAGCATGCAGGCAGGCAAACACACACACACACACACACACACACACACACACATACGTACACACACACCACTCCCAATCACTCATGTCAGTGCATTGAGGGCCAGGAAGTCAAGCATGAGCCACAATCATCAGGGTGTTTAACACACTCACACACAGACAATGCACATCCCTGATCTAACCATTTGTGGAGGTATTTGGTGTCTGTGTGTATGTACATGCATGAGTCTCTGTATGCATGAGTCTCTATACGCACACACTGTGTGTGTGTGTGTGTGTGTGTGTGTGTGTGTGTGTGTGTGTGTGTGTGTGCGTGCATGCAGGGGCGAATCATGAATCCTGAATGTGTGTGTACAGGTGTGGTTGTCATGGATTCTCCTAAGAGTTCTTGATGAGGAATAAGAGATTCACCAATAGTATTCTCAACATGTCCTTTGGAAGCAATTCCAGTATCGTGTATCGAGCTTCTGTGTTAATGCATGTGTATTTGCGCTTGTGTGTGTGTGTGTGTGTGTGTGTGTGTGTGTGTGTGTGTGTGTGTGTGCGTGTGTGTGCGCATGTGTTTGTGTGTGGGTGTGTAAGTATGTACCCATGAATGCATGCATGAATGGGAAAGCATAAATATGTAGACTCAGTATGTGTTTTGAGAGTGTGTGTGTGTGTGTGTGTGTATTTCTGTGGATAATGATTTATGGACATTCTGCGGGCGTCTCTGATCATTTTTTTTCTCTCTCTGTTTCTTCTTCATGTCTTCTCCTTTCTCTCTGTCTATCATCCTCTCTCTTCTCATCTCTTTCCCACATCGCATTCTTTCATCATCTTTGCCATGTCTCCCTCCATCTCTCTCTCCCTTCCCTTCCCTCTCCCCTCCCCCTTTCTCTTTATCTCTCCACCTCTCTCTCTCTCGTTCTCCCCCATCTCTCTTCCTCCCTCCCTCCTTCGATTTCTTGTCTCTTCATCCCTCTCTCCGTCAGACATGGTTGCGGAGCTACATTAAGCTCTTCCAGACGCCGTGTCAGCGCTGTGGGCGGTACCTGCAGGAGGGCCTGCCCCCAACCTGGCGGGACTTCCGCACGCTCGAGGCGTTCCACGACATGTGCCGGCAGTGACGGAACCCATGCCGATCCAGACCCGACTGGTTCTCTTCCAAGCAGAACCTGTGGAACACGCCGAGAGGTGCTCTAGAACCTCGGCAGAGTGCAGCAGCAACACACACACACACACACACACACACACTCCTTCACCTCTGTAACCTCTCCGACTGCTGAGCAGACTACTGCGCTGCGTGTTGATGTGCACACTGCGTGTGTTTAAAAATACCCCTCAACCTGTTTCACTCACTCAACACGCGCCCCAAACATACTTCTTGTTTGGTAGCGGTGATGTTTTTATTGGGCTCTCCAGTACTCCTGTGGCCTATTTGCAAGTGCACCCTCCCGCCTGCCATCTCTGAATACAAAAGAACATTCTTCTGTGCCCAGCCTCGCCACATAACTTCACGCACCAAATATTTTCTCCCTCCCCTTTTTTCTCTTTCCCCCTCTCTCTTTCTCTCTCATTCTCTCCCTCTCTCCCTCACCCTCTCTCTCTTTCCCCCTGTCCCTCCCTCTCTCTCTCTCTCTTTCTCTTTCATGCATTCTCTCCATCGCTCCCTGTCAGTGTGTCTGAAGCGGTCCCATTTGTACAGGAAAGATATTCAATATTTCATGATCTGCCCTTGAAATGCTGGGGAAAGTTGTTTTTTTTTTTCCATGCAAAGAGGCATGTGAGTTCTGTCGAAGGGCAGCGCACAGGGCTGTGCAGTGTGCTCTTAAAAGGATCAGCTAATAAAAGTGTCTTTCTTTCTTTTCTGAATGGCTGTCTTGGTGTATTCATTTCAAATCTTACAGGTTACTGATGCCTTCAAATGATCAGACTGCACTATGAATGTATTTTATTCATGGTGATTCAATAGTTTCTCTTTGATAAATGCTGACTAACACAATTCTTTATTATTATTATTATTATTATTACTACAGGAGTAAATGTTCCATAGTTGGCACCATGGCTGTTATATCTTGTGTGTGCTCATATTAAAAGGTTAACTTTAAATCCACAACCAAACATGCAGAAGTCTCGATGTCCATTTACACTCACTCAAAAAAAGATTGACTTTAGTGGAAACTGACCTCTGTGAAAGAAAGACAGACAAGGCGAGCGACTTACAAAGACCCACAGGTCTGTCCTGTGTGACGTCAGGCCTCTTGAAGGCAGCGTTGGCACACACACGCCTGGCGAGGGAGCGGCAGGGTTGAGTTGAGCGCTGCGTCTGCGAGAGCCAAAAAAAAAAAAGAGTGTGTTTTGCGCTGTTTTCCAGCTCACTGCTGTGAGCCGCACAAGAACTTTTTCAGTGTCAGCCATTTTCGTATCTGGGGTGAAGTTTTCACCAGTGAACTAAAAAGTGCTTGCGAATGTGTCAGCAGCGCGTGCTACAGTGTGTGTGTGTGTGTGTGTGTGTGTGTGTGTGTGTGTGCCCACCCAAAACTACAAAGTGTATGTACAGTGGATGAATTATGCATGGCCATCCTGAACACACTCCCAAGGAAGCCTTTTCAAGACAGAAACGCTGATATTAATCAAGTATACATGCAGACCTTGTTGACCTAGAAATTACGGCTGAAGCGTTCTTCCCTTCTCGGTTCCCCGCCCCGCCCCGCCCCGCCGCAGGCATGCATCATTTAGACGAAGGTGACAAACTAATACTGGAGGCTGGCGACAGAAATAGCGGAGCGCACAAAGCCGTCTGCTGCAGAGCCTGCCATTGGAGGAGGGCGTTACATGTTAAGATACTCTGAATTATTGATGCAAATGTTTGTTTATTTATTTATTTGCTTATGAGGCAGGACCCAGGTCTCTGGAGTGTGTGTGTGGGGGGGGGGTCTGTGAGGTGGAGCATGCTGAAGCCCTAAACACACTTACACACACACACACACGCAACCGAAGTGACCCGAGCGAACGAATGAGCGGATAGGGAGCGGGCTGTTCCTCTGTCGTCGCCTGGCCTGGTTTTTGGTGTCCAGTGGAGCAGGTGTGCTTTGGGCCCTTGGGGGAGGGGCATCACGGGTCACCTCCTCCCTCTGTGTGTATCAGTGGGTGTGGGACCTCATTTGGCCTCTCCAACACACACACACACTCACACACACTCTATCAAGGAAAAAGGGACACAGTGCCAACCTCCCGCACACCTGTCCTGCTGATGCCCCCTATATCACCCCACACACACTCTAACACACACACACACACAGGTCGTGTGATTGATGAATGGCGAACCAAGAGGGGTAGAGACAAATGGCGGCAGGGCCTGACGTTAAGAGAGAGCCATGATTCATTCCCCCTGCATTCCCCTCTCTCTTTCACACACACACACACACACACACAGAGTCCTCTCTCACTTTCTGTTCAGCCATCCACTAAATCAGCCCAGTGTCAGTATCACAGTCATGGTGTACAAAAGCTAAGTAGCTCCCTCTTCCCCTACACACATCTGAACACAGAACAAACCAATCAAAACCTCCCTTAACCGGGAAGAGCTCCGCTTCCAGTCTCCTCTTCATGGTAAACAGTTGTACTCCTGTCATACTGGCATTTCTATAACGTTATTTTTTACAAGAAATCAATGAACTACCCTCATTTTGCTATTTAGAGTCTACAATTTTTTGCATTTTTAAAAAATGAATCATGTAAACTATTTATTTCTTTCAGCTGCTGATTTGAGAAGTGTTTAGTACATACTCAGGGCTGTAGTGGGGGCTAAACCCACAGTTTACCCACATTTCAGAAATATAGTTTATCAACCTCCTACTAGTTTATGCATAATGCAAGCATTAAGATGAAAGATTTTAACTTTTGATATTTTTATATGATTTTTATATGATTTTATTTTATATTTTATTTAAAGAATAAAAATGAGTAGCAACACATTTTCATCTTTGTTAATTACAGAAAATCTTGCAAGTTTACATTGAGAATAAAACAAGCTGACCATAGCATGGGTGGTGAAATCGGAATGCAGAAAAGTAAGCCACGGGGGAGGCACGTGATTGGCTAATGTGTATTTAGTTTGCGTTTAGCTTTAGTTCATTTTATGTTATATGATTCTACAATAAGGAGACCAGACCTCTGAGATGAAAATCGGGGACCTTTTCCAGCATTTATTTTTGGGAACCGGGGACATTCCTATTTCTATGGTCAATTAAAATAATTAACAGATCAAAATAAGTAATATTTATAGTAATATTATAGGCCTATAATAAGGAATAATAATATATAATAATAATATAATATAATAATATATAATATAATAATAATAAGGAATACAGTGGATTTTCTTGTATTTTACCAGGGACAGAATAGCCCAAAATTGGGGACTGTCCCTGGAAATTGGGGTCCTCTGGTCACCCCATTCCAGAACCAAGAATTCTCTGCGCGTCGCGGTTGGTCACATTATCAGACACAAGTGTGTTGTTCACGTCGCTTATTGTCATTGTCCACATGGTGTCAAGTCAAGAACCCTTTCCACTGTATAAAAAGAGATTGTGGAGTCAGTCTCACTCTCCACCTCCAAACAGATAGCTTAATAACGCGCCTAATATTGCGGGTTGCTACGCTTTAAAGCAAAGCAATATGCCGCAATTAGGGTATATAGGGCCTACCTGAAGCCCATAATTAGGGTATATAGGGCCTACCTGAAGCCCATAATTAGGGTATATAGGGCCTACCTGAAGACAATAAACAGCATGTATGCGTATAGTAACATGTGAGAATTCACTTTCTCGGCCAGAACATCTGTAACTTTACTTTGCATAGTCTGCTAGCGCCGCCTTGCATCTTCTTGCAATCTCTCAATCAGTTGCAAGTCTGACAGTAACACAGAAGAGGACTTCGTCGCACCACTCCGCATCCTATTGATTTTTGGCTTCCTTGCTGAGCTGGTCATCCACTGGATGGGATCCAGTATTAATTTTGCAGTAGTGGCCAACTATCCATATGCTTCCCGAAAAACACTTATCCGTGTTTACATTTTGCCAGGATGACCACTAAAAAGCCGGACATTTATAGCAGGGAAGTGGGACAAACGCTCAAATCGCTGAGTAGGAGCGCAAAGCATGAACAGGTGGTCAAAGTCTTTCGATCGCACAGTTCTTCTCTTTACTTTCTTGGTTGACGATTTGTGGCACAATTCTACTTCATGTCCACTTCAGCCTATTTTCTTGCAAATAATGACAATTATCGCATTGAGTCGGGCCGATATCTAACCATCTGCATTGCGCAGCAGCGTTTAGATGCAGGGCGTCTTTCTTACTACATGAAACTAAACTAGCCACGTAGCCTATGGCGGATACAGCATTTTCCTGATTTAATGGCAACAAGAGAGGTAATTAATCTGTTTTGTCAAAAAAAAGTGTGTCAGAATAATGAAATCTTTAAATAAGAATTTGATTTGAAGATTTTGATTTTTTTTTTTCTTTTTTAAAAATATTTTTGTTACATATGTGTAGTATCTTAAAATAATATATAGGCTAGGAATAACAAGATTATTATCTCAAAATAATGAGATAATATCTCAAAATAGCAACTTTTACACTTGCGGTTCCTATCTTACAACCAAAATACTTAAATCATCTAAAATAAATCATAACATCAAAGCTTTTTTTTTCTTCTGGGTCTCTGTATGTGCATGGAGGACATTTAGGTTGCTCACTCTTCTGGTCGAACGTCCTTGTATTATCCTTGTGCATATACAATTTTGTGAAGAACCAAGGCTTGATTGATATTTAGCATAAGTATTAACTGTATAGCATAGTTGTACAAGTTTGCTATCCAAGGTTAGCCTGATTAATACATTGAACAGCTCTCTGTGTTCCTCAGATCACCAGTTCAGGGTTCATTTCTTAGTTAGCTCGTAGTTAGCTCATAGCTATAGCTTCATTTCATAGTTACAACTGTTGTACCAATGTAACAACTAATTAGTGGAAACGGTCGGCCATCCTTAAGTGTCTCCGTGCTAATGGGGCGTGGTCAAAAAGAAAGGCATCATCAAAGAGAGCCACAAATAGGCAAGTTTTCTCCCATCCATCACACCTTTTGTCATGTTTCCATTCCCCACTAGTGGAACATGTCCTCCACTATGGGAACTGTAGTTTATAATTGTATAGAAGAGTTGTGTTGTTGGAAGCTGGTCCAGTTTTACTCCATAACTCCTCAGAGTTGCTCTAACCCTTTCCTCAGCGTGTGTAACACTGAGAGGAAGTGCAGGAGTTTGCTGTTAGTGCAGCAGTCCAGTCCAATCAGTCCAGATTAACGTTCCCCATCAACGCTTCCCCCAGTAGCAGCACCCTCCCTGCTTGTTTAAATTCCTCTGCAATGCTGAGGGACGGTTTTGAGTTTCTCACACTGCACCTCTGTTGCAAGAAATCTAAAAATAGCTCTCGGGGTGATGGGCTTGACTTTTGGCATCTCTAAAGCTGAAGCAGCAGGCCAACTTCACGCCCAGGGTGGAGTGGAGGTCAAGGTCAGATGGAGTTATTGACCCTGAGGGGCAGTTTGGTGGGGTAATGGAGTCTGCAGGCCCCATCTTTTCAAATCAGTTTGATCTGGATCAAAGTGAACCAGATTTAGAAATTCCATGTTTTGCTATATGAAATGACAGATTACTTTTGAACAACAGGGCTCTGGTCACAGATCGGGATTTCCAAATCTGGATCACGTTTATCCAGATTAAGTGGGAATGAGTTCTTATATCTACTCGTTCCACATCTGTTTGATACAAATCTGCTGAATCTCAAGTCTCTGATCTTTGAAAAGAGTGGGTGGCAGGGATTGGCTCCTGAGCCTGAATCAGCTGGGTCTTTTTAGGAGACCTGTCCCTGCTCCTGTGCCCAAATCAGCTGGGCCTTTTTAGGTGACCTGTCCCTGCTCCTGTGCCTGAATCAGCTGGGCCTTTTTAGGTGACCTGTCCCTGCTCCTGTGCCTGAATCAGCTGGGCCTTTTTAGGTGACCTGTCCCTGCTCCTGTGCCTGAATCAGCTGGGCCTTTTCAGGAGACCTGTCCCTGCTCCTGTGCCTGAATCAGCTGGGCCTTTTCAGGAGACCTGTCCCTGCTCCTGTGCCTGAATCAGCTGGGCCTTTTTGGGTGACCTGTCCCTGCTCCTGTGCCTGAATCAGCTGGGCCTTTTTAGGAGACCTGTCCCTGCTCCTGTGCCTGAATCAGCTGGGCCTTTTCAGGAGACCTGTCCCTGCTCCTGTGCCTGAATCAGCTGGGCCTTTTTAGGTGACCTGTCCCTGCTCCTGTGCCTGAATCAGCTGGGCCTTTTTAGGTGACCTGTCCCTGCCCCTGTGCCTGAATCAGCTGGGCCTTTTTAGGTGACCTGTCCCTGCTCCTGTGCCTGAATCAGCTGGGCCTTTTTAGGAGACCTGTCCCTGCTCTTGTGCCTGAATCAGCTGGGCCTTTTTGGGTGACCTGTCCCTGCTCCTGTGCCTGAATCAGCTGGGCCTTTTCAGGAGACCTGTCCCTGCTCCTGTGCCTGAATCAGCTGGGCCTTTTCAGGAGACCTGTCCCTGCTCCTGTGCCTGAATCAGCTGGGCCTTTTTGGGTGACCTGTCCCTGCTCCTGTGCCTGAATCAGCTGGGCCTTTTCAGGTGACCTGTCCCTGCTCCTGTGCCTGAATCAGCTGGGCCTTTTTGGGTGACCTGTCCCTGCTCCTGTGCCTGAATCAGCTGGGCCTTTTCAGGTGACCTGTCCCTGCTCCTGTGCCTGAATCAGCTGGGCCTTTTCAGGAGACCTGTCCCTGCTCCTGTGCCTGAATCAGCTGGGCCTTTTCAGGTGACCTGTCCCTGCTCCTGTGCAGTGCAGGCAGGTTATCCAGGGCGCCACCTGCTATTTTGCTGCACCCACTGACAGTGTATTATATGCAGGTCTTGTTTTTTCCTGTGTCAGTAACCCACACTCCCGCATAAAAGGAAAGTGAGAACAGATTCCATAAAACCATAAAGATTTATGTATTGCAGTTGCTAGCGAGAGCGTGCGTGTGTGCGTACGTGCATGCATTTGTGTGTGTGTGTGAGTGTGTGCGCGCGGGCATGTGTCACAGCATCAGTCTTGTGACCGGTCAATAAGTGCAATGTTTGCTAAATGTTAAATTCCTACCTTTGGACCAGCGTGTCTCCCTCACTCAATGCCGTGGTGGTGGAGGGGTGAAGGAGGTCAATAGTCCAGTATTGTCATTCAGGGGACACAGGGCTCAGAGTGCACCTGGCACCCAGCTGACTGCAGAGAAACACTGAAGAGGATGGGGGGCGGGGGGGCTGTTTCCTGTTAGCAAGTCATGCTGTGTGTGTGTGTGTGTGTGTGCGTCATGTTAGGGTGTAGTGAGTATAGTGGTGAGGAAGATGCTCAGAGGGAAGGAGAGAGGGAGGAGGGAGAAGAGAGAGACAGATGGAGAAGAGAGAGACAGATCCAGCTGTGTCAGATAGGAGTGGTCTGGCCTCTGAGAGGAAGAGAGGAAGAATCTCAGAGGAAAAGAGAGAAGGGAGAAGAAAGACAGGTGTGTCAGGAGAGAGTCCTCTGTTCTCTGAGAGAGAAAGAGAGAGAGAGAGAGAGAGAGCGAGGTCCATAGCCACTGGTCGACTGAGGTAAAGTAGCGTCTGGACAGTGCTGAGTGAGAGGGAGAGATGCAGCACACACACACACACACACACACACACACACACACACACACACACACACCACACACACACACACCTCATAGCTACTGCTTGTCTGAGGTGTTGTGAAGTAGAGTGTGGACAGTGCTGAGGGAGAGGCCATAGATGCAGCACACACACACACACACACACACACACACACCGCATAGCTACTGCTTATCTGAGGCATTGTGAAGTAGAGTCTCGACAGTAATTAGGGAGAGAGAGATACAGCACACACACACACACACACACACACACAGACACACACACACACACACAGGCACCTGTCATAGCCACTACCCGACTGAGGTGAAGTACAGTCTGGACAGTGCTGAGGGAGAGAGAGATCCAGCACACACACACACACACACACACACCTCATAGCCACTGTTCGTCTGAGGCGTTGTGAAGTACAGTCTGGACAGTGCTGAGGGAGGGAGAGATGCAACACACACACACACAGACACGCGGGGATAGAGGAGTGTACTGCATTAGGTGTGTATGTGTGTGTGTGTGTGTGTGTGTGTGTGTGTGTGTTGGGGGTAAAAGGCTGACTCCATTACGACTTCAATAAAACACTCTAATGCTCAGCATGAGCAGCTGATGCCCCCCTAAGAGCACCCTTATAGATCCCATAGACCAGATCCCTTATAGATCCCATAGACTAGATCCCTTATAGATCCCATAGACTAGATTGCGTGTGGTGTGTTTGTGTGTGTGTTCCTAATGTCCTCCCGGCTCCTAGTGTGTGTGCATGTGTGTGCAGATGAGTGAAAAGGAGGACATATTTGTGTGTGTGTGTGTGTATGCATTTATGTGTATACTATTTCACTAGTTTGCGATCTGAACTTTGAGGAAGTAGACTGCGTGTGTAGGATGCGAGTAGGTGTGGTCCCGCCAGGCCTCTCTTGATCCACAGGACTCTGGCATGGATTTGGTGAACTCAACTCAAGCGCTCGTGTGGAAACTCTTGGATTTCGAGTGAATGGAGCAAAGGATGGACAAATGACTTATAGAACTAAAGAGCCTCCATGCCAACGAGAGATTCATGTGAATGATGGATACTGGATTCATGTGAATGATGGATACTGGATTCATGTGAATGATGGATACTGGAGGCAGAGGTCTGTGCAGGACTGATTTTCGTCCCGCTCCCGCAAGTTTCTGTCCCTCGCCCAACCGCACCTGCAGAAATAAATAATATTTCGGCCTGCTCTCGCCCGCATCTCTTATGGTTTGTCCTGCTCCCACCCGCATCTCTTATGGTTTGTCCCGCTCCCGCCCGCATCTGTTATGGTTTGTCCCGCTCCCGCCCGCATCTGTTATGGTTTGTCCCGCTCCCGCCCGCATCTGTTACGGTTTGTCCTGCTCCCGCCCGCATCTGTTATGGTTTGTCCCGCTCCCGCCCGCATCTGTTATGGTTTGTCCCGCTCCCGCCCGCATCTCTTATGGTTTGTCCCGCTCCCGCCCGCATCTGTTATGGTTTGTCCCGCTCCCGCCCGCATCTCTTATGGTTTGTCCCGCTCCCGCCCGCATCTGTTACGGTTTGTCCTGCTCCCGCCCGCTGAATCCCGCATTTATTCCAGCCTCAGTCAGTCACTCTTTGCACTTCCATTCTGCCGGCGTTCCAGAGATTCCCTCACAATGCATGAACTGATGGCACAAGAAGAAAATAGAAACTAGTGAAACAAACTGGAACAACAATTTGTTTCTAATATGCAATTTTTATTGTTTCTCAAAACCTGTTTAGAGCATGACGTATGTAGACTCACGCATAACCTAAATGGTTAGAAAACAATTTGGCAAAACTGATTGCTGCCTTCTGGTACAAACTGAAAAGAGCATTTTTAAAAGGAAAAAAATAAAATGACTTTATCACAAAGTAATCCACAAGTATTTCAACGTTTAGCCTGTCATTTTGATGAGGTAACCAAAAATGCAGCTGCTGTTACCTGGGGACAATGTATCCACATGCGCTATCAGCCCGCGCAACGCAAACATCTGCAGGTTAGGTGGTCCACTACATGCGTTGTTCCCCACATAAAAACACAACATTTGGTTCTTTTAATCTTTTTGTAAAATGCATTAAATGCAAATGTATACTTTGCAGGAGTGCAGAGAACAATGTCTTTGTCCCGCTCCCGCGAACACACCTCTTGTGTGGTGTGTGGTGTGTGGCGGGCGGTGGTGGCGCAGGTGGTAGGGGTGCTGTTCGGCAACCGAAGGGTTGCATGTTCGAGCTCCTCTCTGCCTGACCCCATCAAAGTGTCCTTGAGCAAGATACTGAACCCCAAATTGCTCCCGGTGGCAGGTTGGCACCTTGCATGGCAGCCTCTGCCACTGGTGTGTGAATGCATGTGTGTGAATGGGTGAATGTGAGGCATACTCTGTAAAGCGCTTTGAGTACTCGCAGGAGTAGAAAAGCTCTATATAAATGCAGTCCATTTACCTCTCCATTTCCGCCCGCACCCGCAAGAAACTCTCCAATGTTGTCCTGCAGGTCCCACAGGTGTCCCGTCCTGTTGCAGGCCTCTAACTGGAGGTGAATGGGGAAGTGGTCCCACGGGCGTCCCGTCCTGTTGCAGGCCTCTAACTGGAGGTGAATGGGGAAGTGGTCCCACGGGCGTCCCGTCCTGTTGCAGGCCTCTAACTGGAGGCGAATGGGGAAGTGGTAGGTTGTGAGTGGGAGGAGACAAGCTGAGTCTCCGACAGGTGAGCAGTGAACAAGTTACCTGTATGACTGAGAGGGGGCGTGGCAAATTTCTTCATGCTTCTCCTGAATTTCCATTTTAGAAAACGACATTTAATATTCATAGTTGTGTTGGGGTTCAGTGTCATCACAGATGTACTTCACTCTGCTCGCACCTGCCATTTTGAGTGGCCTGTGATAGCGTGAACAGTTTGTGTGTGTGTGTTGTGGACTAGTTAAAGACCTTGTGAGTCCCCAGTGTCCCTTCTCCACACACAGACTCAGTGGGAGTCCAGGCTCTGCACTAGCCCAGCTCAACACTCACTGAGGTAATTAGCAGGCAGAAATGGGCCTTCCTTTTGACCTCCCCTGAATGGTTAAACCCTCTGCAGTCTGTCCCATTCCGCTCCAAGTTTTACTTAATAACTACAGAGCTCAGGAGAAACGCACAGACACCTCTCCCCTCCCCTCTCCTCTCCTCTCCTCTCAGATCAGATCAGCTCCATACACTCGCTGAGACTGGAGTGTGTGTGTGTGTGTGTGTGTGTGTGTGTTTATGTGTGTGTGTGTGTGTGTGTGGGAAAGGAGTGGACCAGTGGTCAGATGCCTCGAGGTCAAAGTGCATTTGTGAAATTTAGACCATTGTGGTCGAGGCTCAGAATATTCACATTGAGCTCTTTAAGTGTTAAGCACTTCACACTAGACAGTCACACACACACACACACACACACACACACACACACACACAAACACTTCTGAGGGGACACAGAAACCTGTACATCCTCTGAAACATACAATAACCACACACACACACTTTCTGAAGGGACATCTAGCCTAACTTCACACAGAAGCACATATGGATAACTTCTGAAGGGACACAGAAAGTACACACACACACACACAAACAGACAGACACACACACACACCTTCTGGGACACAGAGAAACTAAACGCACACACACAACTTGTAAGGGGACACAGTTACTACACAAACACACAGACACACTTACTTGCTAGGGACATGCAATAACTGCACGTTCACTTTCAAAAGGAAATGCAGAAACAGCACATACACTTTCTAAAGGGGACACATTATCTACACATACACACACTTTCTGAAGGGACGCAATAACCCTGGCCCTGTGTGTGTATGTGTGTGTGTGTGTCCTCTCCTGTGGTCCTGCTCAGAGAGGCTTTGGGTACAGCTGGCCCTCACTGCAATGATAAATGCATCAAGGTGTGTAAGCTGGGCAAGCCACCTAGTGCTTTGTGTGTGTGTGTGTGTGTGTGTGTGTGTGTGTGTGTGTGTGTGCGTGTGTGTGTGTGCATGGGGCGGGGGGCGACCTGAGAAATCACACAAATAAATTATTTACACTGTTTACCTGCCCCAGTTTGCTCTACTGCCACAGAAAGTTTTTTTATGAGAACTTTTCAAAACTTCCTTCACATCAAGCTGCATTTACATAGTAATGACAGTTAAGGTTATATTAAATAGAGAGAGACTGGGGGAGGGGGCATGTTTCTAATGTGCAGTTAATGTTATATTAAATAAAGAGAGAGAAAGAGACAGAAAAGAGAGAGAGAGAGAGAGAGAGAGCTGTTCCTAGGTGTTCCTAATGTGCTGTTAAGGTTATATTAAATAAAGAGAGAGAAAGAGACAGAAAAGAGAGAGAGAGAGAGAGAGAGCTGTTCCTAGGTGTTCCTAATGTGCTGTTAAGGTTATCTCAAATAGAGGGGTTGTGTTTTTTTCCTGAATAATTTCATGACTGAAAGTCTCAGTCATCTTTATGTCATCACCGCTGCTGTCAGGTGAATGCTTGTGTGTGTGTGTGTGTGTGTGTGTGTCTGTGTCTGTGCTGTGTCTGTGTGTGTGTCTGTGCTGTGTCTGTGTGTGTGTTTTCATTTATTTCTCTGATCTAGTAGATTGAAAATGATGGCAAGTCTCTGATCACACACACAAGTGTATTTAAGTGCTTGTGTTACCATGAGAGTTGTCATTTCACACACACACACACACACACTCACACACACACACCGAGAGGACCCCAGGCAAGGACTCGTCTGCTGAAGTGGCAATATCAGGCATTGGGTGCCCAGCTTCAAAGGCGTCATCACACACACACACACACAAACACACACACACACACACACACACAGCGAAGTTCTTAACCAATTTACAGCTGTGTCCTGTGCTCTTCCAACACTAATATTCCTCATATTCTAGTCTGGTCAGTGCTGTTTTTCATACTTTTCCTCCGTGTTGGTTTAAGCTAATGCTAACGATGGCCTTTAGCATGAGGATCCCTGCAGTGTTCCATTAGCAGTAGCACCCTGGGGCCAAGTCTCAAGCATCAATGTCCAGAACACAGGAGTGCCGTTAGCGCGGAGTGAAAATATGATCGTTGTGAGACACTAAGGCATCAGCAGCCCATTTAAGCCTACCGTAGTTAAGATGGACAGAATACTGCACCTTAAGCAAGCAGTTTTAAGCACCTCTCTCAGTTCTGAAAGTGGAGTTTAGCCAGCTTCTGATAACAACAAATGTTACCAGCGAAAGTTAGGAGCCAGGGAATGTTAGGGGCTTCGCTGGTGTCTGTTTCCCACCATAGACACACAAGCTAATTACACCACACTTACAACACGGCTATTTATCAACACACCAGGGACCACTTAATACCATGGGACACACTCCTGATGTCCTGTTTATCAGGAGATACATGCTGTAGCCCACTTTCACTTGTTTTTTACCTGCTACCCCCCGATGGCCTTGCTTTGCGCTTTGTGGGGCGTAGGGGGCTGCGCGTTAGCTTGTCCGGTAACTAGGGGCGTGTCGCCTCCTCTCTGTGCCGCTGCTTTGTGTTCCCTGACTGTGGGACTCCTGTGATCTTCCACCCAGCCTGCTGGCAGATGGCAGCAGTGTGTGGGGCTGTTTGTAATAAGTGACCGGTGGAACCTTCCTACCATACCAGTGAACAAAGCTCTGTCTCTCTCTCTCTCTCTCTCTCTGTCTCTCTCACACACACACACACACACACACACACACAGGGGCATACTTCCAGACACCCTGTTAGAGCTAAACTGCAGCACATGTTGCCTGCCGATTCAATTAAAAGTGCCCGTGAGCTCCTGACTTTGTCTGAAGGTCTTTTACCCCCACCTACTGCCTCTTTGCTCTCCTTCCTCCTTCTGTGTGTGTGTGTGTGTGTGTGTGTCTTTTTCTTCCATCAGTCGCCACTTTGTTCTCCTTCATTTGTTTGTGGCATTTGTGCTTTTGCAGACCCTTATTATTGTGTGTGTATGTGTGTGTGTGAACCACACACCCCCTGCAGTGACATCCTTCCACCTCTTCCTCGACCGTGTCCTCATTATCCTCTTCTAGTCACCCCCACTCTCACCTCCTACACACACACACACACACACACACAAACCTAATTACTGCTAGCGACCCATGCTAATGATTGATAACAAGGTGCAGGCACACATGCACACACACACAGACACACACTTAAAAAGACGGCTGAGGATAGCTCACACACACACACACACACACACACACACACCGTGGTTCTCCCTGGGCTGGTGTAGGTGTGTGAACGCAGATCCAGGAAGAGAGGGGATGGCCAAACTTAAATTCACTCGTACATACAAACCCACAAGCTCATGTGCACACACACACATACACACACACACACACATTGTGTGTCAAATATTCCTCTCTCCCCCGGGTCTCTCAGAGCAGAGAGTCCAGTGTTCATCCCTGAAGTAGTGGCGATACCCAGTGTCTTTCCAACACAGACTGCCAAGTCAGGCCCAATGATATCCGTTTTCCACCACCATGAACCAGGCGCTGGTTCTGGGCTGGTTCTACTTGCCTGTTATCCAAGAACCAGCCTGGTTTTCCCCAGCCTGAGGTAGGGGTACACCATTGTCTCTGCACACCCTTCTGTTGTCCTGGCAACGTCACAGTGGACTACTGCTAATCTATTGTATGTAGCTAACAAAAAGTAACGGTGGCTTAAGCTCCATAGTTGTCAAAGATACATTTACTTTGGCCTCTTCTCCCAGTTGCTTTTACAAAGGTAGCAGGAAGTTTCATCTGTACAATGTAAATATGTTACTGTAAGCCAAGAATGTGTGTGCTGCGATCTGGAAGGTGTCTGTCAGCAAACTATCTACACTCAAGACGTCGCTTGTTTTTGTTTCTGGACCAGCGGTTAGTTGGTGCTGAGTGGGAACCTGTTTTCCAGAGCGAGAGCACACACACACACACACACACACACACCACACACACACACAAAAAAAAAAAAACACATACACACACACACACACACATACAAACACACACACACACACACAAGCACACACACACACACATACAAACACATACACACACACACACAAACACACACACAGGTTTATTTGTGTGGAAAACCTAAGAGCTGGTTTGGGATTTGGCACTGCCCCTGGACCAGCACTGGAAGTGCGCTGATGTAAAAGGGGTGTAAGAGCACCATGTGACATTTTCCAAATTAGCCTATCAACCACTCAATATAGTCTGGATGTGTTTGTTATGTTTGCTAATTAGTGCCCATAGTACTAAACATGGTGGGCCTTCACTAATTGCGTTATTGTGATGTTGTATTGTGTTGATGTTGAACTTTATTGTCATTATTGATATACTGGGTGGTGGTAGCGTAGCGGTTATCCTAGCATACTAGTAGCCTAGAAGTTTTGGGTTTGAATCCTGGCTTGAGCAGAGTACTTAACCTTAAGTTGCTCTGGGGGAGACTGACCCTGATGTAAGTGACAAATGGAAGTGGCTTTGAATAAAAGCGTCTGCTGAATGCTTAAATATAAATGCAGATACTGTGGTTGCTAAAACTGGTAGCAGCATTCTTAATGCTTCTGGCTTTGCTAGTTATTGATGATGAAACATAGTCGCTTAGGACTATATATATATATATATGTAAACATAAACACGAACATGATCAATGAGCTAATTTGGTACAATGTAAAGCCACAGTAACAAACAGATGCTTCCAGATGCTTGTTTTTTCTCTGTGATGATCACATTATAGCGCCCTACCTCATTATCAGACAGTGTAACCGACAGACAGAAGGAGCTCGCTGGCATGAAGAGAAATCAAAAGGTTTTTCTGCAACCCTGTTTCTCTCTTTGCAGCCTTTGAAACACCAGGGGAGTCTTAAATGAGTCAAATCCCACCATGGCTGCTGCTTCAGCCCAAACTAACAAGAAGGCATAAGAATACATCAGAATACTGGAGTTAACAAGCCTGGCTCTGCTAACTGCACCAGCATTTATCCCTTCTCTGGATAACTGTTAACTGGTGATAGTCTTTGACAGACACGACCCCTGGCGGGTTCAATTCTGCAATATCTTCTTAAATGAATAACATTGGTGTGTGTGTGTATGTGCCGTGTGTGTGTGTTTGTGGTGTGTGTGTGTGTATGTGTATGTGTGTGTGTGTGTGTGTGTGGTGCATGTGGGTGGGTGTGTGTGGTGTGTGTGTTTGTGGTGCGTGTGTGTGTTTGTGGTGCGTGTGTGTGTGTGTTTATGGTGTGTGTATGTATGTGTGTGTTTGTGGTGTATGTTTGTGATGCGTGTGTGTGTGTGTGTGTGTGTGTTTGTGGTGTATGTGTGTTTGTTATGTGTGTGTGTGTGTGTGTGTGTGTGTGTGTGTGTGTGTGTGTGTGTGATACATAGAGAGTGCCACTGGGGTCTCAGTCCTCCAGCAGGAGGAGTTCAAGCACTAGTGGGCATCTCAGTGGGCGCCGCAGTGGGCATCTCGTGCCCTCTGTCCCTCTCTGCTGGGAGGCCCATCTGTAGTCTAGTGGGCATCTCAGTGGGCGCCACAGTGGGCATCTCGTGCCCTCTGTCCCTCTCTGCTGGGAGGCCCATCTGTAGTCTAGTGGCTCCCTCATGCTCCTCCAGCTCCTGTCCAATCACACTGGTTCACACTGGTTCTCCCGCCAGCTCCTGTCCAATCACACTGGTTCACACTGGTTCTCCTCTAGCTCCTGTCCAATCACACTGGTTCACACTGGTTCACACTGGTTCTCCCGCCAGCTCTTGTCCAATCACACTGGTTCACACTGGTTCTCCCGCCAGCTCCTGTCCAATCACACTGGTTCACACTGGTTCTCCTCTAGCTCTCGTCCAATCACACTGGTTCACACTGGTTCTCCCGCCAGCTCTTGTCCAATCACACTGGTTCACACTGGTTCTCCCGCCAGCTCTTGTCCAATCACACTGGTTCACACTGGTTCTCCCGCCAGCTCCTGTCCAATCACACTGGTTCACACTGGTTCTCCCGCCAGCTCCTGTCCAATCACACTGGTTCACACTGGTTCTCCCGCCAGCTCTTGTCCAATCACACTGGTTCACACTGGTTCTCCCGCCAGCTCTTGTCCAATCCCACTCCACCACACCATGCTCTTCCCCCATCTCTGTCTAGTCATGTTCTACCCCCAAGTCCTCTTCTGTTCCTGTCCAACCGATAAACTAAACCCCACTCACATTAAACTAGACTAGACTAAACCCCACTCACATTAAATTAGACTAAACTAGACTAAACCCCACTCACATTAAACTAGACTAGACTAAACCCCACTCACATTAAATTAGACTAAACTAGACTAAACCCCACTCACATTAAACTAGACTAGATGTAACTTAACCCCACTCACATTAGACTAGGCTAGATGTAACCAAACCCTACACACATAAAAATAGACTAAACTGAACCCCACTCACGTTAAGCTAGACTAAACTAATTGGGTTAAGTTCAGGCTCAGCCAAGCCTGATATAGAATCAGGAGGCAGTCAGATGGCTTCATGCTGCTGGATGCCCTTCCACTACAAAAGACTGCTACACACACACACAACACATACACACACACACACACACAACACATATACACACACACGCACACACATACATGCGCGCACACACAGAAATCCCACACACATGGTTGCCAATCATGGATTGTACATAGTCTTGTCTGTGTGTGTGTGTGTGTGAGTGTGTCTGTTTCTGTGAAACTGCTATTGCTCATTTACTGTGCAGCCAAATGTTCCCCTATGATCATAAAGGGTAACAGAAAACAGAAAATCTACATCCCAAAAATATACAGAACCTTCAACAGATTTAAAGCTGTAAACACGCACCCTCATGAAGCCACTGGTGTGTGTGATGAAGCTCACCGGGCTTTTCAAGAGACTATTTAGTAATCTACCTGGCATTTATTATTAAGCTATTACCAGCTGTATCAGTGTAAAATCAGTATGTTATTAATATGTTATTGCATATTAAGGTTTCACATGAAGTCAAAAATAAATGGTTGATCTGTCCACACCCAAACAAATGCAAAATTTAGTTCAAAACATTTTCATCCCATTATACTACAACAAAACAGTCTTGTGATGTTTTAAAGTATGTACTGGCCCTTTGCACATACACTATTTATTATTATTGGCCAATATTTACACACACAAGTAATTTGGTCTCTGCATTTGTTCCAATCAATTAGTGAAACACAGTGAGGTGAAGCACACACTAACCCAGGGCATTGGAGTGAGGTGTTAGGTGCCTTGCTCAAGGGCACTTCAGCTGTGGTCCACTGGTCGGTTCCGAGCCTGAAGCCCTAACCAGTAGACCACGGCTGCCTCAGCTTGTTATACATTCAATTATTGCTGAACCATAAATTATACAGCAAGATACTCTAAAGGTTGAAATCGATTGACTTCAACATCTACATAATTCAGTCAAGGGTCCACAGATCGACAGTGAGTATCTGTCTATTCGTCTGTCTGTCTGTCTGAATGTCTGTCTATCTGTCTGTCTGTCTATGTATTTGTCTGTCTGTCTATCTGTCTGTCTGTATGTCTATCTAACTACTGGTGTCTGTGTAAGGTAGACCAGGAGTGAAACGTCTGTGTCCCATAATCTGACCTGTTTTTCTGACTGAAAATGGCAGCCATCTCACAGCTCTAACCACTGCGATGAAGGGACGCTGTGAGGGCAAACGTTCCGCTGATGTTCCTGCAGTTCTACTCCCTGGGAACCGCAACACTGACCGTGCCACTGGCAGCACCTTGTGTTCCGGCAGCGCTGCAACACAGGACGACCTCTCAAGTCGCAAGGTCATCTTTTCCAGAAATATCTCTGGCCTTGGCCCCCGACCTTCCCAGGTCAAATTCTCTCTCTTGCTCTCTCTCTCCCTCTGACTACTTTCCCACTTTTGTAATCTTTTCCAGGCTTTTTTTCTTTCACTATTACAGAGAGTGCTTTTATTGTCATAAGTTCATTATGAAAATAATTCATAATTGTAAAAATAGATACTTGCTATTATCTGAGTCCTTAGACACTATTTGTTTTTCTAATTTATCATACTGTTTGTTACGTCTTGGTTCGTTTGTTTGTATATTTTTGTGTAGTTACTATGATTGTTTGTTTGTTTGGCTGGTCTGAATTACACACACACTTTATTCACAGCACATGTTTTTCCATAACACTGTTGACAGATCAGCAGCATTGTTTAGGCTACACCTTTGAATTTAGTGTTACTATTGTCACCGTCCTTAATGCTACTATTTCTAACCAACCGTGAAACACTTGCTGTCTACACACCTGCCCTGCTGAGACATGCTGTAGTTTACCTACAGTAATATTTTGTTGATTTCTCTCAGATGCTGAATGTTCTGAATGTATGCAATGCTGCAAAGCCGTGTGATGAATTATTGATGGTACTGAGACATAGCATAGCTCTTGGGTAGAGGTGTGAATTGGGGGGGTATTAAAAGAGATTGAAATGCATGACGGAGCCTAAAAAAGATCGCTCATCTCTAGAGGAAGCTTGGAAACTTTTTCAAGGAGACAGACGGGAGTCAACAAAAGCCGCTCCCCACCCCCACCCACACCCCTCTCCTCCACCTTCACCAGGTCACGTCCAGTGAAGCCTCAGGAAATGGCGGTGAATTTAACTAGGGGCTTATTTCTGACCCCCTCCCTAAGACACACACACACACACATACACACACACACCATGTGTGGGCAGGAAGAAGCAGGGGAGGTGTGAGGGAGCAGTTGGGGGGGGGGGGGGTGTGCATGTCAAAGTGGCACTGGGAGTGGGAGGGGGTTATTGGGGGGGCAAAGGGGGAAGGGGGCGGGCGTCGGAGGAAGCCTGCTCTCAGCGCTGAGAGGTCGCTGTCCTGGGAGACAGATGGTAGTGATAGGCTCCTCCCGTTGCCAGGAGCGATCTGGATGCACTCCACAGACATGCACAGCCCCGGGCGTATGTGGGAGGTGCTTACATCAGTACCGTCCTCAGAAGTGGGGGCCACATCCACATTCCATCTGTTCGCCGACGAGTCGCTCACGCCCTCAGATCCGCAAACGCCAGCGCCAACGCATTCGCCATGTGATGACAACATGAGTGCTTGTACCTGAGAGAACCGCTACAAGGCCAACAGATCTCTGAGATGAAAACCAGGGACATTTTCCTGATTTTCGTGAGGAATTTTTCAGTTCTGCACTTAATATCATTTAAAAAATCCAGAGAGAGAGAGAGCAGATTTTTCGCATGTTTCACTGGAGACAGGCTGCCAAAAACAGGGACTGCCGTTGGAAAAAATAGGGACGTCTGGTCACCCTGCACTATGTCCCAGCCTCTCTCTGCTAGAAAACACGAGGTCCCCACAGTCCCCCTCTCTCCTCTCTTCTCCTCTCACCCCAGCACACTTATCAACATGGTGAACAGAGACTGCTGCAGTGGTGGCTATTGCTGACTGAAGTGAGGGAAGCTGACATAAAATGTTGTCCATAATGAGATCTGTATATTAGCCTACTATGTCCTGTTGACTACCAGAACACCAAAGAAGCAACAGGTCTATTACATTTAGATCGTTCACTGAACTTTCAGTCAGCCCGTAAAATGTTCAAATCAAGTGCAAATGCATTAGCCAATTATCATATAGCTGCTATTACGTGCCTCAGACAAGTTGTTTTTTCTCCGTGACTTGAACTGAGTTGAATTTGGGGCATTTGCCTCACTATCTAGAGTTTCTCGTCATAAGGAAGATCATCAAATGCCTTCGGAAATTATATAGGAAAATAATATAGTTTCAAATATGTTTGCATTGTCATAGCTATTTTCAGAGCTTGCTGGCTAGAATTCCCCGTTTGCATCTACTGAAAAGTAACAGAAGCAAAAGACTCACAGACTAGTTATACTTCCAGTTAGCAAATAGTGATAGTAAGCTATAAATGAACAGCTGTAGCTTGCCTACATTTCGTCTTCACTTCGCCAAGACTTCTCTATCAACATACAACTTTTCATTCGGTCAAAAAGAAGTCCAGCCACTTTGACAGCTCCTCCAATCAACATTGAGAAATTCAGTGCCCTTGCCAGCCTAGTGCCAGCCCACTGCCAATTAACCCCTAGGGAAGATGAGTTTCCCTGGAAATTACGCTTTTTGGACGTTTGGACGTTTGTTGTCCAATAAAAGCCTCTTTTCTTTTGCGAGACTGAAAAAGCACTGCAGTCAGAGATCCAAGGACGCTGTCTTTCAATGGGCTTCAACAGGCAGTGCAGCCACATGATTTCAACATTGAAATCACGTTAGGTTTTGACCTGGGATAATTAAATTACGATCTTGCCGAACATTTTATCTGACAATATTGATACAGATTAAGAGTTTATAGTTTTCATAAGTAGCCTATAGTTGTAATCAGTTGGTTTATGTTATTGACAATCTTTTTGTCATTTCAGGGGAGGCAGAGCTTACCTTGTGTTTTTATAATAGCCGCCTCTGGACTGTTGTAAACCACTATGGGTGCATTAGAAGTGGTCGAGTGAGAGGCTAGTCTGCCTGTCTGAGAGCATCCTCTGAACATTTCAGCATGTCAAAGTGTTCTCTATTAATGGACGCCCGTGTCTGTGGCGGGTGACAACCTTCAGATGGGCACAGTGGCATTGCACTTGGGCATCCGCAAAATGCCAAGCAACAAGGGTTAGCGGCAAAAACGCGCTAACGGCGGTGATTCAGCTCTCGCCATCTCCCGGACAAACAGAAATAGCACTGCGGTAGATTATCACCACAGATGGTGAAACTTTGACAAGTTATAGAGCCGACAGCCTTGGCTTGTAATAAGACACATTATCGTGTCCCAAATCTGCAACGAATGGTATCATTTCTTGTCCATATTTGATTTCACTGAGTGAGCGTTTCAGCACAAACCCCATACTATAAATAATTCATATCTGTTTAATAATGTCACATTATTTGACACTGCCCTGACAAGAGCTAAAAACGCATGAGCTTTGAATTAAATAACAGTGCAAGGATACATACTTTCATGTGAGGTTTGTTTCATCACAAATTGTAGAGGAACATTTGTCTGATTTCGATTTACTTTTTATTTTATTTATTTATTTTTTTTTTTTTTTTTTTTAAGGTTCTGGAAAGTATTAAATCTGAACGCATTAAGCTCTGTGTTAAGATGAATCCAGTCCTGAAGCAGCTAAGGTTTTCTAGCTTGTGTTATTGCTGTGGATTAATTAAGGCTAACTGAACAGAGGTAAACAATGTCAGAGGGTAAACCTTGGGAACCATAGCATATTAGCGTGAAACACACTTGCTAGCAGTAAGGAGCCATAGGCCTACCTACAGAAATATTCTTGTTTTTGTGATTATTTACATAGATGCAAAGTACAGTCACATAAATAACTGGGTGGGTGTTTTTTAGCCAGTAAATGAATGCAGAGTCCTCCTGTGAAAAAGCGAGGGCTTTATTAGTGTGGCAGGAGACAGGAGGAACGCTAGTGATTAGCGATGGAGCGGTTTCCATCCCTCACAGTCTCTAAAGTGTCATTTCTCGCTGGCTTTGGCTCTGTGCATCAACAGATGGTTGAGTGATCTCCAGACATCCTCTGATTTCTCTGTTTTTCACTGAAATAAACCCAGAACCATGCTGCGCTAAATGCTCTAAAAGACAAGCCATGGTTTTGTAACAAGACAATGTTTTTTGCCATTAAGCCGCATGAGAAAGAAAAACAAGTCAACATGTCTTTAGTCCATGGACACATACATTTAGCAATGACTACAGCTTAAAGAGGTTTCAGAAACACAGTATCAGTCTTGTTGGACGCAATCCCACCATTGAATCTGTTATTTAAGTCTATTTGCACACTTGGGAGCACCTGAGCTATATGCTCTTTTCTCTCTCCCTCTCTCTCTCTCTCTCTCTCACACACACACACACACACTTTTAAATAAAATGCTTTCTTCATAAAAGACACACAGTACATAAACACATACACACAAATGTCATTCATACACTCGATTGTGGAACACATTAATGCCTGCACTGCTGGCTCTATAAACTATTTTATAAGGCAACTGAAGACTCACTTTCTCAAGCTAGCATTTGCTTGGCTGAACTCTCGGTGTCTACACTGCACTTTATTTTTAGCTGCTGTGTTTTATTGTTGTTTTGTGCAGCTACTTCTGTGTGCTCCATGTCTTTTCTGGCACTTGCCTTGGTAAGGCGAGCCTGTGAAATGCATCGTATAAATAATGAAATAAAGTAAGAATACTTACTTACTTTTTACACTCACATATGTAGGAACATGGATGCATACAGAGCCGCACATGTGCTCACAAGACCTCTGTAAATATATGCACCTGCACCTACAAACACACACACACAGATACACTGGCACATACACACACACGCTAAGCACTGAGCGAGACTAAGCTCGAGCTGTAAGTCATCAGGTCCAGGAGATAGATTGTCCTGGTAATTAAATGCAAATATGAAAATGGTGTTTGTATGGCCATGGCTGCAAAGCGGCTCCTGAGGGGGTTAATGATGTGGAATTCATCGATCGGGGCCCTTCTGACAAGTGTTCACTGATTTCCTGTCCCAGCCAGAGTTGTGGTGCTTGTTAATCCATTTGAGGGGGGAGTGTGGTTCGGCTCCACGGGTATAGGTCATCGCTAACGTGAGCGCTAATGAGTGCCCGCTAATCAATTTGTGCTTAATCAGCCAATCAATGTGCCGTTGCAGCTGGCAAGCGCTCCACTGCAGAGGCAGGAGGGTGGCGTGAGAAAGTGAGCGCCAGGCTGGCCTGGGGTTCAACGTCTCACCCTGGGCGCCCCCTCGGCCCTGGACCCGCCCCGCCCCATCGGTGTTCCGGGGAGACAAGGCTTTAATGGTTCATCAAGGCTCCCTCCACCCACCTGCTCTGAACAGAGATGAAGAGAAGAAAGCCAGAGAAGAGAGGAAAAGAATTAAGAACAGGTAGAACAGGTGTAATGAGGAAAAGGATGAAGCAGAGAAACAGAAAGAAAAAGCAAAAAGCAAAAAAAAAAGTAGACTGTTCCATAAACAACAGCGGCTGGTCTTAATAACAAGAAAAGATACCAGCAGAGGGAAGAAGAGAAGAAAAGAAGAGGTAGATAAAGGGAGGTGAAGAAAAGGAGGGAGGTGAAAGAAAGAAATAAAAAGAGAAAGAAAACTATACTGTTAAACACCAGCGGCCAGCCTAAGGATGGCCTGCTCTCTCCGAAGGAAGTGTTGACCCCTGTCTGACCCCCTCAGAGCCTTATGAGGCATCAGTCGAGCACTAAGCCTCCAGGGGTGAGCAAGCGATCGCCGATCAATCCAACGCCGGGTGGGAAAGTCTGGGCTCTATGACTCAGTGTGAAATTAGACTTAATGACTCAGTTTGAAATGATCTTTTTGTATTGTAGCAGGGCTCAAGTCAGTCAGGGGATGCAATGATAAGGAGTAAAACAGAGTTGAGGGGAGGAGTGTGTCTAAGTGCTTTTGTCAGCCTGCTGACGGCCAGGGGTTTGGATGGGAGGCTTCAAGGACACTTCAAGCCCCCGTCTGTACTGTGTGTCTGGTCTCTAAGTCATATCTGGCATCTCATGTCAGCTGTGCCACTCTCAGGGTGTCAGAAAGTCATCTCTGGCTACGTGCTCCAAGTCTGTGATGATTGACCACACCCCGACAGGAGAGCTCCCTCGCTCTCTCACCCATCAGGGCACACACACACACACACACACACACACAGACCAACAAACACATACACACACATATGAATCACTCTCTCTCTCATCAAGTCACACACACACACACACACACACAGACCTTCAAACACATACACACACACACACATATACACACAGTAAAACCAGTCCTGTCCTCACATCCAGCTCCATTTCCCTCCCTCGCTCTTCCCTTCCTGTCCAAGGTGGTTCCATGCTTCTCTTCCTCATGTGCTTACAGTAATGGCTCCTCATGTCAAACAAGCTGGGCTGTGGCCTCAGACCTGTAGTACCTCATTGCATGTGCCCTCAGTGCAGTCAGCTGCCCACGGTTCCCTGCTCCTGGCCACTCTTAATAGGCTGCCGTGTATTAGTGCTGTTTTATTTATGCCCAAGGTTAGCGAGAGGGCCACTTTAGTGGGTGCAGCAGCTAGCAGTTAGCACTCTCTCTCTCTCTCACTTTAGTGGGTGCAGCAGCTAGCAGTTAGCACTCTCGCTCTCTCTCACTTTAGTGGGTGCAGCAGCTAGCAGTTAGCACTCTCTCTCTCTCACTTCAGTGGGTGCAGCAGCTAGCAGTTAGCGCTCTCTCTCTCTCTCTCGCTGGCAGGCCTTGATAGTGTCAGGGCATTGCATTAATCCTTTTCTTTAAAGCTCTCAGAAGAATGGTGGAACTCAATCTGTTTTCCACACTAGGCCCCTCTCGCTGTGAGCACGTTGCTCTTTCAAAAAATGACTTTAATCCCTGAGCTGACAGCAGCAGGAAGGGAAGCCAGGAATTAATCTTGGGGAGGGAGAGATCCCAAATCAAAACAGCGCAGGAATGGGCCACTCCGCGTCGGCTGGCGATGGAGCCACTGTACGCCACGTGTCTCTCCCGGCTTTAAATGAAATTGCATCGCCGTTTTGGCTTTAATCAAAGAGCTGCGTGAGTCGAGGAGAGAGCCACTCACCTCCCATTAGCCTGTAATCTGTATCCCAGTACCCGGCTCCCGCTGTCAAGAGCTAGGGAAGCCAGACCTCCAGAGGGGGGTGGATGATATTGTGTGTGTGTGTGTGTGTGTGTGTGTGTGTGTGTGTGTGTGTGCGTGTGGGGTGAGGGTGGGGGTGTTGGGAATTTTCCGCTGACTCAGGACTGCTTTTCCAACTTAGAAATGCATGGAAGGTTAGGCTGACATTGGAGAGGAGGACTAACGTTTCCCAGAGTCCTGTCTGCTCACGGACTGGAATCACGTGAACTCCAGGTCGTGTGTGTCTCCATGCAGACTCGTCTCCATGAGCAGCGCATGTTGACACTTCCTCATGGGCCATGCTAATGCCAGGCTCTCCTCCGAGCTCAGACCTGATCTCCAGAGGCTGCTGCAGGTGTTGAATGTGTAACATTCTGCCACTCCTGTAATTACTGAACTACTGCTGCTACTAGGAGTTGCTCTTCCCAAACTCTAATCAATGAATTATGGGATGCTTGAGGCGATGTGTTGTGAACCCAGCTAATGAACTAGTACGGTAATCATATATATGTATGTACATATATATATATTTAGAGAGAGAGAGAGAGATTCAATTTCCTATAAGCAATGTACTGTGTGTGTGTGTGTGTGAGAAGGTGAGAGTGTGTGTGCGCTCATGTGTTTCTGTCATTGAGTGTCAATCTATGGGGTATCTAACTATCTATCTGTCTAGCTAGCTATGTATCAGTGATTAGAGGGGTGAAAGGTGATTGGTGGTGAGACATGTATGTCTGTATGTAAAGTATAAGATCAAAATCAGTACCAGTAGGGTTTGAATTGTATGTATATCAGAGTGTAATGTACAAGCTACCAGATGGATACCTGGCTTATTTGAACTCTGCAAGGATATGCATCCCTCCTGAGTGGAATTCCTCTGGTCTCTATTAGAGAAAGGGAGTGAAAGAGCTTTTCATTTGCATGAAAGCCTAACCTTCATTAGCGAGGGGCCGTTCTCCTGGGGCTCTCCTCTCCTAGCTTTCATTCTAATGATGCCTAAGTGTGTTTGATTTCTGATTGCTGAGCTTAAAACGCAGAGCCGCAGTACAGGAGCTGAGGAGGACCAGAATGAAAAGGCCGACCTGTGTGTGTTGTGAATACTACTTACAGGCCTTGGAGTGTGTGTGCCCTTGCTCACGAACATCACTGGCCACAAATAAAAAACGTGTTTGTCTTCATTAATGAGGAGGTGTGTGAAGCCAGTTGTCTCTTGTAACGTTTGAGCACTAGGAAGACACTCGATTCTAATATTCTGGTTTCATTTTTACAACAGAGGTGCTTGTTTTTCTATCAAACTGCATTATTTGTGCATTTTTTGAAGTGGAAAAAAAAAGTAATGACTTCACACAAACTGGCGTGTAATTGAGTCTGGAGCAGGGGGGTGTCGGGTACACAAAGCCAGCTATATTCATTAGGGAAAAGTGCTGCATCATAGTTTTTCACTATTAATGTGTGAATATTTATCCAGACTGGCCATCCTCATTACTTGAGAGGCATTGCTTTTGCTGTCATCCACCCTCTAAATATGTAAGCAGAGCAGAGGGAGAAAAACCCACCGCTCTCTTCTATGCATCCCAATGAGCAGAAGATATTACATATTCCTTTTGATGGGGTATCTATTTGAATATCTTTCAAGCTGCCTTTTTTTTCACATTTCAACCCACCTTGTATAAATGTGTATTTATTAAATCTGCTTATGGCTTGGATTTTTGTATTCGCCTGCCGCATTGTAATTCAATTCTTTCGATTTTAATTAGCTGGCCTGTGCTGCGTCCTCCATGAAAGTAGATTTGAGCCTCAAACCTTCTCTCAGCCCTCCTGATATGTGACTTCACAGACATCAAGTTTTGATCAAGAAAAAGGAAAAAAGGAATGCAAAAAGAAAATGCCACCCACACTCATCTACTTCATCTACAGTGACTTTACACTTCTTAGAAATGAGTGTGTGTGTGTGTGTGTGTGTATACGAGCGTGGGTGTCTGGACTGAGTTTGTGTCCATGTGTATGTATATTTATTTCTGACAACTTTCCTCCTCCTCTTTGCACCAATTTGATCCTTTCCAAGAGTGTGGCACTGCGCTGTGTGTGTGTGTGTGTGTGTGTGTGTGTGTGTGTGTGTGTGTGTGTGTTGTGCGCGGGTTGGAAAACATTTGTTTTATCTCATTTAGGTGGGCACATTTAGGCTCAGCGCGAGAGGTGATTGATCCTGCGGCAGCATCGTTATTTTCTTACAAAATTTGCCTCCACCGTGTGAAATTGCCAGTACAGAACGCTCCTCTTTCATGTTCCACTGATGGCGCCGTCACAGAACAATCTGCCTGCGACGCCGCCCTGCTCGTCCCGCTCCTCATGCCTGCTGACAGGAGAGGAAAATGGTGCAACCCACCAGCAAGCCTCTGCACTCGGACTCCTAATGCTCAGCCAACATTTGCCAACAGACCGCCTGTCTTTAAAAAGGTGAATTAGCAATCTGGTTAGCAGTCCCAAGAGGTTTTGTGTCTCTCGGAGTTTATCGGAAGCTGAAATGTTCCTGCCCTTGCATGTCACACTTTTGGAGTCTTTGAGGCGATGTGTCGGAGACGCTGTAGAATGGGAAGGTCTGACAAGGGCAAAACATCTAGGGAAATTTTCACAAAATCTTACCATCAACCTCCTTCATCACCACTGCACCATCAGCACCCCCCAACACACACACACACACACACACACACACTCAGCCCTTGATCATAACAGAACTTTTCACTGAATCCACCACAGTTCTCCTCCTGCTCCAGTAGCTGTCTGTGCAGTGTGTGTGTGTGTGTGTGTGTGTGTGTGTGTGCGTGCGCTCTAAGGAATCCCTTGGGAAGGTGGGGACAAATGAAGTGGCTTAGTCAGACAGACACCATTACAGCTAATTCACCTTTCAGATGCCTAGAATGGATGGTCTGATATGATTGGCTGCTGGGCATCAACAATGTTTGACCAGATTGGCAGACGGCTCTTCATCAGATCTGTTCCATCAGGGGCCCTTGTCCTCCTCTGAGCCCCCTGCCTCTCCCCCACTCTTCTCCCTGTGTTCCTCCTGCCTGCCTGCGTCTCCCCCAGTACTACTCGTAAGACTCTTCTCTTCTCTCCTCCTCTCCTCTCCTTCTTCTCTCTTCTCTTCTTTAGTGTTTCCTTTGTTTCATCCTCTTATCTTCTACTCCTCACTTCTTCTTTTCTTCCTCTCCTCTCCTCTTGTCCTCCTCATTGCGTCTCCTCCAGTACTCCTGTCCGGGGCTTCCTCTCCTCACCTCTCCTCTCCTTCTCCTCCTCTCCTCTCGTCCTCCTCTGCTCTCATTGTGTCTCCTCCAGTGCTGCTGCCTGGGGCCTCCTCTCCTCTCATCTCCTCTGCTCCTCTCTTCGTCTCCTCCTCTCCTCCTCCTGTCCTCCTCTGCTTTGATTGCATCTCCTTCAGTGCTGCTGCCTGGGGCCTGCTCCTCTCCCCCTCTCTCCCCCTCCTCCTCCTCCCCAATCCGCTCTAATCCCCTGTAAGCACACACACACACACACACACACACACACACACACACACACACTTCACTCTTTCATGCCTGTGTGCTCCTGGGGGAGCCCCATTACACTACTGACCTCCACAACACACTCTGCCAAGGTCACACAGAGTGTGCTGCCAACCTAGGTCTCCTCCCCAGAGAGGCACACACATACACACACACACACACACACACACTCATCATCATCATACACACACACACACACACACACAGACACACACACACACACACACACACACACACACACACACACACACACACACACACACATCATCGTCACACACACACACACACACACACACAGACACACACACACACACACACACACACACAACACACATCACACACACACACACTCACAAAAAAACACTCATACTCTTTAAACTTTAGACATTCTGCACACCTGACTTGACCAAAATGCTACACACACACACATTCATACCTCATGCATGCACACACACACAAACACACACACACACACTACCGAAACAAGCTGTTCCAATGCGTTTTGTACCAGTCACCCCGAGTCAGTGGTTCCCAGTCCTCAGGCTTCTGTGCTGTCTGGGCGACATCTGTGTTGGTCAGGTCAGACAGCACATCTGTGTGCCCCACTCAGCAGACAGCAGCCTTGATCACACTGTCACCAAACAGGTGTACGCTTTGGCTGGAACACAGAGCAGGGCGTGTGTGTGTGTGTGTGTGTGTGTGTGTGTGTGTGTGTGTGTGTGTGTTTGGGGGGGGGGGGTCGGTGGGTGCCCATGTGCCATTTGGAAGTCTTTATTGAATCACAGGACTTGTTACCCCGAGCGGAGCGGTGGCCGGTCTGAGCTCGTTGACAGGGAGATGAAATTGGATGCCGTCCTTTCATGGGTTGGTGTTAAGGCCCCATCAATAATAGATGGCCCAGCGTCTCTTAGGCCCACCGCCTGTTTTTACACTGGCCACAGGATTTGTCAGCAATCACCATGGAAGACAGACGGTCAGTGACGGGGAGAGCAGGGGAGAAAGAGAAAGAGGGAGAGAGAGAGAGAGAGAGAGGAGCAATCAGAGAGAGAGAGAGGCAGTTTGAAAAAGAAAAAAAAAGGGATGACAGACATAGTGATGAAAGCGTGATGGTCAGAGATAGAGAGAGAGGGGGATTAAAAGGGATAGATAGAAGAAGGGATGGATCCAGGGGAAGAAAGAGTGAGAGACAGTAGTAGATAGTGGAACAGAGGGGACAAATGAGATAAAGCAAAGAGAAAGAGAGAGAAAGGGATGAAGGAAGAAGGATAGGAGGGATGGAATGAGTGAGAGAAAGAGGTAGGAGTAGAAAGAGAAAGATAGATAGAGTGAGGCAGAGATAGAGAATGACAGAAAGAGGGGATGAGGAGGAAGCAGAAAGAGGGAAAGGGGAAGAGAGAGAGAGCATGAGTGGGGACAGAGGGATGGAGAGAGTGAAAGAGAGGAGGAAAAGAGAGAGAGCAGGGAGATGCAGGCGCACTCTCATTAATTTTCATCCCCCATCTGTATGCTGGCTGTTAAATAATGTATTGATCTCTGGGCCAAGGCCTAATTCCCCAGTTAGCGGCCTGTGCAGAGTGGCCCAGGCGGCGGCTGACGGACGAGAAGTCTGGGCCAGCTGTCTATTTGCTGTGACAGCTACAGTCCCAGTGCAGTGTGGGTCTGCCCGCTCCACGCCACGCCACGCCACGCCACAACACCCCACCCCACGCCACGCCATGCCACGCCATGCCATGCCACGCCACGACACCCCATCCCATCCCATCCCATGCCACGCCATGCCATGCCACGCCACGCCACGACACCCCATCCCATCCCATCCCATGCCACGCCACGCCACGGCAGGCCACGCCCTCCGATGACATGACATGTGAGGCTCTTAAAATGCAGCAAAGGATACGTCTCAGAACTACTACTCCATGTCATCAGCCTTCCAACATGAAAACACAAACACAACCAATGCCAATACACCCCCCCCACACACACACACACACACGCAGACAGACAATGCGACACACACATGACACATTGACTCACTCATGCACACAGACAGACAGACTCAGTGCATAGCAGCAGCCATGACGACTCTCATGTCTCTTCACAAACACTCATCAGTGACGACTGGGATTTGCAGTAGGACTTTTAATTTGACTGGTATTGCATGGAAGCGATGCATAGGACTCATATTACACAGAGTGGCTATCTCACTATGGGTCATTTCAGACAGGGCTTGCTGAGTGTGCAGATGCTTATAGCAAGTGGAAATGCATTAAGTGTGTGTGTATGTATGTGTGTGTGTGTGTGTGTGTGTGTGTGTGTGTGTGTGTGTGTGTGTTTGTGAGGCAGCAATGCAGAGAGAGAGTTTACATGAATGATAATGTGATACTGAAGCACACAGCTCAGTGGGATGCCATGGGCAATCTGGACAACACTCGCACACACACACACACACACACACACACACACACACACACACACGCACACACACACACACACACACACAGACATGCACACACACACACACACACACACAGACACACACAGACACAGACACACACACACACACACACTACACACCACAAATGAAAAAACAGCTAATAGGCCAGTACATTACTTTTCATGAATTTATAAAAACAGATTCTCTCAGCCTTTTTTCCTCCTCTTTCTCTGTGTCTTTCTCTCCCTCCCCCTCTTTTTTCTCTCCCTCCCCCACTTTCTCTTTCCCCTCTTTCCCGCTTTCCCCCTCTTTCTCTTCCCCCAATACTCAGTGTTTCTCTCTGTCTCTCTCTCTCCTCTATGTCTTTGTCTTGTCATCCCTCTCTTTTATCTTTTTCTTTTATCATACCTCTTTCTCCTCCCTCAATCTGTCTCTCTCCTTCTCTCTTTCTCTCTCTCTCTCTCTCTCTCTCTCTCACAGACACACACACACACTATCACTCTTCTCTCTCACTATCTCCCACCCCCCTCTCCTTCTCTCTCTCACTCTTCCTCACTCTCTCATTTACCCACACCCCTCTCCCTCTCTCCTTTCCTCTCTCCCTCCCTCTCTCTCCCCCTCTCTCTGTTTCTCTTTCAGGAATGTAAATTTTGCCTTTGATAATGAGTAGCGTGAGTGGTAGCACACACACACACACACACACACACACACACACACACACACCCACACACACACACACACACAGGCTGGCTGGCTGGCTGCGTGGCCATGTATATTTCATCTCAATGGCACTGCGGAGCCCTCTGCACCCAAACGTGTGTGTGCATGACTACACGCCTCTCAGGACCGAGGCAAAATGTTGATTTAAAACTCTCCTAATGAGATACTTAATGATCAAGAACTCACGGCTTCTG
Source organism: Tenualosa ilisha (assembly GCA_015244755.2). Taxonomy (NCBI): domain Eukaryota; kingdom Metazoa; phylum Chordata; class Actinopteri; order Clupeiformes; family Clupeidae; genus Tenualosa; species Tenualosa ilisha. The sequence goes on from PYXC01001672.1 coordinate 588,704, forward strand.
TGGAATAGTGTTTGCTTTACAGTGTTTCAGCTAGATGAGTCTGGAGCTATTACAGCATTAATATAGCATTTATTACACCTTTATAAATGTGTCACGAGACCTAGTTTTTAAAAGCAGTGTCTTAGCTTGAAAGGCTGGGACAGATGAAACCCCAAAGGAACAGCTAGATTCATTTGGCACTGCTTGACATGAGAATCAGTCTGGATTAAGCAAATGAGTGATAGTTTATTAGCACACTAACATTAGACTCTATCTCTCACCCTCTCTCTCTCTCTCTCACCCTCTCTCTCTCTCTCTCTCTCTATCTATCGATCTAAAGTGTCTGGGTATCTTGAAAATATATAAAACTGATCGATCTATCTATCTATCTGTCTATTTATTAGTCTATCTGTATCTACTTATCTTGCACAATCAGATCAATATTTCTGTTTATACTTCTGGGTCTTTTTCTCTTGTGAACAATGTCCACAATTCAAGATGATTCTTCAAACCCATACTGCAGTCAGTGCAGCTTTGTATCTCCTGTACAGGGACAAAGTCATTTATTACAAGCAAACTTCATCTTTAAGACAACACAAGCGAACTTAGTCCTTATGTCACACCTCACATTACAGCATGAGGGGCGCCCAATGCAGCCTTTTCAATGCGCCACAGCCAAACACCCTTGGGTCTTCATAGCAGATATGCTATGCTTCAGCACTACATACACACACCGCACAATTCTGTAGTACACCTACAGCACCTATACTGTGTGCCCTTGAAGGTCGAGCAACTATATTAACATTGAAGCAGATTTTTTTATTTTTATTTCCAACCAGCAGTCACAGCCCAGCACTGTAACGGATGAGAGCGGCATGCATCAGTGTGTCTCTGGAGTAGAAGAACGAGAAACACTCGTTTTCAGACTGCTACTGGTCTCTCTATCTTGGCCCGCTCTCTTTCGCTGACACTCTTTCTCTTCGCTGAGTATCGGTCTTTTACGTGCTCACTCTACTTCTGACCTTGTCCTATTGATGAGGAGCTTTGCAATTTGGCATCTGGACTCCACTGTCATACAGTATTGACTAGGTCAACACCCTGGCCTCTCCCTTCCTCTGACTCAGTGAGAATGTCCTTGTTAATACATGCATATTAATTCCCCAATGAAGCCCTGAGCAATCAATGGCTTCTTGGTCCAGGGACAGAATTTTAACAGGGCTGGCAACTTGAAGGCTGTTTTTCTATTTTTGCTCCCGTCTTGAGGGGCTACAGTAATGGCAGCCTACTCTCTGTGTGTTGGCTCTTTCTCATCATATAGGCCAGAGCTTGCTGATTCTTCTTTCTTCTTTCCAAATATTTTACATAACTTTGCAAACGTTTGACACAGTTTATCATTTGACTTCTGCAATAAACTGTTTTTCATCAAATCAAACAGGTGAAGCAGCTTTTCAGTGTTGGATGCAATTTGTGTAAGTGGGCGACAAAAGGAGAGATTATATGCCTTTTTTGCAGGATGCATTTGGGAGCTAATTATGAACTGAAAATATGTGCATCTGTTAGGCATGCTGTCCAAATCTGTTTGGTTACACCAAGTCATATGAGGTAGGAGGAGATGAGATACTATTGGCTTTGAATGTGAGTATTTAGCACAGTTCACCTGTATGAGCCTAATCGTTTTTTGATTTAGTAATTTGTTTTCTTATTTGTTTTGTTCTGTTTGAATATCACACTCTTGCAAATGCAAACACATATACACATATAATTTAAAAGTTTTCAGACTGAAAACACATACAGTATTTAAGTACCATCAGGCGAAGCCAAACTGTGATGGATTAGGAGGGCCATCTAATGGCCACTAGTTGTTACTACCGTTTTGACACGGTGGAAGAAAGGCCCATCAAATGCACAAGGCTCCACTTACATTTTGATTTACTCTGGAGAGACAACACAAACGCACATATAGGTTGATTTTATCAACATTTTGTTTTATCAGTGATTGCTCACGCTTTGCACTAAGAAACTCTCCATAACAGAGAGAGTAACCATCACATGCAGTCGCTATAGAATGTCAGACACAGCTAGGAGCTGAGTATGATTGGGACTATGATTGCTTCTGCTATGGGCAAATGTGTCCATCTCCAAGGACAAAGCTGTCCATCTCTTGGCTTAATTAGCAGCCAGTGTGTGTTGCATGATGGTCATGATTGTACATTGGTGGACCAAAACTATTTCATGAAGACGGATGAGTAAACTGAAACACTGATATTACATGACCAGCACCTTCATCTACACAGGACTGGGTGCTGACTCAGCCTGGTTGTTCACTTAAAGTCTTTGGAAATAAGTAAAGAAGCCTGTATCACCTTCAGTGATTTGTTCTCAATGACAGTCATGAATCTTTTGTATGAGTTTGTTATGTTTCTTGTTTGTAGGTGATATGTTTGAGTTGTAGTTGAGTTGTCTAAGTGTATCTCTTACATAATTATGTGAATCTGTTTATCCAGACAGACTGACTAAGAGGCTACACTGGATACGTATCTGCTGTGACAATTAGCCTCCTCCACAGCCAGCATTCTGAAATAAATTACTTTTTCAAAGTAATTTTTACATGACTTGACTTAACACTCCCCTGACATATCCAGTGTAGTCCGAGGGTTACACAATTATGGAAGGGTCATACCACTGCTTGATCAAATTTCCTGCTATTTAGAATATGCATTATTTTCAGATAACTGCACAGCTCTGAATACTGAAAAATGAAAATAAAAATGCCTAACCCAGAAAACCACGATGAACATTAGCCTCAAAGACTTATGCACATATTCACGAGATTGATCTTCATCTGGATATCATGTCGTCATCTTCCATTTGTCTGATGTGTTTTTGATTGGTTCCATATCTCGGGCAAATGAAACAAGGTGAGACTAACTCTGGTACACTGAGCTGCAGAGCAAACTGAAAGTAAAAGAAGTGAGTTTGGAGGAACTGAGGAATCAGCTGGGATTTCTTGGTCCTTTGACTTTAAAGTCCTTCTGTCACTTTAACATTCAGCCCCCCCCCCCATAACCTACTGTAGCTTCTCCATATATTACAGAAGTCCTCCTCAGCCTCCAACCTTTTGGTATTCCTGTGGGCCATGTGGGACCGTTCCTGGAATGTTGCGCTGTGGTCATGTTGTGTTCCGTCTAACAATTCAGCATAACAATCAGAGACACTTACAGAGCCGTTACCTTAATGTGTAAAGACAATGTGTGTCTATTTGTGTTCTGTCTGTGGGATTTGTAGGCCTGCTCCACGTCCTTGATAAAGTAGAGGGAACAGAACTGACTGGTGATTGTGCACATTCCGTGTTCTCATTCCACAATGCACACAATTCTTTCCAGCCAAAAAAGATGCACTTCCATAAAAAATCCTACAGCCGTTCAGAGAACTACTGAACTTCCCAGAGCCAAAAAAATTGTTAGCTGGATCAGGTCCATTTCATAACATCCCGATCCCCTTGACGATGATGATGATGATGATGATGATGATGATGATGATGATGATGATGATGATGATGATGATGATGATGATTGTTGTTGTTGTTGTTGTTGTTATTATTATTATTATTATTATTATTATTATTATTATTATTATTGTTGTTGTTGTTTGGTAGTTATTGTTATTGTTATTGTTATTGTTATTATTATGAAAGAGGTTTATTCACATCAACCCAAAGCACAGAAATGCTGTGTGGTTGGCCAGATATTGATGTAAAGGTCTATTTAAGGCCTATTTCATTCATTCATCAGCTTACAGGTGTAACAGGGGCCAGATTGAAATGTGCTCTGCAGGTCCCTATGGTCACAAGGGCATTGCAGCTCATCTCCAAATCACCATAAATCAAGGAACCAATCACAGCCGCTTATCCTTGACTAATAAGGACATGCATTTTACTTCAAACTGAGCGAACTGCAATTGCAACCATCATTTAAATAAACGCTTCAATTTGACTCAATTTGACAATTTGATCTGATATCAGTTCCACGCCTGGTTTAATTTGACTCCTGATCTGATATCAGTTCCACGCCTGGCTGTCAAAGCTGATGGTATGGCTCCCATTACTTTGTGTGTTTTCTTTTCAGTGCTGTAGTGCATTGCAGTGCCGTAGTGCATTTCAGTGCTGTAGTGCTTTTCAGTGCCGTAGTGCATTTCAGTGCCGTAGTGCATTTCAGTGCTGTAGTGCTTTTCAGTGCCGTAGTGCATTTCAGTGCTGTAGTGCATTTCAGTGCTGTAGTGCATTTCAGTGCTGTAGTGCTTTACAGTGCTGTAGTTGCATTGCAGTGCTGTAGTGCATTTCAGTGCTGTAGTGCATTTCAGTGCTGTAGTGCATTTCAGTGCCGTAGTGCTTTTCAGTGCTGTAGTTGCATTGCAGTGCTGTAGTGCATTTCAGTGCTGTAGTGCATTTCAGTGCTGTAGTGCATTTCAGTGCCGTAGTGCTTTTCAGTGCTGTAGTTGCATTGCAGTGCTGTAGTGCATTTCAGTGCTGTAGTGCATTTCAGTGCCGTAGTGCTTTTCAGTGCTGTAGTTGCATTGCAGTGCTGTAGTGCATTTCAGTGCTGTAGTTGCATTGCAGGCAAGTATGCAATTCCATACTTTGCAATTTGCCCTTTTTGATATCATCAAAACTCAGTTTCTGATATCGCAGGGGGACCATGCAGGAGTCTGGAAGTGGCTGACTGCAACAGACTTTTTTGCTTTTATTTGGTAATATTTCATTGTTTTTCCCAAATCAGCCCTAATTGTGGGTTTTTATATAAATGAAAATGAAAGATTATGAAGCTTTATTGTCTTTCACATATATTTATAGAAACTGTTCGGCTAAACAGTATTATCTCCCCAGTACAGAAACAGTATTGTCACCTCTGGTGTGCTGCCAGAAATGTTGGGCTCTATAACAGAAAATAGTTTTGGGTCCCCTGAACATTGATTATAATATTGAAATGTTCACTGGGGCCACCTGTCAGTGCCAGGCCCTAGAATCATCCCTTTTCCCCCCTGACAGCGCCCCCTGGGCCTCCTCAGTATTATAGACACAGTATAGACTACTGAGTATAGACACAGTATAGAGTCCTGAGTGGAGAAACAGTATAGACTACTGAGTGGAGAAACAGTATAGACTACTTAGTGGAGAAACAGTATAGACTACTGAGTATAGAAACAGTATAGACTACTGAGTATAGAAACAGTATAGACTACTGAGTGGAGAAACAGTATAGACTACTGAGTATAGAAACAGTATAAACTACCGAGTATAGAAACAGTATCGACTACTGAGTGGAGAAACAGTATAGACTACTGAGTGGAGAAACAGTATCGACTACTGAGTGGAGAAACAGTATCGACTACTGAGTGGAGAAACAGTATAGACTACTGAGTGGAGAAATAGTATAGATTACTGAGTGGAGAAACAGTATAGAGTCCTGAGTGGAGAAACAGTATAGACTACTGAATATAGAAACAGTATAGACTACTGAGTGGAGAAACAGTATAGACTACTGAGTGGAGAAACAGTATAGACTACTGAGTGGAGAAACAGTATAGAGTCCTGAGTGGAGAAACAGTATAGACTACTGAGTATAGAAACAATATAGACTACTGAGCATAGAACAGCATAGACTCCTGAGTACAGAGACGGTATAGTCTCCTGAGTGTAGACACGGTATAGTCTCCTGAGTACAGACACAGTATAGTCTCCTGAGTATAGACTCCTGAGTACAGACACAGCATAGTCTCCTGAGTATAGACTCCTGAGTACAGACACAGGCACAGGTTCTATTGGGCCTTCTCTCAACCGCATGCCAGAGGTTCAGGTGGTGGTCGATCCCTTTGCCTGGCCTACTGAGAGACCTTAACAGAGGCCTGATCCACCACCTGCTCCTGCCTGAGTGGCCTGGAGAGGGGGTGTGCAATATCAGGTATCTGACCTTGGTTCTTGCTGATGTTCAGTTGCAGGGGGACCAGTGCAGGGCTAAAGCACAAGGGAACAAGCTCAGAATTGGAAACCAGTACACATTAGTCAGACATTTAACTTCAACAATTCAAGTTTTTTTATTGTCATATAGAAACACTAGGTGTAAGACATGTGAAACTAGCTGCTAGCCTGTGTGTGTGTGTGTGTGTGTGTGTGTGTGTGTGTGGGCAGGGGTAAAGTGTCATGAGTTTTCCCTTTTTGGTGGCATTAAATGCCTTTCTTCTACTTGTCATTCAGTTATATGGATGCAAGTCACAGAGTCCAGTCTTAAATCACCTAATATCTATCATGGCTGAAATGTCAAACCATTTTGAAATATGTGACCAACTCATAACAGATATTATCTTCTAGACTATGACAATCTTGATCCAGTAGGATAAGTTGTTGTTACAACTGAGCCACTCATAACGACGATAACGAATGATTTGTGATGCGTGTTGGTATAGGTCTACTTACTTTCTGTCCATGTTTACACACAGCTACAGGCTATATGCCTTATGCATGTGAAGGTGCACCTGCTTCAAAACCATCATTAACATATTACTATTATTAGTGTTATATAATGGTAATGGTCCGTTGCTGTTGCAAGAGATTTTTTATTGGGGGTATTGGAAAGAGAACAGGATTAGTGACAAGACACAGCCCTGTATTCACTTTGACATGCATGGGATATTTAACATTGTTGAACCTGAGCCATAGCCCCAGAATTGTGTTGACTTGTAGTTCCTGGAGGCGGTGCAGAAGTGTGTGTGTGTTCGCTGTATTAATTATAACTTATTAAGGTAATAAGTCAAATCTGAGCAGCGCGCTACATTTTATCACCGCAGGGCATGTTTTCCCTCGTCCCTGATTTTTGAACCTTACATTCCACCCGCCAGAGGGCAACATTGAGTAAGCGTTTCTGTTGCTGTGTAGCCTAGTTGCTGAAGCCTGTCGGAGGCTGAGCTGAGAAGCAGTGGTGCCAGGCAGCGGAACTGGGTGAATTTGCAACGTTACAGGAGCCACTTGGTTGCAGGCAAACGATTTGAGACTCGTCGAGAGCCATTTCTAATAGTCAAGGATGCGGGAATAACGACAGATCAGGACCTTTGGCTTCTTTGGATTAATTTTCTCTCATCGCACGGTCCCACATCTGGTTCGAAATGTCGGGAAAGATAGAAAGTAAGCAAGGTAAGCACGGCACTTCAGTTCATGGGACGGGGCTGTTCACGCATACATCACCGCCTGCTAGCTGGTTAGCAGCCGTGCTAACGGACAAATCCGTTAGCTTTCTTTTAAAAATACCAGTCTGAGCACTGTCTGGGATGCAAGGCCCCAGCAATGCTCATTGAAATCACGTTTTTGGTCGACAATGAAGCCAACGAGTACACGCAACTAAAAACTGTTCGTGTTGTTGTATAAATTGTGTTATTCTTTTCATCTTGGGATACAGTGACCACAGATCACGGTTAATGGAAACAGTGTGGCTGGCAAACAAATAGATATGCGGCCAGCTGGAATGCTAAGTAGCTTTAGCCAGCAAGGCTATCAGTGGATCTTAGCCATATGCTAGAAATGTGTGTTCCTCTTTATTCAAGGAACCTGACACAAAGCCACGGAACTAAAAGCGGCGGGCGGTTAGTGCTTCTGCTGTTGGCTTCTGATCAGATCAAATATTTGACTGAATTCGACATTAGTCATTTTATTGGCGAGCCAGTCGGAATGGCTAACGTTTTCCAGCCAGTTTGGAACCAAGCGTAGCTAGTAGACAAATGATTGGCATGCAGTGGGGTGGAGTGGGGCTGCTGTTTGCTAACCTCTCTGCGCTAACGTTAGGTCTGGTTAGCAGCCTACCCTAGCTGCCCACAGCTAGTTAGCGCACCTCACAACAGCTGTAGTTGCCCGTCGAGCAAGCTAACATTCTTGGTTTTCCAGATCAGAAAGCCATTCACTGGTATTTAAAGATAGCGTAGTTGCTGATAAGTTGGATGTCAGGGCCACTCTGCAGATTAACAATTGTTAGAAAACCAGTTGTCCTATTTATTTCCCAACATAATAACTAAAGGCGTGCGCCAACTTAACAAGTTATCACAATCTATGTAGCCATCATTGCAGATGAAAATGTTAGTTTATGGACAGAGTGATGTGCCAGTGTTGTGCGATGTGATTCACGGGATTCATTGCTGCCTTCAAGCGCTTGTCTGAATCATGATGAATGTTTTTTCGTAGACATTTCCCTTGTCATCTTTAGACTCTGTGTCTGTGACATGATCAACGTGGGTACAAACACAAGCATAGGAAAGAAATGCGCTCCAAAGGCGTCCTGCGTCATTGGTCAGCGGAAGGGATTCTACCGAGCGCGCTCCTGGAACATTCCCTCGTGAAGGGAAGTGTGTTTACTCTGCCTAACGAGCCACGAAGGTGCGAAGACCGTGTAGAGGGTGAAGTTGGCTGCAACAAAGTAACCTTTTCCATTACTGCCTACTATGGAAAAATGGACAGTGACCTCACTCACTGACCTGTCCATGTTGTGGTTGTGTTTTTTTTTTTATTGAAAGTGGCAAACTTCAATCTGCGGTTATTGGAATGTTGAATGCATAAACAGACAAACGTCCAAGTACGCCTACTTTGGTCTACCTAGTTAGTGGATGGGTCTCTTGTTCATTCAGTGAGCTGTGTGTGTGTGTGTGTGTGTGTGTGTGTGTGTGTGTGTGTGTGTGTGTGTGTGTGTGTGTGTGTGTGTGTGTGTGTGTGTGAAAGGGAAACAGAGAGAGACTCTCCACAAAGGACCATGCAAACCTTCTCCTACTCATAGACCAAGTGAGAGGCAATCTCTTTGACTCTCAATGGAAAACACTGTTAGAGTAGTCCTCATGTCATTCATAAAGTCCTTAAGGCCTGTGTGAGGCATCTATGTGAAGATAAACTGTACTTCAGTGAGAGTTGGGGATTTGAGGATTAGGACCCAGAAGCTTTCTCTGACTAAGAGATTGGCTTGGCATTTAGGCCTGTGTCTCCTACAGTTCCTGGCTCCAGCCATAGGCTGCTGATAATCTCCACTCTGAGGATGAGCTCTTTCTCCAGGTCCTAAGATGCTTAAAGAGGGCGGAGAGTTTTAAGAGGATGTTGGGCTGGATGCTGCTACTGATTGATTAACACTCTAGTCTGCAGAGAACAAATAAACAGGAACATAAACAACAAAAGTGAGATGCAACTTGTTCAGGTGCTCTTGAGACTTCAGGTGTAAAATGAATAGCTTCCCATAATCCATCATTCAGTTCTTGTTAGTTACATCTTTGAGATTTCAGGGATTAGGATTTTCAATTCAAATCAGTTTTATTTCTACAGCGCCTTTTACAATAGTATTGTCTCATGGCGCTTTACAGAAGGAGCACCCAAGAGCAACAAGGGCAAGAAAAAACTCCCATATGTTTAGTTAGTCTCGGAAGAAACCTGGGGCAGATCCAAGACTCAAGGGGCTAACCCAACTGCCAGGGGTCATGCAGGAAAATTATAATCAGTAGTAACCATGATAGACTGCAAGTTGTCTGGTTTCAGCTAAGGTTCATAATAGTTCCAGAGTATTATCCCACTTTACATCACGTGGTAGTCATTCCATAGGTGGTTATCAGGTACCAGGTATCAGGAGATCACACTGGGATTTAGACACTGGTTTAAGGTGTGGTCTTGTCTCCTGAAAGGCAGAAGGATGCGCAGGGAGAACACTGGGATTTAGCCACTGGTTTAAGGTGTGTTCCTGCCCCCTGACAGTCAGAAGGGTTCACAGGGAGAGCACACTGCTGTGAAAGAGACCTACAGGAGCCTGTGTGTCTCCTATTCATTCATCAGCTAAGTAAAAGGAAGTGCACAGATGTGAAAGTTTGTCTGAATGCCAATTTCCTTCCTAACCCAATGCCAATGTCCTTCCTAACCCAAAGCCCCCTGAGCCCTCAAAAGCGTAACTGGCAGGAAGCAGCCAATCATGAAGCCAGTTCTGGTGGGATTCACCAATGGAAGGGGAATCTTGGATGTTTTTGCAGTTGGAGTTGGGACTGAGCTTGCTGTCTTCACCGGCCGCTCCATGTCTCTCCTCTCCTCTCTTCTCTTCTCTTCTCTTCTCTTCTCTTCTCTCCTCTCCTCTCCTCTCCTCTCCTCTCCTCTCCTCTCTTCTCTTCTCTTCTCTTCTCTTCTCTTCTCTTCTCTCCTCTCCTCTCCTCTCCTCTCCTCTCCTCTCCTCTCCTCTCCTCTCCTCTCCTCTCCTCTCCTCTCCTCTCCTCTCCTCTCTTCTCCTCTCCTCTCCTCTCCTCTCCTCTCCTCTCCTCTCCTCTCCTCTCCTCTCCTCTCCCCTCCCCTCCCCTCCCCTCCCCTCCTCTCCTGCTGTCGTTGCTGCTGCATGACCTCACCATCCAGCTGACGTGTGGTCTGCTCTCGTTGCCTGGTGTCACCGGCACTCCAAGCAGCTTTCCTTGGCCCGTGCTCCTGCCTTTCCTCTTAAAGCTGTGCTGTGCTGTGCTGTGTTGCGCTGTGCAATCTCTGCGCTGTGCTGTACTGCTAAGGCCATTTAGACCCGTCCCCAAACGGAGCTAAATTTAGTGGAGCCGCGCGGCTGGATTCTCTTCCATTCCTCCGTCTCGCTGCCAGTGGCAACGGCAGCAGCAGCAACAGCTGCCCAAAGGACCTGAAGATGACAAATCTCTTGCCTGCCTTCCTGCCTGTTCTGTCTGTTTGCTAACCCTCCTCCTCCACCACTGAGACTGGCTGGCCCAGACACAGGTCTACTTCTGGGGATCCAGACGTCTCCAGACGCCCCCCCCACGTCTCCTCCGGCATCAGTCAGACGGAGGTGCCTGTGGGTATATAAGCAGGTTACACCACTGGGAGGGGGAGGGAGAGAGAGAGAGAGAGAGTGAGAGTGTGAGAGTCAGGTTCTCTCTGAGACACACACCTTGATAAGTTCCCACTGACAGACTGTACGCAGCGGTGATGAAGTTGGGTTGTGCCTGCAACACACACACCTTTATCAGTTGTCAAGGGAGGCAGTGCACAGGAAAGAAGAGTTGGTTTTGTATCTGCAACACACCTTGATGTGTGTAAAGTAAGTGTGTGTATTTCCTCAGAGAATCGTGTGTTTTTTGTGTGTTCTTTCTGGGAAAGTGTGTGTTCTTCCTCAGAGAGTGTGCAAGGCTAGTCTCTTCTACTCTTCTCTGGTGTAGATCTCTGGGCTGTGTGTGTGTGTGTGTGTGTGTGTGTGTGTGTGTGTGTGTATGTGTGTGTGTGTGTGTGTCTCTGGGCTGTTTGTGACCACCCAGAACTAGAAAAGTAAGCT
>PYXC01001672.1:602500-607500 GCA_015244755.2 Tenualosa ilisha
GGGTTTGAGTCCTGATTCTGTGAGTGTGTGTGTGTGTTTTATGGTCAATAGTGCAGTGTGAGATGGGTTTGAGTCGCACATGTGACACACACACTACACAGAAATAAAAAAAAAAATGATAAAAAAAAATTGTAATTGTGTTTTATTTAGGGTACTAAATAGTAATTCTGAGTCATTTAGGGTACTAAATAGTAATTGAGTGTCATTTAGGGTACTAAATTGTAAAGTGTGGAGGTGGTAGTATGGAGATGTGCAGAAGGATGCTATTGTAAGTTCAGTGCAAGAAAGAGGAAGTGTAAAAGTGTACAACACAGAGTGAAGAGACTCCACAAAACATCCCCACCCAGTCACATTCACTGTGCTCTATGTGTGTGTGTGTGTGTGTGTACCTAAGCCTGACATTCAGTGTCAGAATGACAGTCAGCTAAGGGTTTTCCATTGCCAGTGGTATACTTATGGGCCCTTTGCTTTCATATCCATAATGCAGAAACCTCAGTGGAACTGCTTGCTAGGTCTCAGGCATGCAATGGTTTTGCTAGACTTACAGAAATAGAGAATTACACACATTAACAAGAATTACACACATTAAGACACATAGACTACAGACTTGCCACACACCAAGAACCACCAAGTTGTCTCAGATGTTCACTAGCTGCTGCAGGGAGGCCCAGTGTGTCCATGTGACCTACTTGGTGCTTGATCAGGGATTATGTAACCTTAGTAAACAAATCTTTGACCTCCTAAATGGAAATGGCCTTGTCTCATCAAACACCTTTGCCATAAAAGGTAACTGTGGAACGCTGCGCTTCATTGGTCGTGCTGTTTGTCTCTCAGCGTTTGACTCATGGGTGTAGTCCACAGGCGTGTGTGTGTGTGTGTGTGTGTGTGTGTGTGTGTGTGTGTGTGTGTGTGTGTGTGTGTGTGTGTGTGTGTGTGTGTGTGTGTGTGTGTGTGTGTGTGTGTGTGCGTGCGTGCGCGCGCGCAGGCCAGACCCAGCCAGGCAGAGGGGAATGTTTCCAATGCCTGCAGCCTGAGAGTGCTTTTATATTCTGCCTGAGAGGAGGCCTCTGTGTGATTGTGTGTGTGTGTGTGTGTGTGTTTTCTGCCTGAGAGGAGGATGAGGCAGGAAGTCGTGTTCTCTTGAGGCAGCTATGACTTCGGCACAACGGCTGGATGTACGGCTGGTGTGTGTGTGTGTGTGTGTTGTGTGTGTGTGTGTGTGTGTGTGTGTGTGTGTGTGTGTGTGTGTGAGTGTGTGTGAGTGTGTGTGAGTGTGTGTGAGTGTGTGTGAGTGTGTGTGTGCGTGTGTGTGAGAGAGGGAGAGTTTAGCCGATGCAGACTCTGAACACGTGTGTGAGTGTGAGAAAGGGACAGTTTGGCCAATGTGGACTTGGGTCACGTGTGTGTCTGTGTCTGTCCTGTCGTCCACACAGATGGCCTGTGATTTAGTCATCCTCCAGAGCTTTCCCTCAGCCTACAGTAGAGTCCAGTCCAGTCATGAGCTCCACCCCTCTTTAAAGGAGAAGTCCTGTGTGAATCCATCCAAAGCCCTGATGTTCGAGGTCACCGAGTGCTGTCTGTAGGAAAAAGAATAAGACAATTTGATACCAAATAGTGAACCGGGAGCTGAGTTTAACTGAATGGGGCACAGAAACTGACTTCCACTTTCACTTTCCTATGCCCCTTGCAGTCAGCGTTAGCTGTCAGATTGCTATTTGCTCTATGCTCTATGTTGTGTCAAATTTTCGGTTTCTTTCTCAAGATCCTCCACCTCCACCGCAAGTCCATCCACTCGCTTTGTGTGTCATCTTTCAGTAATGTCTCAAATTCAGCGCTTTGTCAACAGGCAGAACCATAACAGGAAAAAACGACAGCTACGAGGCAACGCAGTGCCCTTTGTGTCTAGTCAACGCAGAACCATAAGTCAGCCTTTAATTGGCTTTGGCGATATCGCTTCTGTAGTGCCTCATCTGCGCCAGCTTGTTTACATAAATGTGATTTGATTGGCCGACGCCTGAAAAAGTTGAAACGCAGGTGAAGTGATGCAGCAGGACCACAATGCACTGGGGCATTTCCTATTCAACCTTGATGCACACAGGGAAGTGAGAGGCGCTCGCACTGAAACAGAGCAAAGGGGACAAGAGGGAGGCCTCAGCTTTAAGCCCTCGCAGGAGCGCCAGGGGAGACGCATGCTGCTGGAGGTTCACTGTGTGCCTGAGACCTGGAAGCATTGAATTGAGATCTGATTGGCTAAGGGCCATTCAGTCATTAATGGGCTCCAATCTAATTTAGGCAGAAGGTGATTGGTCCAGCCCTGTAGCCCTGCTCTCACAAGACTGCTGGAGTGGGGCTGATGACACATTTGGGAAAGGCAAGCTTGCTGAACCCAGTCACTGGATGAGCAAGGCAGCCTTAGGGAGGTTGAGGCTCTCTGCTAGCGCACAACATAGCCTTAACAACCCACACTAACCTCTCCCCGTACAATGCATCCTCCCAACCCATGCTATTAGCAGACTGGAGCCAGAGCCAACCCAGTATTTGGCTTTTGCCTGTAATGAAGCCACTCATATGGGGAAGATTGGCAGTAAGGTTCATTTCCTAGAATAAAGGGCCGTTCACAACAGGAACTAGACCCAGAAACTGTCTGTTCGCTTTTTATAGTCAAATTGCTCTGAAAGTGATCCCAGTGATGTTGTTTCACACATCATCGCTCTCGTTTGCTGTGTGGACATTGTCATTCGTTATAACTAGAGACGTAATGTTTTGTTTGTGAATGACCAGAGCGACCAGATTAGAGCAGTCACTCCTGGCCAAGTATGGAAATGTGTGGGATGCCATGTAGCAGGTGAGATTTGAGCTCAGGGCTGTGGACTGCTTTATATGTCTGTGTGGTTAACTGCTGTCTAGGTAAAAAGAGTGGTGAAGGTGGGTTGATGTCCTGCAACTGGGCCAGATCCCAGCCAGATCGAGGCCATATCCAGCTGCTGCTGTTGTTGCTATTCCTGCTACCACAGCTGTTGTGGCTGGGACTGTGAAGGGGATTTATTTGTGTGTGTGTGTGTGTGTGTGTGTGTGTGTGTGTGTGTGTGTGTGTGTGTGTGTGTGTGTGTGTGTGTGTGTGTGTGTGTGTGTGTGTGTGTGTGTGTGTGTGTGTGTGGTGTGTGTTTATTTTTTTCTGAGTAAGAGGAAGTGAAGAGAGCTAGCGGCTCTAAAAGTGTGTCATGCATGAGGAAACCACAACTTCACGCTGAGTGGGGTTAGGCCTCGTGTGTGTGTGTGTGTGTGTGTATACGTGTGTGTGTATACGCAGGCATGCTTGAAAGTTTGTATGTTAGGGTGAGGCATGTATGATATGGTGTGTGTGTACATACTTGTGTGTTCCGGGACGAGGCTCTTGTTTGTGTTTGTGTGTGCGTGTATGTGTGTGTCTTTTTAGGGTGAGGCGCATGTGTGTATGTGACTGGTCTCTGTACTCTTGTGTACTTAAGTGTTGACTTCAACCTTCAAGCGTGTGTGTGTATGTATGTGTGTAGCTGTGCTTTGCTATAACAGTGGAGGCTCGGCAGGGTGTGTTCCCTTCTATTGTGTTCTAAAGTTTCATTGGTGAGAACAGTTTAAGAGCCTCAGACATAGCAAGTGAGAACAGTTTAACAGTCTCAAACATAACAATCTCAGACATAACAAGTAAGAACTGTAAGAACAGTTTAACAGTCTTAGACATAAGTTGTTTGTGGATCAAGCTGAAATTGGTGAAATCAGTTCAGCAGTACCTTCTTTCCCATTTGTTTGACAGAACAGGTTGAATCTGGATCACAATATTGTGGAGGCAGGTTGCAGTCAGAACAACTGAAAGATTAGGGGTGGAAATTGATAAGATTTTAGCAATATCAGTGCCATTGTCAATTCTTATCGGTCCAATTTTGATCAGTTCTCAGTACCAGCACACAGGCCAATAATTCGGCCCATAAGGTGACCAGAACAGCCTATTAGCATGAGGGATGCCATGTAGAACTGTGTGGTCCAATTCAATTCTGTATGCAGAAAGACCCATTGACCATGGCTTGAAAAACATGCCAGCACTGATAAGAGAAATTGAGGGAGAGGGAGAAGGAGAGAGAGAGACAGAGAGATGAAATGGTGGGGAATTGAAGGGTTGAGGGAGAAGGAGAGAGAGAGAGATGAAAGGGAGGGGAATTGAGGGGACGAGGGAGAAGGAGAAGGAGAGAGAGAGACAGAGAGATGAAATGGTGGGGAATTGAAGGGTTGAGGGAGAAGGAGAGAGAGAGAGATGAAATGGAGAGGAATTGAGGGGTTGAGGGAGAGAGAGGGGGGTGGGGTCACCTAGCTGTGTAACCCGTAGCAGATCTTCCTAAAAGCCTGGAATACTGTAGTCCTCTTCTTTCATGTGTGATCAGAGGGCTGAGCCAGAGGCGCCCTGCTAATCTGTGTGTGGCACAGCCATGAAACACAGATGGTGGGAAACACCAGTACACTGCTCTGAGGAGCCAATGAAACACCAGTACACTGCTCTGAGGAGCCAATGAAACACCAGTACACTGCTCTGAGCAACCAGTGAAACACCAGTACACTGCTCTGAGGAACCAGTGAAACACCAGTACACTGCTCTGAGGAGCCAATGAAACACCAGTACACTGCTCTGAGGAGCCAGTGAAACACCAGTACACTCTGCTCTGAGGAGCCAATGAAACACCAGTACACTGCTCTGAGGAGCCAGTGAAACACCAGTACACTGCTCTGAGCAACCAGTGAAACACCAGTACACTGCTCTGAGCAACCAGTGAAACACCAGTACACTGCTCTGAGGAGCCAGTGAAACACCAGCAACACCAGTACACTGCTCTGAGGAGCCAGTGAAACACCAGCAACACCAGTACACTGCTCTGATGAGCCAGTGAAACACCAGCAACACCAGTACGCTCTGCTCTGAGGAGCCAGTGAAACACCAGCAACACCAGTACGCTCTGCTCTGAGGAGCCAGT
>PYXC01001672.1:612500-620000 GCA_015244755.2 Tenualosa ilisha
TGTAGTCCAGTGCTCCAATGAAAAATGGAGTCTGAAGTAACTGAATGTTGGAGGTGAAGTTCTCTGCACTTTGACAGAGTCAGTGTGTGGAGGCCCTCATTCATTCTCTCTCTCTCTCCTCTATCTCTCCTCTCCTCTCTAGTCATCTCTCCCCTCTGCTGCCCTCCTTTCCTTTCTCCTCCCCTCTCCTCTCCTCTCCTCTCTCCTTCCCTGTCCTCTCTCCTCCTCTCCTCCTCTCTCTTCTCTCTCCTCTCCTCTCCTCCCCTCCTCTCCTCTCCTCTCCTCTCCTCTCCTCTCCTCTCCTCTCCTCTCTTCTCTCCTTCCCTGTCCTCTCTCCTCTCCTCTCCTCTCTTCTCTCCTTCCCTGTCCTCTCTCCTCTTCTCTCTCCTCTCCTCTCCTCTCCTCCCCTGTCCTCTCTCCTCTTCTCTCTTCTCTCTCCTCTCTTCTCTCCTCTCCTCTCCTCTGCTCTCCTCTCCTCTTCTCCCGTGAGCGTCTCTTCCAGGCTGATTCTTCTCTTTGTAAGCAGACAGGAGAATTAATGATGGCCTCAACCTGAGCCTCACTGCAACCTTGATTGTCTGTGGGTGTGTGTGTGTATGTCTGTGACTGTGTGTGTGTGTGCATGAATGTCTGTGCATGTGTGTTGGGAATTACCCTTGAGAGAGGAAAGCACATGTGTATTGGTGTGTGTGTGTGTGTGTGTGTGTGTGTGTGTGTGTGTGTGTGTGTGTGTGTGTGTGTGTGTGTGTGTGTGTTGTTAAAGAGAGAGAGAGTGAAAGAGAACAGAGCTGTGTGTTGCTGCCTGTGTGATCTGTAACTTTGCGTGGTGCTTCACGTCACGTCCTGACTGGCCGTTACTCTCTTAGACGCCTCACTCAAGGCTGATGGCATTTGGAAGCCTTTGCTTGCTGTACAGTCTTGTCAGCACTGGCTCCTCTGAAGTGTGTGTGTGTGTGTGTGTGTGTGTGTGTGTGTGTGTGTGTGTGTGTGTGTGTGTGTGTTTTGAGAGAGCGAAGACTCAGTGTGACTAATTCAGTCTATAGTCAATAGACGATTTGTGTGTGTGTGTGAAAGAGGAACCCTTTCTGCTCTCCAACAGTGTGTGAATGGACTGAAGCAGGAAGAGCTCTCTCACTGAGACACACACACACACACACACACACACACACACACACACACACACACACACACACACACTGAATGCAGCAATACTTTTCCTGTCTGCATGGAGAGCAGCTTCCAGTCTTTTGTGTGATTGTGTGAGGCAGGAGAGCGCTCTCTTCTCTCCTCTTTCCGCTGTATTCTCTCCATCTTTTCTCTCCTCTCTTTCTCCCCTCTGTCACTGTCCTGTATTTTCTCTTCCTCTGTGTTCTGTTCTGTCACTCCTCTTTCTTTCTCTCCTCTCTTAAATATTCTGTTCTCTTTCTCTCTCTCTCTCATATGGAAACATCTGGTGCAGTAAATACACTGCTGGTTGTCACAGCAACGGAATGTGTATCCCGTCCCCACAGCTCTGATAGTGAGTGAGTGTGTGTGTGTGAGTGTGTGTGTGTGTGAGTGTGTGTGTGTGTGTGTGTGTGTGTGTGTGTGTGTGGGGCTGTCAGAATCTCATTGTTGAGTCTGATGTCCACTATCTCATCCAAGTCTATGTCATGGCCAAGCCAGTCCCTCCCTACACACACACACACACACACTCATAAATCTCCCTCGTCACTGTATAGTTCAGTCCTGTGTCTCCACATTACTCACACACACACACACACACCCACACACACCCACACACACCTCCAAAGGAACATTTCATTTGTCAGGCTAGCCCCATTGTTGACATTAGACAGTAATTGGTTGTTGATGTGAGGTGCTTAACGCTGTGAATCGGCAGGAAGTCCACTCCAACACACCGCCCCAACAACAACCCCACACACACACACACTTACACTCACACACCCACCACCCCCTCCGTGTGAGCTACAGCGGCCGGCCTCAACCTTTCTCGCTTTGTTTCTCACTTGCCGACTTAATGGCTCCATTCTCACACAAGTGTGTGTGTGTGTGTGTGTGTGTGTGTGCGCACATCCTGCCGGTATGAAAGCTTGCTTAGGCTTGCTTGGTAAGGCTCATCAGAGCCCAGCACGTGCTGGATTATAAGATCACAACCAAGTTGTTCAGCGAGGGTGTGTGTGTGTGTGTGTGTGTGTGTGTGTGTGTGTGTGTGTGTGTGTGTGTGTGTGTGTGTGTGGTGTGTGTGTGTGTGTGTGTGTGTGTGTGTGTGTGTGTGTGTGTGTGTGGGTGGGTGGGTGGGTGGGTGGTGGTTTTTTAAGCAGTTGTTGCCTCACAGTGAGCACACCCTTTTGCGGCTCCGCTCCGAGGCTCCTTTGATGTCCTCCAGTGATGAGACCCCCACATAAACTCTCAAATGCACTGGAATTATGGGAGGTTTTCCAACGCCTTCATCTTTCTGTTCCATGACGTGAATGACTTTGTCTTCTAAGGCTGCTTTGGTTTTTCACCCTTTTCGTTTTTTTCTCTCTTTCTTCCTGTCTTTCATTCTCTCTTATTTGTTCTTTCTCTTTATCTCTGACCCTCCCGACCTTTCTCTCTCTTTCTCGCTCTTTTTTCACTTTGTCTCTCTCTCTTCCTCCCACTCTTTCTCCCTGTTATTATTTCACGCTCTCTCTCTCACTTTTGTCTCTGTCCACTTTTTTTCTCTCTCTCTTCCTCTATCTCTCTTACTTTCTCTCTCTCTCTCTCTGTCTTAATTCATTTGAATTCAAATTCGCTTTATTTCCATCCCATCATATGTTGCATTGCCCAAGAATTCAGAGATAAGAATAGAGATGAGAATCCACATGATATCAAAAATCACATACATTTTGTAGATGGATACTCTGGACATTACAAATAATCTTCTCTCTCTCTCTCTCTCTCCTGTTCTGTTCATCCTCCAGACTCACAGCGTTCCCATCTGTCTTCCTTCACTATGAAACTTAAGGACAAGTTCCACTCGCCCAAAATCAAGAGGACTCCGTCCAAGAAGACCTCCAAGCCCCCCGCAGAAAACACTGTTAAGACCCCCGAAAAGCATGTCAACAAGGTAGACACACCCACACCCACACACACACACACACACACACACACACACACACACACACACACACAGGCCCCCTCCAGAAAACACTCTTAAGACCCTCGAAAAGCATGTCAATGAGGTAGACACACACACACACACACACACACACACACACACACACACACACAGGCCCCCTGCAGAAAACACTGTTAAGACCCCCGAAATGTATGTCAACAAGGTGCAGACAAACACACACACACACACACACACACACACACACACACACACACACACACACACACACACACACGGCTAGTGCTAGTGGTTTCTAAACACATTTGTAAGGCGCTTGAGGCCACTGCCGAGGGCGAGTGTTCGGAAGTGACTGCCGAGGGCGAGTGTTCAGAAGTGACTTGTTCTGTAGGCTCCAGTGATGCAGGCCAAGCCCAGGAGGGAGGCTGACTTGCCTTTATCTCTCTGTGTCTGTGCAGAACCTCAGTCGTCTGGAGGAGCATGAGAAGGATGTGGTCAGTGCCCTGCGCTACTTCAAGACCATCATCGACAAGATGGCTGTGGATAAGAAGGTTCTAGAAATGCTCCCTGGTTCTGCCAGCAAGGTGCTAGAGGCGGTTTTGCCCCTGGTCCAGGTGGATCCTAGGATACAGCACAGGTACATGTGTGTACACACACACACACACACACACACACACACACACACACACAGCAGATTCAGTGGGCGTCTGTTATAATAACTAGGCTACTACTCCTCCTCAAATGACTCAGATCAGGCTGGATGAATCCCTGAATTCAAGCATTAGTATCAATATTATTGCATGTTACCGCTGAATGACATGGAAATGTGGGTTGTCTGGCTGTGTTGGGGTAGACGATCAACTGTGGGTGATGACAGCAGTGATTGGACGTCAGACATCGGTCACATGGCCGCTCGGTCTCTGCACTCAGGCATGTGTCCCTTAAGGACGTGAAGAATCCCATTGACATGTTTGGGGTCATCATTGCCCACAGGCTGAGAGCATTCACACACCTCCTCCACTTAACACACACACTCTTTCTCCCTTTCTTTCTCCCTTCCTTTCTTTCTGTCTCGCTTCCCCTCTCTTTTTCTTTCTCTCCATCTCCCTCTGTCTGTTTTTCTTTCTCCCTCTCCCCCTCTCTCCCCCTCCCTCTCTCTCTCTCCCCCCCCCCCCCCCCCCCCCTCTCTCACTGTAAAAGAGACCTTCTTCTCATAGTGCCACACATCTGTAGGGCCATTCAGCCCTTGAAAGGTTCTGGAAGGTTCTGTCCAGCAGCAGCACATTGGTCAGATGAGAAAATGGCTTTAGTTGAGTTGGCCATCAGTTGAAGATGGTGTGTTAAGACACTGTTAAGACCCCCGACAGTTCCTCTGGTGGTTGAGTAGTGGTCCTGTGGAGAGCCGCTTTGAAGGGTTTCTGTTAGCACAGTTCAGCTAGCTCATGGCTGGAGCAGCATGCCCCATCTGACTGCCATGTGCTGTCGTCTGTTTGGATTGGTACTGTCTGTCCTTGGGAGTGTGTACTTAAAGGATACGTTTGGGGTAGTTCAGCCCAACGCTCTGTTGTTTGAGTTCTCCAAGAGTGGTTAGTAGGGAGAAGAACAGGACCATTTGCTATAGCACAGACCACACAGTGAAACACCAGCTCCATTTGGTACAGCACAGACCACACAGTGAAACACCAGCTCCATTTGGTACAGCACAGACCACATAGCCAAACAGCAGTACAGACCACATAATCAAACAGCAGCACAGACCACATAGCCAAACACCAGCTCCATTTAGTACAGCACAGACCACATAGCCGAACAGCAGCACAGACCACATAGCCAAACACCAGCTCCACTTGGTACAGCACAGACCACATAGCCAAACAGCAGCACAGACCACATAGCCAAACACCAGCTCCATTTGGTACAGCACAGACCACATAGCCAAACAGCAGTACAGACCACATAGCCAAACACCAGCTCCATTTGGTACAGCACAGACCACATAGCCAAACAGCAGTACAGACCACATAGCCAAACACCAGCTCCATTTGGTACAGCACAGACCACATAGCCAAACAGCAGCACAGACCACATAGCCAATGCTCACTGAAATGTTTCTCAGCTCACCCCTGTAGATGGTGTTTGCCTGCCCTTTTTCATGCTTTTATTCAAGAAAGAGAAGGCAGTGCAGGAGTAATGTGGTATCGACACAGTGAGATTGTGTTCGCGTTCCCGTAGTGTCCAATCAGACTGACTGATTTTTGATTGATGTGTGACACATGCAACCCACAGCAGTGATGCTCTGGATTCTCTGTATTTTGTCATCATAAGTGCTCTTCCCTTCCACTTCCTTCCTTCCCACCCCTCCCTTCTTCTCTTTTTCTGCTCTCTCCATCCTTCCTCTGCCTCCATCTCTCTGTCAGTCGCTCTGCGCTAGAGCTTCAGCTAGAGTCTGCTCTCTCCTCCTCTGTCAGACTGCTGTCAGACTCAGGGCTGTCTTAGGAGGGTTATTGTCAGACTCAGGGCTGTCTTAGGAGGGTTATTGTCAGACTCAGGGCTGTCTTAGGAGGGTTATTGTCAGACTCAGGGCTGTCTTAGGAGGGTTATTGCTATCAGTGCTCAGGGCTGTCTTAGGAGGGTTATTGTCAGACTCAGGGCTGTCTTAGGAGAGTTATTGCTGTCAGACTCAGGGCTGTCTTAGGAGGGTTATTGTCAGACTCAGGGCTGTCTTAGGAGGGTTATTGCTGTCAGACTCAGGGCTGTCTTAGGAGGGTTATTGTCAGACTCAGGGCTGTCTTAGGAGGGTTATTGCTGAGTATGGTCTCCTCTGCAATGTCTGGAATAATAGATAATAAATAGAATATCTGTCTGTCTGTCCAGACTGGTGTGTCTGGATCTGTGCGTCTGCTTAAGTGCATAAAATGTAAATGTCAGTGTGTGTGTGACTGTAAGTTCTTGCCATAGCTGTGAAACCCAAGTGGCTTCCCCAGAACTCTGACACCTCTCCTTGTTCTTCTGCAGCTCGGCGGTGTCGTCGTGTCTGAATCGGGTCTACCAGAGCTTAGGGAACCTCATCCGCTGGTCCGACCAGGTGATGCTCGGAGATGAGGAGATCAACTTGGACGACAAGGAGACCATCGTGTCTGTTACCACGGTGATCAGAGCGGTGCTGGATGGAGTTAAGGTGTGTGTGTGTGTGTGTGTGTGTGTGTTTCTATATACATGGTTTCCTGAGCTGTGTGTCCTGCTCCTGCAATGACCTCAGTTTGACCTCTGGTGTGTTCCATAGGAGCTTGTGAAGTTGACCATCGAGAAGCAGGAGCACCCGTCCCCCACGTCCCCTGTCAAGCCTGTGCCTCCGGTGGCCATCCAGGATAGGTGTGTGTGTGTGTCTGTTTGTCTTTCACACATTAGAACTGTTTTTTACCCTCTCCGTGTCTATTGGATAGATTTTGTGTGCTTTGTGGGCGGTGGTAGTGTAGCGGTTAAGGAACCTGGCTAGTTGCACCCTTGAGCAAGACACTTAACCCTGAGTTGCTCTAGGGGAGACTGGCCCTGAACAATTGATAGCTGACAAAATGTAAGTCGCTTTGGATAAAAGGATGAAAATCATCCATTTGTGTGTGTGTGTGTGTGTGTGTGTGTGTGTGTGTGTGTGTGTGTGTGTGTGTGTGTGTGTGTGTGTGTGTGTGTGTGTGTGTGCATACGCATGCGTGTGCTGATTGGTGTTTTTGTGTTGTGTGTGTGCGTGCATGCATGTGCTGATTGGTGTTTTTGTGTGATGTGTGTGTGCTGATTGGTGTTTTTGTGTTGTGTGTGTGTGTGTGTCCAGTACGGCAGAAGCTCCATCTGAGGAGGCTGATCAGGAGAAGGAGAAAGAGCTGGAGAAGGACGGAGAGGGAGAGGGGGAGGGGGAGGGGGAGGGGCCAACAACCACCTCCTCCACGCTGACCCAGTCCACCGAGCTCCTCAACGACTCCACTGACGAGGAGGTGGCCCCCCCCAAACCCCCCTACCTGGGCTTAAGGTCCCTGAGCACTGGTGAGAATAACACACACACACACACACACACACACACACACACAAGTAGTGTAAATGAATTCATGCTGACCACACCAAAGGGAACTGATACTTCTGAGTTGATGTATAATAATCCTGTCTTCTGACCCTGCAGAAATATGCAGAAATAACTCTGTGGGGACTGAACATGACTGTTCAGATGCCGCACACACACACACACACACACACACACACACACACACACACACAGATGAAGCTCAAGTTAGAAACAGGCTGCACACCTATGCTGGTTTTACTTGGCGCTTTGCAGTTAGCCCGTGTGTGTGTGTGTGTGTGTGTGTGTGTGTGTGTGTGTGTATGTGTGTGTGAGTTCCAGTAACTTT
>PYXC01001672.1:637500-642500 GCA_015244755.2 Tenualosa ilisha
TGTGTGTGTATGTGTGTGTATGTGTGTGTGATTCACACTCCACAGCAGGATTCCAAACCCTTTACAGCCTAGTCTGAGAAGTCCCCTGATTCCTCTCCTTTCTTCTCCTGTCCTCCTCTCTTTTCCTCTTTCCTTCTCTTTTCTCATCTCTGTCCTCCTCTTCCTCTTGCTGTCCTTTCTAGCTTTCCTCCTCCTCTTCCTCCTCCTGCTCCTGCTCCTCTCTTTTTTTTCCTGTCCCTCCTGTGCTCCCTTCTTCTCTCCTCTCACATTGTGCCTTCTCTCTACTCTCCACAGACCCGTGTGCCTCTCCTCTCTTCTCCTCTCTTCTCCTCTCTTCTCTTCTCCTCTCCTCCCCTCTCCTCCTCTCCCCTCTCCTCTCCTCTCCTCTCCTCTCCTCTCCTCTCTCCTCTTCTTGTGCCTTCTCTCTAACTCTGTCTTTACTCTCCACAGACCTGTGTGCCTCTCCTCTCCTCTCCTCTCTTCTCTTCTCCTCTCCTCCCCTCCCCTCTCCTCTCCTCTCTTCTCTCCTCTCCTCCTCCCTCCTCTCCTCTCCTCTCCTCCCCCCCTCCTCTCCTCTCCTCTCCTCTCTTGTTGCTGTTTCTAATTCCACAGCTCTTTTTAAATGCTACATGTCTCTCTGGCTCTCAGTCTTTTCTCTTCTAGGCGTCTCCTACCCATTTTGGTTTGCCTGACCTGGTTCTGGTTCTTGCTCACAGGCCCTACCGGTGCTGTGGCCTTTAACACCCTCTCTTTCGTCACGTCTCCATGGCACCTCTCCTCTCCTCTAATCTCGCTCTGCTCCTCACGTCTCCATGCCACCTCTCCTCTCCTCTAATCTCGCTCTACTCCTCACGTCTCCATGCCACCTCTCCTCTCCACTAATCTCGCTCTGCTCCTCACGTCTCCATGCCACCTCTCCTCTCCTCTAATCTCGCTCTGCTCCTCAGGTCTTTCTCTCCGTCTCAGGCAGTTCCACAGGAAACTGTTTGTCCGCAAAGCCAGTAATCCGCCATCGGACTGCGTGATGTCACTGATGACATGACATCTAAACATTTGCTGTTTTTGGCTTTAGAGCTGACATGAGAAAAACCTACAAAACATGTGACATAATCGTCATGTGTGTGTAACACTGTGGTATTTCATTGCCGTGATGGACGTGCCAAAAAAGTTCTTTTTCCATTGGAACTGCTCTCTCTTGTTTGCCTCCCTGGTTCTTCTTCTAGGCTTCTCCTTGCAGTTTGGGTCCGTTTTGTACGAGTGCCTGCCTTAATGCTCCAGCTGCTGCTACTCTCTCTCTGACCTCACTTCTGCTCTCCACCAATCACAGAGCTTGGACTTGGCGGCCCCGCCCACGCCCGGCCAAGACCTGCTGCTATTGGCTAACGGCTCCCTGGAGAGCTCTGCGGGCTCTCTTGCCACCTGCCTCCCCTCTGACGCTTCTGTCTCTGACATGCGACATCCCTCTCTGGTGAGCCCCGGCTAGTGCCTGCCCATGCCGTGCTGTGCTGTGGTGGACTGTGTTGTGTCTCTGTGAGCCCCCGCTAGCCCGTGCTGTGCTGTGGTGGACAGTGTTGTGTCTCTGGTGAGCCCCGCTAGCCGTGCTGTGCTGTGGTGGACTGTGTTGTGTCTCTGGTGAGCCCCGCTAGCCGTGCTGTGCTGTAGTGGGCTGTGTTGTGTCTCTGGTGAGCCCCCGCTAGCCCGTGTTGTGCTGTAGTGGACTGTGTTGTGTCTCTGGTGAGCCCCCGCTAGCCCGTGCTGTGCTGTAGTGGGCTGTGTTGTGTCTCTGGTGAGCCCCCGCTAGCCGTGCTGTGTGGGGGCTGTGGTGTCTCGCTGAGCCCGCTAGCCGTGTTGTGCTGTGGTGGACTGTGTTGTGTCTCTGGTGAGCCCCCGCTAGCCCGTGCTGTGCTGTGGTGGGCTGTGTTGTGTCTCTGGTGAGCCCCCGCTAGCCCGTGCTGTGCTGTGCTGGATTGTGTCTCTGTGAGCTAGCCGTGCTGTGCTGTGGTGGCTGTGTTGTGTCTCTGGTGAGCCCCGCTAGCCCGTGCTGTGGTGGACTGTGTTGTGTCTCTGGTGAGCCCCGCTAGCCCGTGTTGTGCTGTAGTGGACTGTGTTGTGTTCTGGTGCCGCTGCCTGCTGTGCTGGGCTGTGTTGTGTCTCGCTGTGCCGTCCTGTGCTGTTCTGGCAAGATATATGCTTCCTGTGTGGGAGCATAGAGGATGATGGGAACCAGGAAGTGTTTGTGAAGTGCACAAAGGAAAAGCTGAAAACCAAATCTGTGCTACGTATGACGTCCATCATTGATTACAACCAGGCGGATTGGCTGATTGGGGAAATTGGCCAGTGCTGTACAATTGATCATGTGATCCTCTGATATTCTTGAGGTGCTGGAACCATCCCTGTCAGGGTTCTTCATTCAGCAGATCAGCGCGTTAGGAAGCTGCAGGTCGGCATTATGGAATTATGGAATTGTGATTTTTCACAGCAGATCTGTGTAATCTAGAGTGTCTAGGATGCGGCATGTAGTGACCCAGAGTGTGAGAGCAGAACATGCTCCCAACGTGTCCTAGCACCCAGAGGCCACAGCACATGACAGCAGTGTTTGAGAGGTTTGGGCCGTGTTGAAGGGTTTGGAGTCGGCTGTGCTCGTATGGATTAGTTGGTGTGTGTGTGTGTGTGTGTGTGTGTGTGTGTGTGTGTGTGTTGGTGACGTCTTTGATATTGTGGGTGGTGATGGCGTGTGTGTGTGTGTGTTTGTTGGTGACGTCTTTGATATTGTGGGTGGTGATGGCGTGTGTGTGTTTAGTGGGGTGGTGTGTGGATGTGCATGTTGATGCTATGACAGTCCTTTAAAATGGAGTTTTTGCAGTTGCCTGCGTGAGGGTTATTAATTGTGTCTGTGGTGTGTGTGTGTGTGTGTGTGTGCCCGTGTGTGAGAGAGAGATTTGGGTAGTGTGTTGGTGTGTATTTGAGTGTGTCGAGTTTAATACACAATGCGTTTATTGAAAGTGTGTGAGATTTACACTAGGGTGTGTGTGTGTGTGCGTGCGTGTGTGTGTGTGTGTGTGTGTGCGTGTGTGTTTGGGTCCATGTGTGGTGAGGCTATGCTGTGGTCCTGTCTCCTGTAGAGTGAGAACACTAACGAAAAGGAGGGTGAGGGGGAGTTTACTCTCTCTGTGTGTGTGTGTGTGTGTGTGTGTGTGTGTGTGTGTGTGTGTGTTTGGGTCCATGTGTGGTGAGGCTATGCTGTGGTCCTGTCTCCTGTAGAGTGAGAACATGGAGGGGGGTGAGGGGGAGTACGTCAATCTGTACTCTTCTACTCGGGCCAACGGAGACGTGACACGCCCCCATCCCCGCCGCGTAAGTAGCGAACCCAACCCCGCCCCCCCAAAACCCCGCCCATCCAGCCGCCCGTCCGCCTGCGCAAAACAAACAAACAGGAACCAAGCGGAATGCATGACCAAGGCCTGGGAACTCACACTGTTGTTTGTTTGTTTGGTTCTGTTTGTTTGTTTGTTTGTTTGTTTGTTTGTTTGTTTTTGATTGTACTAACATTCCCCACCAGCATCCTGCCTCACTGGTGCATTCTGCATGGCTCATGACTTGGACATCTGTGTGTGTGTGTGTGTGTGTGTGTGTGTGTGTGTGTGTGTGTGTGTGTTGGGGGGGGGGTGACATCCAGATCCATAACCTCTCTCTGAACTAGCCCAGGTTAGCACTTAACCAGAGAAGATCTGCATTTGGAGATCAGGGTCAAAGGTTGCTTGAGGGGGTCAGCTGATCAGCGATGACTGGTTTACTGGTATGCTGGCGAGTGGAGTGTGTGTGTATGTGTGTGTGTGTGTGTGTGTGTGTGTGTGTGTGTGTGTGTTCTGTGTGCTCCTTCATCCTTACACACGGAATGCTTCAACCCTCTCAGGCACCATCTGTGCCCCATTTTCTGTAGCTTTACATGCTTGTATAGTTGTGTGTGTGCGCGTGTGTTCACACAACAAACACACACACACACAACAAACACACACACACATAAGTGTGTTATGTGTGCCAGAGAAGTCGATTGGTAAATGGATTAACTGCTGCTGCTGTGCAGATTGAAAGAGGAGGGGAAGTTCATTTAAGGAGCACCAGTCAGCTTAGAACTGAAATGTGTCTGTGTCTGTGTGCACGTGTGTGTGAGTGTGCGTTTGTGTCCATGTGCGTGTGTATGTCAGTGTCGGTGTGCGTGTGTATGTGTGTGCATGTGCATACAGAACTAGAAGCAACTGTGGTGTGTGTGATGTGTGTGTGATGTGCTCCTCCTGTTAGAGGCTGGCCATGGTCTGAGATGTGCCTCTGCCCTGTTGATGTGAACAGTATTGCAGACCCCTAAGATCACCCTTTGAAACGAAGCCAATCTCCACTCCTGATGACCAAACCTCACCTGATGATGACTAACAGCCGTGATATGCAAAGCTAATTCCTCTGAAGAGTCCACACTGTGCTACCTCATCTGTGTGTGTGTGTGTGTGTGTGTTTGGAGTACTTGAGTTTTGACTGCTGATGACTGCTTGTTCAGTGTGGTTAATGCACTATTAACCCATCAGTTTGATCCCATGTTTGTACATAAACGGCTTGTCGTGTGTGTGTGTGTGTGTTTGTGTGTAACACCTCTGATTGCTCGGCATTCTCGCTCAGACGTGTGTGTATTATACGCCTGGTGAATGAATGTCAAAGCTCGTGTTGCCTGACAGTGTTTGCAGAATGGCGACTAACCGTGGGATCGGCAGGATGACGCTGAATCCCTTTGCCAGAGACCTGTTTGTTCTGTCAGGATTTACCAACAATTTACAACATGCCTCACTTAGTGGCCTAGGAGGTTTGCACACACACACACACACACACACACGCACGCACACACGCGCACGCGCAGCACACCTGTTTGATGGTAGACGTGCTGTGTGTGTGTGTGTCTGTGTGTCTGTGTGTGTGTGGATAATAACACACACTGCTCCTCCACAGATCCCTCT
>PYXC01001672.1:647500-660000 GCA_015244755.2 Tenualosa ilisha
CTCTCTCTCTCTCTCTCTCTAGATTCCAGAGGTGTTGCTTTGGGCAAAGGAGCAGAACGAGGAGAAGAGCCCCAATCTCACACAGTTCACAGAGCACTTTAACAACATGTCCTACTGGTACACTATCACACACACACACACTCACACACACACACAGTTCACAGAGCACTTTAACAACATGTCCTACTGGTACACCATCACACACACACACACACACACCTTTTGTTTCTCCAGAACAACCTTTAAACAATTATTTAGACCATCATAAAAAATTACTTTTAAATTATAATTCTCTTCATGCTAGTCACCTAAACGTGACAAATATTAAGCCCACCCCACTAATAATCATTTCAGTACACTTCACTACACTTCAGTACACTTCATTACAGTTCAGTACACTTCACTACACTTCAGTACACTTCACTACACTTTAGTACACTTCACTACAGTTCAGTACACTTCACTACGGTTCATTTTCAGTACACTTTTATGGAATAAAAGACACCATTACATCAGATATGCATTAAAATCGTGCACCCTTTAAAACTAGTTGCAGAGTGGTTTCGAGCTCAGTTTTGGGGTTATTACACACACACAGAGGTACAGCTGAAACCTCCATATCATCATCAACCTGTCTGTGTGTGCGTGTGTGTGCGTGTGTGTATGTGTGTGTGTGTGTGTGTGTGTGTGTTTGCTCCTCAGGGTCCGCTCCATAATCATTCTTCAGGAGAAAGCCCAGGACCGGGAGAAACTCCTCCTGAAGTTCATCAAAATCATGAAGGTAAAGAAACAATATGTGTAATTACAAAGGCTAGCTGGTCCCATTCACTTCCATAGACTAGATGGCTAACTGCTTCCATCAACTAGTGTTTTATGCTAAGCTAGGCTAATGAAGTTATATGGCTAGCTGGTCCCATTCACTTCCAGTGACTTACACTAATGCCAGTGATTAGGCTAATGAAGTTATATGGCTAGCTCGTCCCATCCACTTTCAGTGACTTATGCTAAGATAGGCTAACGCTGTCAGGCTGGGCATTGCAAGTACAGGGAAGATAAGGGGACTGTCTGCACTCTCTTATCTAACTCTGGGACAGACTGCAAATGAACTAAATTCCTTTAAGCTCTACAGATGCAGGTCGTGGTTTCCTGTTGTAAATAAACGCAGCTGTTTCACTGCTCTTGCTGGGATGGCAGATATCTGACTGACTGTGTCCTTTTTCCTGGCCAGCACTTACGGAAGCTGAATAACTTTAACTCGTATCTTGCAATACTTTCTGCGTTGGACTCTGCACCCATCCGAAGACTGGAATGGCAGAAGCAAACCTCAGAGGTCAGTATATAGGTCACTGCAGTCGTCAGGGATACGGCAGTGGTAGCTTAGTGGTTAAGAACCTGGCTAGCATGGTAATAGCCTGGAAAGTTGTGGGTTCGAATTCCGGCTGCCACCGTTGGGCCCTTGAACTAGGCACTTAACCTGAAGTCTCTCAAGGGCAGACTGGCCCTGAACCCTGAGTTGATAAATGACAAAATGTGAATAGTTTGGATAAAAGCATCTGCTAAGTGCATAAAATTAAATGTAGTGGTGTTAAAGTCTGAGTAGTGTCCACCATCTTAGTAAACCCAGTCCTCTCTGTTGTTGCCTCCCCAGTTATGTGATAATGAGTCTTTTTTCACCGCCGAATCCAAAGAAAAACATTGATGATGTGTGTGTGTGTGTACGCGTGCGTGCGTGTGTTTGTGCGCATGTGTGTCTGTGCGTGCGTGTCTGTGCGTGCGTGTCTGTGTGTGTGTGTGTGTGTGTGTGTGTGTGTGTGTGTGTGTGTGTGCGTGTCTCTCTCTCTAGGGACTGGAAGAGTACTGCACTTTAATTGACAGCTCCTCTTCATTCCGTGCGTACCGGGCAGCGCTGGCAGAAGTGGAACCCCCATGCATCCCTTACTTGTGAGTGTGTGTGTGTGAGTGAGTGAGTGTGTGAGTGAGTGTGTGTGTGAGTGAGTGTGTGTGTGAGTGAGTGTGAGTGTGTGTGTGAGTGAGTGTGTGTGTGTGAGTGTGTGAGTGAGTGTGTGTGTGAGTGAGTGAGTGAGTGTGTGTGTGAGCGAGTGTGTGAGCGTGTGTTTTTTGTGTCTGTGTGTGTACCAACTCCAAAACTGATAGCACAGAACAGTAGTGTTGTGCCCAGTGAGTGGCGCCTGATTGATGTGCTGTGTGTGTGTGTGTGTGTGTGTGTGTGTGTGTGTGTGTGTCTGTCTGTCTGTCTGTCCCATGTAGGGGTCTCATCCTCCAGGACTTGACCTTTGTGCACCTGGGAAACCCTGACTTCATCGACGGGAAGGTGAACTTCTCCAAACGCTGGCAGCAGTTCAACATCCTGGACAGCATGAGGCGTTTCCAGCAAGTGTGAGTGTTACACACCACGGACACATACAGTCACACACACAGTCACGCATATACATACACACACTCTTTAATTGAAATGATTGACTGCTGACCACACAAGGGAGGTGAGTTTTAGCGATGATGACG
Source organism: Tenualosa ilisha (assembly GCA_015244755.2). NCBI lineage: Eukaryota > Metazoa > Chordata > Actinopteri > Clupeiformes > Clupeidae > Tenualosa > Tenualosa ilisha. Next base: position 650,024 of record PYXC01001672.1, read on the forward strand.
CTTTCGGGTCATATCATACGTCCCTAAGCCTGCGCAGTTTTGAGGTGTGTTATCATTCACATGGTATTGCTTATTGATGTGTGTGTGTGTGTGTGTGTGTGTGTGTGTGTGTGTGTGTGTGTGTCTCTGCAGGCATTATGATCTCAAACACAACGAGGAGATTGTGTCCTTCTTCAACGACTTCAGCGACCACTTGGCGGAGGAGGCGCTGTGGGAACTGTCTCTGAAGATCAAGCCGCGCAACATCGTACGGCGCAAGACTGACCGCGAGGAGAAGACCTAGGAGCCGACGGGCCGACAGCCCCACCCCCCTCGGCCGCACGTCTGTAGCCCGCTGCCCTGCACTCCTGTGCCCTACGCCCCTGTGCCCCTATGCCCTGTGCCCCTGTGCCCTGCGCCCTGCTTTAGTTGGCTTTGATTTCCGTCTGGCCTTCATGTTATTCAACGACGCGACGCCACCATCACAGATGCCAGAGGAGAGCATGGGAGGGCACAACACACACCACATATCATAGTGCAGAAATACACACACACACACACACACACACTCACACACACACACACACACACACACACTGTGGGCAGCCAGGCCAGACACCGTTTACAGCACCTCGAATGGGATTGCACTGCGTGTGTGTGTGTGCGTGCGTGTGTGTTGGGACTGGAGAGATTCTGTGCCAAGCACAAAGATTTGGGGGTCTACAGAGTAGACTCTCAAACTGACTCCTGTTGTCCTTATTACTTTTCCTTCTCTCTCTTCTCTTCTCTTTCCATCTCTTTCATCCATCCATCCATCCATCCTGTGTCATAACCCCGTTGGGCTGTGCCATTGATCTGCAGTGACGTTTGGGAGTGCATCCCTTTCTGGGCCGGGTTGCCAGGGTGATGCCAGTTCCCCTTGCGGCTCCTCCTCCTGTTCTTCATCACTGTGGTGACCGTCGTCATGGTGCTGCTGGTGTCATGCAGGGGGTAATGAGAGAAGAAGCCCCCCACCTCCCCAACCCCAGACTGTGATCCGTTGCCCCCACTCCCCCTCCGGGGGCAGAATCTGGGGCACGGGGGGGGCGGCAGGAGAAGAGCCTGTGAAGAAGAGTCTCTGGTGTGCACAGAGACACTTGTGTATATGAAGTCAAGGACTGAAGGAAGACGGAAAAAAAAGAAACTTTCCAAAAGAAAGAAAGACAAAGAGCAAAAACAGACTCTTCATGAAAAAGAGACTTTGCTGAAGGCCTGTTGTAATTAGGACTGTGTGTGATGTTTGGTTTTTATATATTTTTTTGTCAGTGTACAATGCAGTTTTTTTTCCTTTTGTTCTCGAAAAGGATTTTAAACGGATGAACTCGACCTTGGGGAGATGGAAGTCTTCTCAACCCATATGATGACATGAAGCTGAAATGTGCACTTACAGATGATGAACAATAATGACTATTAATAATAATAATGATAATAATAATGTAAGTAAGGCTGTGATCCATGTGAAGGAGGCTGTATGGGTTTGGGCATTCAGACCAGTCGGGCTACAGAGCCTGAACAGCAACCCTGTTTGAAGCTGGGCCTCAAGGCTCCTCCCCCCCGATGGGCCTCAAGCCCCTCCCCCCCCCCGATGCTACAGAAGAGCATGTGGCTAGTGGATGGGGGGGGGCCTCGGCTCAGTGATCCAAAGACTAAGGGCCCTGATTCCCCCACCCACACACACACACACACACACACACACACACACACACGTACACCTGTCCATTCCCAGCCTAACTTGTTCAGGGGGTGGAAGGGCCTCCCGTTCCCTCTACATAAACAAAAACACAATGTTGTCAGCTCCATCCTGTCCATTAGAAACTCAAGAAACACCTCTCACAAGAAACACACACACACACACACACACACCCCTCTGTCAGTCTCTAGCTCAAGTAAGACACACACCTGCAATATGCCCACCTTGGTTTGTTGTTTGTGTGTGGTATGTGTGTATATGTGTGGGTGTGAGTGTGCGCATGCGTTTGAATGTGAGCGTGTATGTGTGTGTACGTGCGAGTGTGTGTATGTGTGTGTGCGCAAATATGAAGAATATTTCATTTTTATTTTGTCTGCTTGTTAGTTTGACTTTTTATGTTCCTGTTTTTATCTGGTGGTCTTCACGCAAGTATACCTCAATGCCTGGAATTAAATTGTGTCTTTTGAGCACGCTCAGACTCTGTCATTCTAAATCACTAAGTCTTTAGGATCCTGTTCTTTGGTTTTCAGACATTCACACTAAAACTACTGGAAAACTGTTACAGGAAAGACACATCAAAGGAAAAATAACACTTTTATATTCCTGTAGGTTCCGTTCTGGGGTTAAGGAAATATGTTTTGGAAATTGACACAGGTCATGTCAGGTTGGCGTGCATAAAAGCGTTGAAACCAGCCAAGGCATGCCAGGCAGCATTGCCTCATTCGTCTGTAGGGACCTGTAATGACCAATCTGCACAAGAGATGGAGCAATGACATCACAACAAACACACAGATTTCTTTCAATACATAAGAAGATGACGTCCATTTCTGCCTCTTGCGCACATTCTTGGTAGTCATGAAGGGGACAAGTGAAAAATCTTACTTCCTATATGGTTCTTACAATGCGCAATACTTTCAGCTCTTTTTGGCCGAATATCAGGGTGTTTCCATACAAATCATGCAGCCTCACCTTTGGGATGCTGTATTTTTTCTAGGATAGATGGCCCAGTAGGCCCCTGCCATGTCCTAACACTAAGGCCCATATTGGAAATAAGTGTTTCTTCACTTTAACATCTTATCCTTTGGATTTCTGTCTAGCAGAGAGAAAATAGTTGGTTTGGGATCTACTCATTACTCCCAAACCTTTATGATGTTCGGTGGTCTTAAGACACAACAGTTGAAATGTTTGGTAATGCATATAATTTAACCCTTTGGGAAAAACACTATAGAGTGCATAAGAAAAAGTACTATAGAGTACTATATGAATCATAGCTCTTTTGGGACAGTTTACGGTAGCACTGCAGGAACACTATAGAGAGGAAAAAATACATACAGTGATAAAAATACATACAGGGATGGTAGTACTGCTGATCACAATAGAGGTATAATAGAGGTATACGTACTACAGAGATCTTATAGGATTTCTATAGGAACTTTCTTGTTAGGAAATGTATATTTGAAATTAATAGTTTTCTACAAATATACTAAAGCAATGTATCTCAGAATTGTTTTTTAAACATTGCTTTCAACAAAAGTCTTTGAACAGAAACACTTAGGCAGGTGAAGTGGTACATTTTAGCAGACTAAACTTTGTGCCGAGTTATATTGGCATGCCCACACGCTTCACTGAATAAGCCCTATGTATTCACATTCAGAGTATCACTAGCCATCAACCATGACCTCTGAATGGAGAGTGCTCCACTTGAAACGGGGGCAGCCTCAGAGATAAGAGGTAAGTAGAGCGCACGGAGGGGGGCGCTGTTGCCCGTCGGCCTACTGTTGTCGTGGAACCGCTTGTAGAAGAAAACCGCTTCCTGTTAGCAACCAGCCAAGTTAGGCCGTTTCTAGGGACAGCTTGATTTCTCGTCGTATCTACTGTGCAACAGTGTGATCTAACTGGACATGTGAATGAGATATTGTTTACTATCTAGTCATTTTGGAAGTGTAGATAGATAAATAATATGTCTTATCGTTAGCAACAGGACAAATATAGTAATAGAATTAACGGAAGCTTACAATTGTCGACAACAGCGTGAAAAGACCTGCTAGGCTTTCCAAAGCTAAGCAAAGCCGTCATAGGCAATTAAAAGACGGTAACGGTAACGTTAATCTGTGATCTGGGATAAATCGTTCGCACTTTTTTTTCAGTCAACGACATAATCAATTACTTTTCAACTTTAGAAAGATGAGCGAACAGCTTAAATATGTCGTTGAGCAGCTCAACAGAGAGCCCTTCAAGAGAAGTTTCAACTTGATCACGTTTGACTCTCAGGAGCCGATGCAACTCTTGCAAATTCTAAACGATGTCTTGGCAGAAATTGACCCCAAGGTAAGATAATAAATATGACCTGCTATGTCATGTGTGGTAGGTAGTGTTACTGTATGATAACTTACTTGCATCACTCCCCGTATTGCCCGTGTGGTACAGTTGTGACATACTGTATATCGTGTAGTATACTAACAACGTTAGTAGGCTAGTGGTAATGTTACCAGAGATGGTTGCGAACTTGTTTATGATGTAATATGATATATTTACATTCTCTTTGTTTCTCAATATTTGAAGAAAATGTATGATTGTGTAATGTAAAAGCTGTGATTCTTGAAGTCAGCCAAGACATATGAAGTACCAGTTACTGCAGAAACGTTATTTTCCCGAAAACTCCTATATTTTTCCCAGTCACATACAGTTAGGGCCAACTGTTATTTTGTTAATATAACTAGCTTGATCACTTTATTAAAGTATGATAAAATGTTTTGATTAAGCTTGTGGGTGTTAACTACTAAAACTATGTGTAGCCACAAGTTCTTTACCACAGTCTACTTAGAAATTAGATAGTGCTGGTGTGTAATTAAACTGGGTTATGAACTGAGGATTTTTGAACCTTGAAAAACCTCAAACCATGAAAGCAAACCATCATCTGAAGTGATGTGAGATTCCTGTGTGTTGCAGCAAGCTCTTGACATCCGTGAGGAGATGCCGGAGCAGACTGCTAAAAGAATGATCACCTTACTGGGCATGCTCAAATACAGACCACCTGGGAGTCTCTCTGAAGCGTGAGTCCTCTGCAGACTAGGCACTCTTCTGCACTATAATCTCCCGTGATCCATAACCTGTATGCCATTATTCAGTATGTAAAGAGAAGTGTTGTGTATGGTTGGATGTTGTAGGTCTATAGGCCTAAGTGCTGTCTTGTGCCTGATGTGTCTATATGTAGAATGCATAATGCACAACCACCACTGACTTTTACCTCCCAATGAAGTTCACACAGTGCTGTCAATAATGGCTGTGACTTGTATTGTACTGCTACTGTTTTAAATCTTAGGTAGGGATAGTTTGAAGCATCTGTAGCCTTAGTGGCGTGTGTGTGTGTGTGTGTGTGTGTGTGTGTGTGTGTGTGTGATCTACAGGAGCAGCTTTCGCCAGGGCCTGGTGATGGGCAGTAAGCCGGTGGTTCATCACATCCTCTTCTGGCTGCTTCAGAAGCTCCCAGAGCTCAAGAAGAGGGCCTACCTTGCCCGCTTCCTGGTCAAGCTGGAGGTGCCCACTGAGTTCCTGCAGGATGATGTCATTGCAGAAACCCACCACCAGGTGAGCTGCACCCCGTAGCCTACACAGCCCACACAGCCTACATTTTCAACCGTGATCTCTTGTCTCATCTGTTCTGCAGTACCAAAGATTCCTGACATGTTTGATGATTCTCCGGTGTGGTGGCGTCCTGTGTGGTGATCTCATGGAGTCTTCTCTTTCTTTGTGTGTGTGTGTGCGTGTGTCTGTGTGTGCATATGTGTGTGTGTGTGTGTGTGTGTGTGTTTTGCTCCTGCAGTATGAGGAGCTGGTGGAGGGCTTTAAGACTTTCCACAAGGAGTGTGAGCAGCTCAGGAGCTCTGGATTCTCCACTGCAGAGATCCGACGGGTAAAGAAGCACACCATCACATCTACACACAGGCGCACACACACACACACACACACACACACACACACACACACCCTTGATTGAGCCCTGGATTGTGTTTGTTTTTCAGGATATCACAGCAATGGAAGAGGAGAAAGAACAGCTGATCAAACGAGTGGAGAGGCTGAGGAAACGCGTAAGAACAACCACACACTTGGAAAGACATCACCAAACATCCCTATACACTCAGCTAGGCTACATCACTACACACACATCCCTATACACTCAGCTAGGCTACATCACTACACACATCCCAATACACTCAGCTAGGCTACATCACTACACACATCCCAATACACTCAGCTAGGCTACATCACTACACACATCCCTATACACTCAGCTAGGCTACATCACTACACACATCCCTATACACTCAGCTAGGCTACATCACTACACACACATCCCTATACACTCAGCTAGGCTACATCACTACACACATCCCAATACACTCAGCTAGGCTACATCACTACACACATCCCAATACACTCAGCTAGGCTACATCACTACACACATCCCTATACACTCAGCTAGGCTACATCACTACACACATCCCTATACACTCAGCTAGGCTACATCACTACACACACATCCCAATACACTCAGCTAGGCTACATCACTACACACACATCCCAATACACTCAGCTAGGCTACATCACTACACACACATCCCAATACACTCAGCTAGGCTACATCACTACACACACATCCCAATACACTCAGCTAGGCTACATCAATACACACACATCCCTATACACTCAGCTAGGCTACATCACTACACACATCCCAATACACTCAGCTAGGCTACATCACTACACACACATCCCTATACACTCAGCTAGGCTACATCACTACACACACATCCCAATACACTCAGCTAGGCTACATCACTACACACACATCCCTATACACTCAGCTAGGCTACATCACTACACACACATCCCAATACACTCAGCTAGGCTACATCACTACACACACATCCCTATACACTCAGCTAGGCTACATCACTACACACACATCCCTATACACTCAGCTAGGCTACATCACTACACACATCCCAATACACTCAGCTAGGCTACATCACTACACACACATCCCTATACACTCAGCTAGGCTACATCACTACACACACATCCCAATACACTCAGCTAGGCTACATCACTACACACATCCCAATACACTCAGCTAGGCTACATCACTACACACATCCCTATACACTCAGCTAGGCTACATCACTACACACATCCCAATACACTCAGCTAGGCTACATCACTACACACATCCCAATACACTCAGCTAGGCTACATCACTACACACATCCCAATACACTCAGCTAGGCTACATCACTACACACACATCCCAATACACTCAGCTAGGCTACATCACTACACACACATCCCTATACACTCAGCTAGGCTACATCACTACACACATCCCAATACACTCAGCTAGGCTACATCACTACACACATCCCAATACACTCAGCTAGGCTACATCACTACTCACATCCCAATACACTCAGCTAGGCTACATCACTACACACACATCCCTATACACTCAGCTAGGCTACATCACTACACACATCCCAATACACTCAGCTAGGCTACATCACTACACACACATCCCAATACACTCAGCTAGGCTACATCACTACACACACATCCCTATACACTCAGCTAGGCTACATCACTACACACACATCCCTATACACTCAGCTAGGCTGCATCACCAGACGTAGAACAAAAACACACCCACGCAACACATCTTGACAACATTATCAAATAACCCCTTACACTGCCACCAGCATCCAAAGCAGCCATGAATAGCAGTGGAGGGCCTTCATTCTCAGTAAAAACGTCATCCCAAAGCTCCAGTCAGTCCTCCTGATTCACAACGTTACACACGTTAACACCCTGTACACCTCAGACACACAGTCTGCCCCCTGTCGTCTTTCCCTCCTCCCAGACATACCACTCATGTCAGACATGCTGGGAGTGGGTCGAGGTCTTGGCACGGCACTAATGTGACCAGACACGCTCCCAGGCTGCAGCAGACAAGGTGACACCAGCCTGAGTAAGGCCCCTTAAGCCCCTGAGGAATTCCCCAGTAGCCTTCAAGCCTCACCACCCCACAGTGCACGTAGAACCTGACTGCAATACCATCTGTGGCCATCAGGTGGAGACAGTGTCCAACCACCAGCGCATGCTGGAGCTGACCAGACAGCTGCGGGTGGAGAAGGAGCGGGAGGAGGCCCTTGCCCATCAGAAACAGGAACAGAAGAACCAGGTAGGAGCCTATGAGATGACCTTTGACCTCACACCACATAGCACGGACTAAGAATGCACTGTAGTATGGTAGTAAAGTTTACTTTCAAATGAATGTGTATATTATAAGATGCAGATCTATGACGTGGCCCACAGACCAGTTAATTATGTTTGTGTGTGTGTGTGTGTGTTTCAGCTCTTTCAGGCAGAGCAGAGGCTCCAGAGGGCTCAGATGCAGCTTAAGGACCTTCAGCAGGCAGCAGCAGATGCCAAGCCAGAGAGTGAGAGAGAGAGTGTGTGTGTGTGTATGTGTGTGTGTGTGTGTGTGTGTGTGTGCAAGTTGGTCATGCTCTCGTGCCAGTGAAGGCCTGTGAGTGTGTAGAGTTAAATGGGAAGTGAGAATGAGGAGATTCATGGGCAGGGATCCTCTAATCTCCTCCTGCCTTTGAAGGGCGCCATTAGAGCTTTGTGTGTGTGTGTGTGTGTGTGTGTGTGTGTGTGTGTGTGTGTGTGCGCGTGTGAGCTCATCACCTCTCTCCATCAGCCCAGATCAATGTGTGTGGGGCTTTTTGCGCTCACGCCTGAGATTTATACATTTGCAGGTTCCAAAATCATTCCAGACAAAACAACAACGCACGCACACACACACACACACACACACACACACACACACACGCACACACACGTAGTAGGGGAGATGGGGATAGAGCGAGCTTCACTCATGACAGAAACGTGGAGGCTGGAAAGTGATTTCTTTCCCAACTCTCCCAACCAAGGGCAGGAAAATGACCTTGAGTCCTTTATTTAAGGTTAAGGCTGCACTGGTATTCATACCTCAGATACTTGCCACCACGCCCTAAGTTTAGGCCCTTTTATTTTGGTCTGTGGGCGTTAACTCTTGTGTGTGACACACAGGTATGTGGGGGACACCGAGAGAATTCAGCCTCTCCACGATGAGAGCAAATCATTTGTTTATTTCCAGCTCTTCTTTCACCACTGCCAGAGATGGAGAATCACACACTCTCTTGATCTCTCCTCTGCATTATCATGGAAATGAGCAGGTGTCCTGGATGGGTGTGTGTGTGTGTGTGTGTGTGTGTGTGTGTGTGTGAGGGGGGCATGCTATCTTATCTGCCTTCGATCAAAGTGTCAGTGCTGTTCTGACAAGCAGGCTGATTGTGTCCATGTCCTCTTACTGACACTTAATTCTATCTGTTTCACACATACACACAGAAAGAGAGACACACACACTCTGTCCATCTCACTCTTATCATGCTGGGGGTGTAGGATGCTCTTTAGGAACTTCAGATGCCTGGACTGGTCCAGTATATGGGCTTCTGTAGGGGGTGAGACTTGTTGTTCTAACGGTGTGCTGTACTAATACAGAACTAATGAGAGAGGAAGAGGTAAGGGAGTCCACCATGCCTCTGCCAAGTGCATGAACCCTGTAGAACCGCACACTGTGAAGGCAGCTATCCCTGTCATCACCCGGTTGCAGCTCCTACTTGTAGGGAATAGGATGTGTGTACTGTTTACTATGGTTGTTATAGCTGCCGTTCAAAGGAGCATAGATATTAAACGGTGATTAAATATAGTGATTTTAGGGAGCATAGATATTAAACGGTGATTAAATATAGTGATTTTAGGTGATTTTTTTTTTACCAGATTTGTTTCAGAGATGTGCTGTTATACAAAATTAGCACTCACCCTATCAGCCAATCAGGCAAAACAGCACACACCCTTTCAGCCAATCAGGTACATCAGCACACACCCTTTCAGCCAATCAGGTAAATCAGCACACACCCTTTCAGCCAATCAGGCAAAAAGTATCTGGGTGATGAGTCTCCATCTCTGCGCCTTCTCCTCTCTCACCCTCTTTCTCTCCCCTCTCTCTCCCCCTCTCTCTCTCCTTCTCCATCCCTCTCTCTCTCTCTCTCCTTCTCCATCCCTCTCTCTCTCTCTCTCTGTCTCCAGGTGTGATGAAGAGGCTGGAGGAGGAGATCAAGTTCAACAGCTACATGGTGGTGGATAAGCTCCCTAAGGAGCTGCAGAGTAA
>PYXC01001672.1:672500-677500 GCA_015244755.2 Tenualosa ilisha
AAATATATTCCACTTGTTTGCTATGATTTGTACGTTTGTGTTTTGATGTTGCTGTGTTGAATTTGGATCGTCGTTGAGACTTCAGCAGTGTGTGTTTTGGCTTTTGTAATTCTTAGTGTAAGTCAGTGTAGAGTGTTGATATTTTGAAAGTCAAATACAGCAAACATGAACATAAATAGTCACGCTCATAAGGCCTCCCTGAGTGTAGACTGTCATTTGATTTGCGTTTCCTTTTGGGGGTTTTCCCTCTAATTAGAGAGAACAGTGGAGACTGACCGCAGGCCAGTGGGAGGAGGGACAGACGATGCTCGAACCACAGTCCTCCTTGAGTCTCAAATAGGCTTAGACCGTGGAAGGTAACCTGTGTGTGTGTGTGTGTGTGTGTGTGTGTGTGTGTGTGTGTGTGTGTGTGTGTGTTCCTAGTTCAAGCGCTACGTGGCAAAGATGCGGAGCAAGAACGTGGGCTATAAGAAGAAGAAGCAGGAGCTGGACAGCATGAAGGCCGAGTACGGCGTTCTCCAGAGAACCGAGGAGATCCTTAAGCAGAGACACGACACGGGACTACAGCAGCTGGTAAGAGAACACACACACACACACACACACACACACACACACACACACACACACACACACAAACACACACACACACACACACACACACACAACACACACACACACACACACACACACACACACACAAACACACAGGTCAAGAGAGATCCAAAGACATCCTGAGACAGACAAGACACTGGGCTACAGATATGGTACAAGAAGAAGGAACACACACACACACACACACACACACACACACAAACACACACATAAACGCACGCACTTGCACAGCCACACACATGCACATCCACTTTACATCTGCAGTCCTTTCATACACACACATTGAAATACCAGCTCCTGGTTCCCCTATTTGTGTGGTCCCTCCACCCCTTTGACGGACCAGTCCTTTTCACTGATCCACCAAGCCCCTCCCCTCTCCATGTAAGCAGTGTTTTACAATGAAGTGACATCAACTTCCTGGAAATGACCTCATGCCGTGGAAACCTCCCCACCTGCTCACCCCATTGACGCAGACACACACACACACACACCTCAATGCTGGCCCCTCTGACGCAGGGACACTGAGCTGGCAAGGCTATTTGTGTGGCAGCATTTGTTCTGATGCTGGGTGTGTTTGAGGAGAATTTACACATGCACACACCACACACGTACACACACACACACACATGCACATGCGCACACACACACACACACACGTCCTCTCTGACCTCCCAGTGTGTGTGTAGAGGGGTGGTGCTCCCCTATCCATATCCAGCTGTCTGTCATGTAACGTCCTCCATCATCACCCTCATCATCCTTCCTCACGCTCATGTAGTCCGTCCCGCAGGCCATCATCATATCAGTGATCAGTAGATGCTCACCCTCGTCCCGCAGGCCATCATCATATCAGTGATCAGTAGATGCCTCACCCTCAGTCGGTCTCCCCGTCACCGGCAGGCCATCATCATATCAGTGATCAGTAGATGCCTCCCCCCCTTGAACCAAGGACACTACCAACACATCCCCACTAGGCCGTTTCCATGTGAATCCATGATGATCTTCGTCCACACACGGGTCTTGTGTCTGTGGAGGGTTTGCACTGGGCAGGGAACAGTTTACCTCCACATTTTTTGCCCACTTTTGCATTGTAGAAGCAGACTTTAACCAAACAACAGCAGTCAGCACACACTCTACAAGGTTAACAACTCTTGTGATTTGGCATTTGCACTGTCAACCATAGTGTAGTAGTAGATCATTACAGCTCATTTCTCATAGGTGTCTTCCTCGGTCTTCCCTGCAAGGATCACAAGTCATGTGACAGGTGCATGACCAATCAGGGCTCATTGTTTTCATACACTTGTGGATTCAGGTGTGCAGATCGCACCTCCTCCCTTTTCAGACGAATCCGAGCCAAACAGTGTTTTTAAATTGTTCCACTGAAACCGGGGGATTGATATGGATGAGAGCTGCAAATGGAACAGAGTTGTATTCTGCCTTAATCTGGGCGTAGCCTAGCAGAGAGCTAACACACACAGGACTGTCTGTCCAGTCCTGTGTTCATGGACTATTTTACATCACATCCATGTGACAGGCATCTGTCCGTGTGTCTGTCCCGTCCTGTGTCCTCATGGACTATTTTATAACCATGTGGACAGGCATCTGTCCGTGTGTCTGTCCCGTCTGTTCTCTTCTTTTTTGTACCTTTTTTTTCCTCTGTGTCCTCATGGAGTCTTTTATAACCATGTGGACAGGCATCTGTCCGTGTGTCTGTCCCGTCCTGTGTCCTCATGGAGTCTTTTATAACCATGTGGACAGGCATCTGTCCGTGTGTCTGTCCCGTCCTGTGTCCTCATGGAGTCCTGTATAGCTGTGAGTTGTAGTGTGTTCCCATGGCTTTGTCGCTGGGAAGTGTGTAGCCAGCTGAGAGTCCTTGTACTCAGAGCAAGTGCAGTCTGACTGTCATCAACTGAATGAAGTGTGTGTGTGTGTGTGTGTGTGTGTGTTTACGCATTGTGCACATGTTGATGTGGAGCTCTTCAGATGTCATGGAAAGGGGCAGAGAGAGAACCTGATTACAGTTGAGGAAAAGCAGATGTCCCCAGGACTACATTAAGGGACACACACACACACACGTATAATGCTGACAAGCACACACGGACGCACAGTCAGACACACTGACGTACAGTCCCAACAGACAGCTCCTCCAATCTAATGCATATTAGCTACACTGAAGAGTTTGTGTAATCGAGACAAGCACCACACACACACACTTCCCTCTTCTCCAGTCATGTGAGTGTTTGTGTGTAAGTGAGCGTTTGTGTGTGGGATAGAGTGTGTGTGTGTGTATGTGTTTATGTTTTACCACACTCTGCTGCATGTTTAAAATGCATGGTAAGCTGGTAGGGTGTGAGTTTAGGACTTCCTCCTGCATGATGAGAAGAGGCTCTCACACACTCACTGTGAGATTATTGTGTGTGTGTGTGAGAGAGAAAGTGTGTGTGTCAGAGAGAGAGAGACAGAGATAGAGTGTGTGTGTTTTTGTGTGTGTAAGCGTGTCTGTGTGTGTGTGTGAGTGAGTGTGAGAGAGAGAGAGAGAGATGGAGAGTGTGTAGTGCGTGTGTGTGTGTGTGTGTGTGTGTGTATATGCGTGTCTGTGTGTCTGTGTGAGTGTGTGAGTGTGTGTGTGAGTGTGAGAGAGAGAAAGAGAGAGAGATGGAGAGTGTGTATGTGTGTGTGCGTGTGTGTGTGTGTGTTTGATGTTATCAGTGGCCTGTGACAGCATGTGTCCCTCTGCGCTGGTTCTCAGCGGGAGTTTCTTCCCAGGGCTGGACAGGCCTTATCAGCTCTGGCCCTCAGGAGGACGACACAGACACACAACAGCCTCATGACTGTCACCGGAAAGACAGAGTGTGTGTGTGCGTGTGTGTGTGTGTGTGTATGTTCTTGGTAGCATTACTAATCATTACTTACATTGACTGACACACACACATACACACACACACACACATCTACATAGGGCATAATGTCCTGTGCCATCATTATTATAAGTGCATACCCCTGTCTTTACCCTGACTGTTCTCCTCTTTGTGTGTGTGTGTGTGTGCGCGCATGAGTGCAGCAGTCCATGGAGGCTCAGAAGGGTGTGTCGGGCTACAGTGATACCCAGGAGGAACTGGAGCGAGTCTCGGCCATCAAGAGCGAAGTGGATGAGATGAAGGGACGCACCCTGGACCACATGTCTGACATGGTCAGTGATCAGCCACAGCATGCCTCACCCTGATGGCCCCTGGCTTTGTCCTAGGCCCAATGCCTCACTCTGATGGCCCCTTGTCCTAGGCCCAATGCCTCACCCTGATTGCCCCTGGCTTTGTTCTAGGCCCAATGCCTCACTCTGATGGCCCCTGGCTTTGTTCTAGGCCCAATGCCTCACTCTGATGGCCCCTGGCTTTGTTCTAGGCCCAATGCCTCACCCTGATGGCCCCTGGCTTTGTCCTAGGCCCAATTCCTCACTCTGATGGCCCCTTGTCCTGGGCCCAATTCCTCACCCTGATGGCCCCTGGCCTTGTTCTGGGCCCTGGGCCATCCTCTGCTAACTCCAGGCCTGTGCCTGAACTCAGTATGAACACAGAAAAAACCCAGAGATTTAACAGACATCTGTCTAGATTTAACAAAGGCGCAGCATCGAAGAGACGCCTTTGGCAGCATTCACGCTCAACAACACGCTACTAGCCAATAAGAAATAAGGTGTGGGCAGGCCTTGGGTCTTGGCGAAACAGATTGCATCAGATCCAACAGTTGAATGTTTCCCACACCGGCAACACGCACCATAAGTCACATGATGAAGGAAGAACGCACAAATACGCCAAAGTCAAGTTACCAGAAAACATAACGGATGCTAAAGATCATCTAATTTGTTAATTTCCAATGATGCTAGTCAACCTGTCAACGGCCCATCACAAACAGTCACGACGCATCACAACCAATCACAGCCCATCAAAACCAGTCCGGCCCATCAGAACCAGTCACGGGCCATTAAAACCAGTCCAGCCCATCAGAACCAGTCACGGCCCATCAAAACCAGTCACGGCCCATCAAAACCAGTCACGGCCTATCACAACCAGTCACGGCCCATCAAAACCAGTCACGGCCTATCACAACCAGTCTGGCCCATTTTGTCCAGTGGACTGGCCCAGTTGAACTGGGCAGAATCTGGGGTAAGGCTGGGCAAATACGACCTCAAATAAAAATCACGATTAGTTGAACATTTTTACTTTGATTATGATTATGACAACAACTTTGGTCTCATATCATAGTTCACTGACAAGGTTTGAATAGTGATTCATTACACAGTTCAGTTTTGAAGATGGGGATTTTTTGAATGAACAAAAGTGATCTCCTGTCATTGTGATGTGAAACTACTTGAAGAAAAAGGCGCAAAGGTGAAAAAG